>CM054112.1:268103443-268682678 GCA_028673005.1 Tanypteryx hageni
ACAGCAATTTAAAGTATTTATGTTTGAATATGTGGAGAGATGTTGCTTTTTTGAGGTCAGTAGGTAGGGCGTTCCAAAGTCTACAAGCTGTAACATGGAAGGATTTATTATAAATTTCCGTCCTGTGATGTGGGATCTGGAAGAGATTGGTGCCCCTAGTGTTGGCGTTGTGTACAGAGTTCATTTGGGAAAATTTGGAGTTCAGATACTGCGGGTTTTGAAGAGTTATAATTCGGTAAAATAACGAGAGGAGGTGAAGACGTCTACGAGCTTCAGTGCGAAGCCAGCCTAACGTATATAGAGGTTGAGTGGCATGGTCTCTCTTTTGGAGATCACAAATGAATCTTACGCAGGAATTTTGTGCACGCTGCAATTTTAGAGATAGCTCGTTAGATAGATCTTGATAGACCGTATCGCAGTAATCAAGGTGAGGAAGGACAAGAGAGGTGATAAGTCGCTTGCGAAGGGAGAAATGGGTAATGCTTTTAATTCTTTTAAGTGAGTGAAGTGAACTGTTAACAGTATTACATATTTTAGTTATATGATCAGTCCAGGTCAATGTGTCATTGAATACTAACCCGAGATTGGTTGCAGTTTTTTGGAAACGAAAGACAGAGTTATTGAGCAGAACTGGGGGAAGTTCTGAGAAGTTTAGTGACGAGAGAAGTTTGGGATACCCAATAATAATAGACTGACTTTTTAAAGGATTAATTTTGAGGAAATTTACATTGCTCCATTTGGATAAAGAAGTGAGGTCATGGTTCATTTTATCAATGATAAGATGGAGATCAATAGAGCGAGAGTGCATATAGATTTGGAGATCATCAGCATAAAGGTGGTATTTACAGTGAGCAAGCTGAGAAGATATATCATTAATGTACAGAGAGAAGAGCAGTGGCCCGAGGGTGGAACCTTGTGGTACGCCACGTGACACTTTAATCCATCTTGAGGAATGATTGTCAGTTACGACCTTTTGATAGCGATCATTCAGGTAAGAACTAATTAAGTTTAGGGAATCTGAGGAGAAGTTCATGAGGCGCAGTTTGGTTAGAAGTATGTTTACATCTACAGAGTCAAAAGCTTTACTAAAGTCAAGAAGAGTCATAATAGTGACTTCTCTTTTGTCCATTGCTAATCTGATATCGTCAGTGATTTTGAGGAGTGCTGTGGTAGTGCTGTGTGATTTTCGGAATCCTGATTGTAGAGAATCGAGGATATTATTACTAATTAGAAAATATGTGATTTGTTCATGTAAAACCTTTTCAAATGCCTTTGATAATACAAGAAGTAAACTGATGGGCCGAAAGTCGGTTATGTCAGAAGTAAGACTTTTCTTAGGTATGGGACGGACTATGGCGAGTTTCCATTGCGATGGGAATTTGTTTTGCATAAGCGACCAATTGAATATATGAGTGATGACGGGTAGCACTAGATGAATAATCTTATGAAGGAAAACTATTGGAATTTCGTCAGCACCTTGTGCTCTGGACTTGATTTTACGTAAACAATTCAGTACTTCCAGCTGAGTTACAGGAGAAAATTGGAATGGTGGTGATGCTGTGGTGGGAGGAGTGTGTTGAAGTAGGTGGTGTATGTGATTCTGTTTTATTTCGTTGTCATCAGGAGTTGGGGGAGTGGTGAATAGAGTGTTAAGTGTATCAAGGCAAATATGAGGAGGAAGTTGTGTATCCTTAGATTTTCCAATACCAAATAATTTTAAGTTACTCCATCGAGCAGATTGTGAAGAATTTGGACGGGACAGTGAATGAATGTACCGAGTTTTAGAGTTTCTGATAAGTTGCTTAGTTTTATTTCTTAGTTTTTTAAATTGGTTGAATGAGATCTGTGTTTTTGTATTTTTGAAAATGCGGAAGGCATTGTCACGTCTCTTCATTATCAGTTTGATGTCTGTTGTGAGCCATGGTGCATGGGGCTTAGAGACTCTTTTAGTCTTTAGTGGAGCGTGAGTGTTGATTAATGACTGTGCAAAATTGTTGAAAGTCTCAACCTTGTCGTTAATGTCGTCCATGTACTCAATAGAATACCAAGGCATGGCAGACGCGTCAGCAATTAACTTCTCATTGTTGATGTTTTTGAAGTCCCTATAGGTGATATATTTCGGCTTGTGAGTTGGGCTCCTTATTGAATATGCAATGTATATTATGTCATGTGCGGAGATTCCCGGAGCAGAGAGTTGGCCATGCGCGAGAACCTTGTCAGGATTGGCGGTAACGGCTAAATCAATTAGGGTAGAGGAAGTAGGAGTATGGTGAGTAGCATTTAGAGGTAGAATACTAAGGCCTAGAGAGTTGAAGGAGTTATATAAATATGTCGAATCAGGGTTTGGTGCGAGTATATTGGCATTAAAATCGCCAGTAATTATTAAATGATTGTAATCGTTAATGTGATTAGAGATGACTTCATCAATATCGGATAGATGACCAATTTTGGGTGGACGGTAGAAAATACCGAAAAGTATTTTCTGTGAATAGATTTTCAATTCAAGAAAGAGAAATTCGGGTCTTTTGCTGTAATTACATTCGCTACTTTCAATAAATTTAGTTGAAATATCGTTTCTTACATATACTCCGACACCGCCGCCGCCTTTGCCAACGCGATCGTTGCGGTAAAGTTTAAAACCGTCAATGTTAACAGTAGAGGAAGACATAGATGGTTTCAACCAGGTCTCAGCAATAGCGATGATGTGTACTTTATTGTTAGGTAGTATACCACGGAGTTCTTCGATATGTGCTGTTAGGCTTTGAGCATTTAAATATAAGATCTGGAGGGAGCGTGGAAAGGGCTTAAACTGTTCAGATAGAATGGCCTTTGTATTGGAATTGCAATATGAGGATAAGCTTTTATTAGTGATAGGGAGAAGATTAGAAGATGCGGAACCAGGAGATACGTATGGGTAGAATTCAGAGGCATTTGGGTCTAAGGAAGGACGCGGTTGAGTTAGGGAAGGAATGAAATCAGGAGCATGTGGGTTAAAGTAGGTACGGATTGTGGCTGGGAGAGAGGAGGAGGGAGAGGGGAGGTGGGAGAGAGGAGGTGGGAGAGAGGAGGTGGGAGAGAGAAGGAGGAGGGAGAGAGGAGGAGGGAGAGATGAGGAGAGAGAGAAGAGGTAGGAGAGAGGAGGTGGGAGAGAGGAGGAGGAGGGAGAGAAGAGGAGGGAGAGAAGAGGAGGGAGAGAGGAGGAGGGAGAGAGGAGGTGGGAGAGAGGAGGAGGAGGGAGAGAAGAGGAGGGAGAGAGGAGGAGGGAGAGAGGAGGTGGGAGAGAGGAGGTGAGAGAGAGAAGATGGGAGAGAGAAGGAGGAGGGAGAGAGGAGGAGGGAGAGAGAAGGAGGAGGGAGAGAGGAGGAGGGAGAGAGGAGGAGGGAGGGAGGAGGGAGAGAGGAGGTGGGAGAGGGGAGGTGGGAGAGAGGAGGTGGGAGAGAGGAGGTGGGAGAGAGAAGGAAAAGGGAGAGAGGAGGAGGGAGAGAGGAGGAGGGAGAGAGGGGGAGGGAGAGAAGAGGTGGGAGAGAGGAGGTGGGAGAGAGGAGGTGGGAGAGAGAAGGAGGAGGGAGAGAGGAGGAGGGAGAGAGGAGGAGGGAGAGAGGAGGAGGGAGAGAGGAGGAGGGAGAGAGGAGGTGGGAGAGAGGAGGTGGGAGAGAGGAGGTGAGAGAGAGGAGGTGGGAGAGAGGAGGAAGGAGAGAGGAGGAGGGAGAGAGGAGGTGGGAGAGAGGAGGTGAGAGAGAGAAGGAGGAGGGAAAGAGGAGGAGGGAGAGAGGAGGAGGGAGAGAGGAGTTGGGAGAGGGGAGGTGGGAGAGAGGAGGTGGGAGAGAGGAGGTGGGAGAGAGAAGGAGGAGGGAGAGAGGAGGAGGGAGAGAGGAGGTTGGAGAGAGGAGGTGGGATAGAGGGGGAGGGAGAGAAGAGGAGGGAGCAAGGAGGAGTGAGAGAGGAGGTGGGAGAGAGGAGGAGGAGGGAGAGAGAAGGAGGGAGAGAAGAGGAGGGAGAGAGGAGGAGGGAGAGATACGCCACCGCCGAATCGAAAAGCGGTCATCGATCACGAAAATGACGAGAGAATATCATTCGACGGAACAATCAGAGCGCGAATAATGCATTTACGTGCCGCTGGAGTTTGATCGCCGCTCTCTTCCTGCCGTATCTTTTCGCCACTCCGTACTCCACGCCCTTTCCCCTAGTTTAATCCTGCACGCCCTCTACTGAATCGCTAATGACATAAATCGCTCTTTTTATTTCCGATGCGAGCGTGAGTCGTTTCCGCTATTAGCTGCTCTGTCAGCTTAAAAAACATTTATCAGACAATGAATAGTTCGTGCGACGAATTTTGAGTGATGATCAATAAGTAATGATACTGAATCCTTTAAACAATATGAGAATCCTTAAACAATACGGGATAAATTTATCAATTTAACCATGTATTTTCCTTTTCAAAATAACCCCGTTGAAGTGCGGCACATTTAGCAAAGCGTAGGTACATGGGATGAAGGAAGGAAGTGACAACACAGGCACAACTTTCAAGTATTACAGGTAGTACAAAAAGAATTTCTTCATTTCTTCATGTGAATAACTAGAGATTACAAGGATCCAACTCTTAACTAAAGATGGGAAGTGGTGATATCTGTATTTCATTTCACCAGACACATTTTCACTATTTGTTTACCATTCCTAATGCCGCACGTTACTGCGGAAGCATCGAAATCCGATATCTCATCTCATGTTTCCATTATTTTCTGTTAATAATCTCTTTTCGTTCATTCCGATAAAGCGAGACTTTAGCTAGAGCTGTCTTTTAACCCTGCAGTGGTAACGTTGGGTCTGATAGACCCAACGCCGTCTGTTTTTGTATTTTTGAACTAGATCGGTTTGAGTTGCAACATTCTCCATTAGAGTACCCTCCCATCAAATACTCATGAGACGGTCATGGGACGGCACGTGCCTCAGCTTTTAGTTTATTAACAGTTGTCAAAGGGTGAAATGTTATTTGGGTCTGACAGACCCTACGTTACCACTCGTGAAAGTTTTTTCTTGTGATGACTTCTACGTCTTCCATGAAATTCTTTGATCTGAGTAAAGAGGAAGAAATGAGAGACGTATACTGGACAATATGGTACCTATAGTACGATTATTTGAAGCGTTTGTTGCAAAATGTTCGAAGTCGTACTATGTTGGAGAGTACCTAATTCTTGACGAAATTCTTCCAGCATTCCGCGGTAGGTGTCCCTTTAAAGTATACATGCCGAATAAACCAAGCCGATATGGAATAAAAATGTATGCCTTGGTTGATGCTAGAATGAATTATACTTTGAATTTAGAAATATGCGCTGGAAACCAGTCGTCGGAAGTTTTAAAAGTAAGCCACAAACCGGACGATGTTGTAGAACGTGTGTGCAGGCGTGTGTACAATACAGGAAGAAACATCACTATGGACAACAGGTTTACCAGTTATTCAATAGTGAAAAAATGATGAAAGACTATAACTTAACTGTTATAGGAACTGTAAAGAGTAATAAGGCCGAGTTGCCTACTGAATTCACAAATCCTAAAAATCATAATGTTTGCACAAGTTGCTTTGGGTTTCAAGAGGACATGACGCCAGTTTCCTACATTCCAAAAAAGAATAAGGTTGTTAACCAAAATTAGTCACAGAAACGGGAGACAACAAAAACCCGGAGATTATCACATTCTATAATGATACCAAAGGAGGCGTAGATGTGGTGGATGCCAAGTGCGCTGACTACAATGTGTCAAAAAATTCAAGAAGGTGGCCTTGGACGATTTTTTTCTCTTTGTTGAATATTGGTGCCATAAATGCACACCTAATATTCAAAGAAAACAACATTTCAGTTGAAGAGCGAAGAATTTTTATAAAACATCTTGGTAAGAATTCATTTTTATTTTTTGAATTGATATTTCCTGTGGTTAATGTGTGTGTCAAGCCATTAAGTAGACTTTTTTTAAGAAAAAGGTTTAATTGAAGAATACTTAAAGAATAGATCGACGAACATGTATTTATCTAAAGATGTGAGGCTGCTTGCTCAAAAGTATTCAGGCTACCAAGTTCAGCAACATCCACCAGTGCAGCCAAATAAGAGAGCAAGATGCATTCGTTGTAAAGACTCTAAATCAAAGTATTACTGCCAAAAGTGTTTGAAGTATATCTGCCTTAAACATGCATCAAAGATGTGCAGTGATTGAATTGATAACAACTAAATTTCTGTGCCTTTTTTTTTAATTCATATCGCAAATTTTTGGAATTTTTAATTAAGATCTGTTTTGAAAGCATATTTTTTGTTTTTTTAGAGAAAATCTTATATTAGATATATCGTATGTATTGAAGTATAACAAAGAGCAAATTTCATGCTGTATTCTCTAATTCTTCATTTTTTACAAGCCATTTTGTTACCTGGGTCCCTTGGACCCAACGTTACCACTGGTGGGATTAAATCTCACGTAACCACTGACGGGTTAAAATGCGAATAAATGCAATCGATAAAGGTATTTTAGAGATTCGACCTGAGACACTACTGTCTCATTTTACATTAATCTCTCGTAATCCTCAAAGGAATTGAAAAATAGATAAACGATACGATACCCCTTTGGTGACACTGCTGCTGCCAACAGGAAATCAAATATAATACATTGGCAAAATGACAAGAAATATACTAACAACTATATTGGAGTGACATAATACAAAGCAGAAATATAGTAAAATACTTAATAGAAATGTCCACTTTGAGGGATAATCAAACGATACGAAAAGTATTCGACTCGCAGGGTAATTTTCCGCAGCCCGCGGCTCACAGGCGTGCGTCTCTCCAAGTCCTTGCTCGTTCTCCCCTCACTCCGTCTCTCTCTCTCTGCTGCTCGTGGCGACGTTGTCGGATCTGAAGTCCCTTAGTTCGCAGTGTCTTCCGAAAAGAGGGCACTGCACTCGCGAAAGACTATTGGTTCCTGGCCTCTCGATTGTGGCGATCTCATATGGGCTAATGTCTGTTGCTATAAAAGGCGGAACTCTGTAGGTACGCGCAAAGCCGATGTACTCGCGTTTGCCGAAGTACGAAAAACTGATGGGTAACTCGATAAATCGTCAAAAAGGGAAAAATGCTGAAGACCTATGAATTGCATTAGGAGATTAAGTAAAAGAGAGCGAGCTACACTGGCAAATGTTTAAAATGTAAGCGAAGGAAATTCTCCAAAGCCAGTCAAACTGATAAAACCCGGTTAAAAGGCCGGATAAAAACAGTGGAACCCGGATAAAAACCGGATAAAAACCCAATACGTATTTCGGCTACAAAGTAACCATCATCAGGGGTTAAAAAACGGGGGGAAGGGGGACTTGAGAGAGGGCAACTGAAACCGGGTTTTATCAGTTTGACTGGCTTTGGAGAATTTCCTTCGCTTACATTGCATTAGGAGATGATAGCATATTCTAGAAACTACTAAAAGTAAATCCCTAAACAAAAAACAATGAAAAAACAAAGATTGAATCACATTAAATCATTATTGTAATGAACAGAATATTATATACAGGGTGATATGGAAATACCTCCGAAAATTTCGGGCGCTTGTTAAGCGGTTCAAAATAAATAGAAAAGTTCATACGATTATATATCGATAACGAGATACAGCTCCATTTGGTCCATGCCGCTGAGTGGGAGTTGGGGACATAGAAGGAATAAAAGGAGCAGCATTGTAGTAACTCTCTCAACAATCTTATGATGTACTTAAAAATCATAATAAATGTTCAAATAGACCTTCCAAACGTATACACGCTTTAGCCCTTCGTCATAAGTACTTCCTGATACGCTCAAAGAGGACAGGTTGTGCTGCAACAGTTTGACAAGCATTTTGAATCCTCTGCTAAAACTCCTCTCTTGTGTCGACGTATTCAGCGTAAACCATGGTCTTTAGGGTCCCGCAAATGCAGAAATCACACGGATTCTTGGCAGAAGTTCCGCGTATTTTCCTTTTGCTCGTCTGTCAGATTTTTGGGCATCATTTCTGCACAAACTTTTCGCATGTCCAAATGATCTGTTAAAATTTGAAGGACGGCATTTTTATTAATGCTCAGCTCATTTGCAACGAATCTAACCGACAATCGTCGGCCTGTAGCAATGAAAGACCTCAC
Source organism: Tanypteryx hageni (assembly GCA_028673005.1). Taxonomy (NCBI): domain Eukaryota; kingdom Metazoa; phylum Arthropoda; class Insecta; order Odonata; family Petaluridae; genus Tanypteryx; species Tanypteryx hageni. The sequence goes on from CM054112.1 coordinate 268,111,581, forward strand.
CCCACCTTATATTCTCATCTGATTTCACCGTGGAAGGTCTTCCCGAGCGATGATCATTTTCCACAATTTCTCTTCCTTCCTTAAATGCCTTGTGCCACCGAAAAACTTCTGCTTTGGAAAAAACTTCATTGCCATAGGCTCTTTTTAATTTTTCAACCATTTCCGTAGCTGTTTCGTTAAATTTGACGCAAAATTTAATGGCGTACCGTTGCTTGATATTCCGCTCAATTTTTACCGTTACGAGATGCAAAAAACGACTTTGGATAGTTAACAATTACACGGCCAAAAATCAAAGGAACAAGAGGCAACTGTTGTCATTGTTTAAACAATGATAAGGGGCAGGAGGGGCAGTGTTGCCACATCGTGCATAAGAATTTTAGTCTATTTACTTTAGGGATAGTCCTCGTACTTTCGTGAACTCTTTAAGAGAAGGGTCGTCGTTATTGATTATTCTTTTGAAGATTATGCAGGTAGGTAGGTAGGATTTGTAAAAAAAGAAATAGGGATAATAGAAATTTTGATATTTTAATTTGTTTGGCAGTTAAAAATTCTCAAAATTTAAATAAATTGGTAGATGCTTAGACTACGCCGCAAGTTAGGGAGCTGAAATTTTTAAATTATTTAGAGGTTAGCCTATGTAAACGAAAAAAAATATCCATAAATTTGTTATTTTGGCCGTTAAAAATTATATAAATTTAAACAATTAGATAAATGTTATTTCACTTCTAATTGTACTATAAATTTGAAATTTGGCAGAAATGTGTGGCATTATTAACTCAATGTTGGAAAAGTATAATATTCCTAAAATTTCAAAAATTAGTGATAGTTTTACTCCATTATTGTTCCATAATGAAAAACGAAAACCTGTCCAGAGGAGAAATCCTATGAATTAAAGAAATATTTCCCATGATGAAATATTTCTCTGAACAATAAATATTTTTTCAAGGTGAGATGAAATGCTTGCAGTATGAAAGCACCTACTAGCCATTATATATAGACGCTTCTCACATAGGAGGAGAATGAGGAGGAGGATATAACAAATAGGAGGATACTAATGATTAGGCACTTCCAGATGATCTGGAGATTCGAAATTTTTTTCTTAGGTAGGATTTTGTGCAAAACCGACTAAAAAAACGAAAATCTTGAAAAAGTTCAACAATGCGGCCGCTAAAAATTCTCAATTGTTTATACAAATTATCAAGGTTTATGATTTTCCGAATGTGTACAGCATTTGCACAAATAAACATTTGAATCTTTCCATAAATATATTGCGGCGGCCATTAAAAATGTTTAAAATTTAAACAATTGGAAAAGTATTATTTCACTTATAGAAGTACTACAACTTTCAAATTTGGCAGAAATGTGTAGCATTAGTACCCCATAATGGAGAAAGTATAAAATTCTTAAAATTGCAAAGTTTTGGGATTGTTTTAATCTATTATTTTTACAAAAGGGAAAAACGAAAATCGCTCCGGAGGTGAAATATTTAGAATATAAAAAAATATTTGTAATGATGAAATATGAAAAATGAATTTTTTTTATGTTGAGATGATATGCTTGCAAAATGCAAGCACCAACTACTAGTATGTTATATCCTCCTCCCCCTCCTTCTCTGTAAGGAACCTCTATATATAATGATAACAGGAGAATACTAATGTCTAGCCCAAACTACAAGAGCTAGAGAGCTGAAAGTTTTAGTTTGGTAGATATGATGGAGAAACTTACAAATTAAATGAGACTTCTTACCTAAGTGACATGAGTTCGACTCCAGAAATTCCGAAAGTTGCGTTTTTTCCCATAATAAAAGCATTGCGTCATTTTTGTAAATTAATTTTGGGCACTTACCGGTAAGCTAGAATAATGAAATTTTCAGTGTTGCTAGATGGTCGCAATATCTATTAGGAATTATTGTCACATTTGCTTAAAGTGTCTTGGGTTCGACTCCAGAGACCCCGGAATATCTCCCATAAGTTAGCATGGGAAAACGCAATCCAGTGTGTAGACCAATCTAATAAGTTTAGGAAGCTGAAATTTTGCAAGGTTATAAAACTTTTCCCATAACCAACTATAAAAATCGAAAATTTTGAAATAGTTAATTTTTAGGGAAGGTTTTAACCCCATTTGTACATTAAAATTTAATAATTTAGCATTAATAGCCCATAATGGAGAAAGAATAAAATTCTTAAAATTGCAAAGTTTGGGGATTTATTTATTCTATTATTTTTACATAAGTAACAACAAAAATCGCTGTGGACGTGAAATCTTTATAATGAAAAAAATATTTGTAATGATGAAATATCTGTCTGAAAAATGAAGGTTTTTTCAAGGTGCGATGATATGCTTGCAGAATGCCTTCTACTATTATGTTATATCCTCCTTCTCTGTAAGGAACATATATATATATATATATATATATATATTAGGGTGGTCTTTATAATGGTGGAAAAAGTAGCGTTTTATTTTGAATAGGGGCACCAGCCTATCTTGGTCCAATATTTAAAAAAGTAATACATTGTCACGTGATGAAAAGGTTCACTTAAATATTTCTGCAGTAATGGGAAACGACCCAGGTTGTGACCACAATACAATTTCTGCCTCTCGGTGCACAATAAGAAATGAACGAGGTGATAAGAAAAGTTTCAGTATTGTAGAAAGAGCTCTTTAAACAATTGTCGCTTAATGAATTCGCTTCTACAATTAAGAGGAAAAATGAAAACCCCATTGACTTTAAAATTTAAAAACTTCATATTCATATCTGATAATGAGCTAAATCGAAAATTAAAATAAATTTTTAAAAGAAAATTCACAAAGAATGTATCATTGGAGGAATTAATACCAAAAATTCGCACGAAGTACGCAACTTCTTTTGATGTTATGCATAAACGGATACATGAATAGATTTACTATTCTTAAGAAAGCATTACCGGATCTTTGTATAAAATATCGCGATATGACGTGAAATTCAGTATTTTTGTTCGTTTTGTTAAGATGACCAGACGTCCACTTTTCTGCCCTCTTTTTGAAGATTTTTTCCTCTTTACAGAAAATGTACTCTTGGAGATTTTGAAAATCTGGTCACACCTTAATTATGTAAGCATAAACATAAACGTTTTACATTTTCGCGGAGTATGAATATATTTTCTAATTCATAAGAGTCACATATTTTCGAATAACAAAATTGGGACGCATTATATGATTATTAGAAGTTAATATTTTTACAATCCATTCAAATGCTGCTCTCTAAGTTACTTGATTTAGATACTTTTTCCCTATTTTCTATCTTTCTGTATAAATTTGAACGCTTCAACTCAACTCTGAGTTTGTTGTAAGCGGGCTTGAGCCGTACTTTCTCCACTTGACCCCGTGTCGATTATTTCACTTTACTTATTTATTCAAGCTAGAGAGCACTATTTTGCTGGTGCTGATGTGCCAGTAAAACCAACTTAATAACCAGCTCGAGTTTTATAGCTGCAATATTTTGTTTATAATTGTTTTAATAACTCAATCCATTTGGCATTCACACGGACCGCAGGGATTACTCCTCCCAGTCTTTCAATCACTCGCATTCAAACAAATTCTTCTGAAAAAGTTACTTCATTAAAATTATTTCCATAAATACTATGTTGTCCATGTTTTTCATTGATATTGTCAGCTGTTTTTCTCGACTTCAACCCAAGAAAGTGGAACTGATTGGGCTAACTCTAGGCGTATAATAAAAGTTCGATACTTTTCCTGCGTTTTTGTATTAAGTTGAAACAGTTTTAATAAACTTTCTAAGGAAAATCAATGCATCTATCATAATATCCCGCTGGGAATAATGAAACTTTTTCATTGCTATAACTTTCTTTAAAAATAAATTTCACTCCATTATCAAAGGAATGGTAATATATGAACCAGAGAAAACGATTAGATATGATTATCATTGCGCCCCGCGGATCATCATCAATTTGTCAATTTTTTATATAAAATTAAACTCATGAATAGCATTGTAATGAATGAGATCTTAGGAATCTCATGCTAATTAATTAAACGGCATCAGCAAACAAGTTCACCAAATTCTCCAGCAGCAGAATATGTTCGACGCATTTAGATGCCCTCTCGAATTTCGTCTAATGGCACATTCGTTATTTGCCCTCTGCCGCCTAAGGTATATACGTATTAAGGGCTCGTGATCCTAATCTCACAATGATTAACGGCTTCAGAAGGACTAATAGCTGGCTCATTAGCGCGTACGTATGAGGGAGAGCGCCTTTATAATAAACACCGAAAGACACACCCCGCCAGCAGAGAAGGGAATTAGTGGAGCACACGAACGCAGCGACACTCGGTGGTAAGAGGCGGAGAGCGACACCACAAGAGAGAATTGCTAAAGCCAGCCATTGCCGCTTCATTTCCTCCGCTAATAATGTCAATTAAGGAGCGTAACAACCGAGGCCTTTAAAATAATCCCGAATGTTTTTTACCCTCTCCTTAAAGGGACAGACCCAGAACTCGCCATCGCCTCCCATTCACCTGCAAATAAGCCTTGTTTTTAAACTTTCATTTAGAAATGGGAAATGCTCAAGGAGAGTTACATAATGAAGAAACTAAATCGAAAAATTAATAACACAGGATAATCTCTACTTTATTATCGCAGTGTGAATTGATTCCAACGGGTGCCAGAGACATGCAGGACGAGGAAATCCACGTGACGTGAACTTTACATTGATAAAAATTGATATGTTTATAACTAGGCCGTATTATCTCTGTTTATATTGACGAGTATCTATTCCACACAAAAATCAAGTTCTTATTTATGGTATTTAAAGAAACTTACATGTAAAACCTAAGCGCATTTCAGAGAGTTGATAATTAATACTTAGTTTTTGTGCATGAGGATTTTTGTAAGCAAATAAATATTTTATCCGTCTAGCAAAGATATTATGCATAATAGTGTGAGATTGTTCCTGAAATCAGGTATCACTACTCGAACTTACAGAGAATTTTTATACAGAGAGAATGGATTGAAGGGAAGTAAATTCGTTATTTCATTGCGATATCAAACTTAAAAAGTGCAAACACTTTCTTAGCTATGTAGTGCGTACGGTTCCGACGGTGGAGGGGTTCCGTTAAGAAACAGGCCTAGTGAAATAGTATGATGTCAACTAGGGTTGTCAACAGTGTCATTTTGACCTGAAGACTTCGGGTTTAGCGACATTTCTTCGGGCTTCGGGTTTGTAATAAATTTCTTCGGGTCTACAGCTACAAATTCTACAAATTTTTTTGTTTGTTTATTTATGCACCGTTCTCGGGTTAGGTACTTCTGTGCAGCTGGTTCTAAAATCTGCTATTAATTCTAAAATTTGCTATTAGTTCCGGCCAGACATATCGTGGCGTTAAATGTCCTATTTCAGAACCTATCGATTTGACTTATTTATCGATTTGCATATCTGTTCAGTAGGATCTTTGCATGAATGAGCATGAATGCAGGTTCTACATAAACGATAGGTGGCTGTTCTTTGCTTCTGTGTAGGGAGTATTTATGTGACTCGTTTATTGATATTGAGCTTTATTTCGTAAGTAAAATTACATTTTATATTAATTATATTTAAATTTAAATATTTTAATTTATATATATTATTTGATTTGCAGCACCGTGAAAATGTCCGCTTCTGAAGATCAAACACCGATGAAAAAGAAAAAATATTATTTTGCCATATTTAATAATGAATGGCTTAAACGGCCGGAGTATAAAAATTGGTTAGTGAAAGAAAATGAACATACTGGTAAATGTAAATTATGTGGTGTTACTTTTGTTGTGAGACATGACGAAGAAAAGGCTATTAAAACTCATGAAAATAGTGTTCGTCACCGATAAACTATAAGTGCACAGACAAGTAATCAATTATTAACCAAGTTTCTCGTTCAAGAAAATAGCCCAGCTCATTTAAGAACTGCAATTGCCGAGCTAACATTGGTGTACCATGCAGTGAAGCACCAGCATAGTTACAATAGCACTGACTGTGGTATGAAGTTAAACTGTACTGTTTTTCACGATTCTTCGTTGTCAAAACAATTACACTGCGGACGAACAAAAGCATCAAGTCTAACGGAAAATATTCTAGTACCAAAAGCAATTGAATTAGTTTTGTGTGACCTTCAAAAAGATGTTGAAAAGCCTAGATACTTCTCTATTTCATCTGACGCGTCCAATAAAGGAAACATGAAATTGTATCCGTTAATTGTCATCTACTTTGTACCAGAACAGGTCATCAAAAATAGAATTTTGGATTTTTATACTGATGATTTTGAATCTTCTGATGCAATAACAAATAAAATTCTAACATTTCTAAACAAACATGAATTATTAATTGACAATGTTGCTGCTTATTCAGGAGACAATGCGGCCGTAAATTATGGACAATTCAATTCTCTCTATCAAAAATTGTGTAGCTCAAATGCGTACATATTAAGGGCTAATTGTAATTGTCATATGATACACAATGCAGCAAAACATGCATGTAAAAAATTAACTTATGATATAGAAACGTTAGTCAATAAAATTTATTCCGAATTATCAAGTAGTACAGTGTGCAAAAGGAAGCTACAATCTTGTTTTGAATTTTTTAACATGGATTATGCCCAAATGTTAAGAAATGTACCTGCAAGATGGTTGAGTTTATCCAAGGCGGTAGACCGAATATTATCATCTTGGCCTGCAATAAAGCAGTACTTTTTAAAACAGGGGGAAGACGATTGTGATGCCCTTATTTGGAAATTTGGAAAATCTCAAGAAAATGAAATGGAAGATGACATGACAGCGCCTTCTATTCCTGAATTATTTTTGTATTTTGTCTCACATCTTCTTAATTTTATAAGCGAGTCAATTTTAATATTAGAAGAAAATGATATTTCTTCAACAGAATTACATGACATAATGACATCTCTAAAAGAAAAATTAGAAATCCGATTAAGGGATAGTTTTTTTGGAAGTAAAGTTCGAGCTTCTTTAAGGCATTTTAATAAACTGCAACAAGATAAGTTTGCAGCGGAAGCTAGAGAGGTTTATATTCGTACTGTAAATTACTTAAAAATATATTATGACTTTGAAAATAGTTGTTTTAAGCATTTGGCCGCGTTAAATATTAGGAAATATGATCTCAAATATGACGGTGTACTGAAAGTTGCAAAAATGTTAAATATAAAGATCAATGAAGATCGGTTATATGACGAAATAAACATAGTTACAAAATATTTACCAGAATTAAGAAAAGTTGAAAATGGCACAAATGAGAAAATTTGGGTTGAAATTTTTAAAAATGAGAAAAAAGTCTCAGAATTAAAAGAAATTGTCTCGAAAGTAATGAGTGTTCCTGTCAGTAACGCGTTTATAGAACGTGTTTTTTCTATTATGGAGTCAGTATGGAGGAATGATCGTAATAAAATGCGTGTTCCTCTGGTTAAAGCTGAGCTGGCAATTAGAATTAATTTTGACATGATCTGTGAACAATTTTATTCATATTTAAAAGCGCCGGCACAAAAGGGTTTAGTGGAAAAAGCCCAGATCCAAAATAAGTATAATTTTAAGAAATAAATGTTTCTGAATTTTATTTTACTTGCAGAAATTTAAAAAGTTGGTTTATTGTGATCAATAAGAATATTATAAAATTTGTGTATTGTATTGTGTATAAAATTTTAAATTGAAGTTATTTTAGTTCATAATTTTTATAACGAACCCACTTCCCTACCCCTTCAAAAATCTTATTTAGGGCCTAAACATATTTCTTCCTGACCAGAAAGGATTGAAGTTTGTAAGTACATATTGTAATACACATACTCGTATCCTTTGGTCTCAAAAATAAGCCTAATTAATTAATTAATTAATTAATCATTTATTATATTTATGCATAACTAAATAAATAATATTTCTTTGATATTTGAAAATGTGTTGAAGCAATTTATCATACTAATTAATTAACAACTAGTGAACAACTGAAAACTCGTAAAATAGAAAAAAAGCGTATTCCTTCAAATTCTCCGGGTTGCAGACTAAAATCTTCGGGTCAAGAAGATCTTACAGTTGGTATCCCTAAAGTCAACCGTCCCTGTTTTGGTGAATTGATGGTAATTGAAATGTTGTGACTTATTGTTTACGATGATTTGATTTGTCATAAATACAACAAGGTTTTGGTATAATGATATACATACTTTTCAAGGCTCACTAAATATCTCATTTACACAATTAACATTGCAAAAAATTTTCATGACCAATAAAAGATAACTTATCAAAAATATACATTATTTGCTGACTATCTAGGTTTTTTGTCTTAATAGTCGAGACCTTAGGCTATATGGGCATTATTTGGAATATACGAGAGTGAATAGAAACAATATCAGAATTACATGTAGATATTTTTTCTAGTTTACAACAGCTCTTTAATTTTCAAAAGGATAATCGTGCTTTGATAAATCATCCATGAATTCCCTGAGGTAACGAGAGCAAGAATAAGTGTAGTCATGGTTAACCGCTAACTCATGAAATGTAGAAGTGAATAAGAACTATTTTTTAGTTATTTTAAATTCATATTGATCCAGTAAAATAAATTTCATCTAAATAATGTTTAGAATTAAGGACGAGGTCTAATACAATTAAATATAAAAATGTGACACAACTAGGATTCATCATTTAAATAGATATTTCCCAGAACATTTGCGAAAATTAAACACCGTTGGTCCTGCAAATGTATTACCACTGAATCTAACAAAGGAATGAATACTGAGACTCGATAAAATGTTTCTATTGCTTCTGTATTGGGATTTGAACTATGAATTTGTCGATTTGTTGATCGGAGTATTGAAATTTGAAAATTTTCATCAGCTATTTCCTGAAGAATTGGTAACGATTTTTTTTAAATATCTGAAAATATATTTGTTGCAGAATTTCGCATTTTTTCAATTCTTCAATGGTTTGTTCAGATAATTCTACAATCTACAATCGAGTGACGCCGATTGAAGCATTATGCTTAGTGGCAGTGTATAGGAAAAACATTTCTCAACTGTGGACAGTGCGATTACATAAGTTAAGGTTCTAATTGAATTCAAGAGCATGTGTGCTCCCGAAGAAGAATCTTTGTCGTTCCAGGTTTCAATGGCTTTTAATGCAGCAACCAAAGGCTGGAACAATTCTGTCATTACCATTAAAGATTCATGTCGTTGAATCCAACGTGTAGGACATATCTTTTTTAGATGTTCTCTTCTGGAAGTTGGACATATTTTTATGATATTTTCCTGAAGTACTGCATTTCTTTTCGGAGTGTTCATGAAAGAATAACATTTTTCAACAATTGACATGCAGCTTCGAATCTCTTTGACTTGGCAGGAGTCTGAGATTGTCAGATTAAGGCAATGAGAAGCACAGTGTACAAATAACGCGTTTGGAAACTTTTCCAGGATTTTGGCTTGAACGCCGATGAATTTACCAGCCATTGCGGCTGCTCCGTCATAACCTTGGCCTTTCAAATAGTTAAGATCCAAACCTTTTTCATTTGGAAATCAATAAGAGTATTAGCTTAAGCTTCACCACGAGTAGATGTTATAGGAAAAAATTGCAAAAAATATTCCACCAACTTTTTACCGTCACCCTCTTCGTCCACAAATCTGACACATATCGAAAGTTGTTCCTTCGTGTTTATGTCAGTAGTTTCATCGGCCAACACAGCAAAACATCTACTTTTATTAACCTTTTCAATAATTTTTCTCAAAATTATTTCATTGCAACTATTTATAATTTCGTTCAGAACTTTCCAGGAAATATACATAGTATTAGACGCAGCACCTTCCAAATGCGTTTTTAGAATGTTGTCTCCAGAATCCAGTCAAAGTCTTAGCAGCTGCCGAAAATGTCCTTCCTGTTGTTGATCTTCCACAGAATCATCTGCATTTATGTAACCTGAATCTCTATGACCTCTTAGTGGTAAACCATTGAATCCGCAAAACAACAGTTTTTACTATCGGAATTAATTTCATTTTGTTTTCCAGAGCCTGGCTTTGGTGAGCAGTATCTATCAAATCAATTACTGATACACTTTTACCACAACAAATATTTCTCAAGTTATCTGCACGCATTAATGCTAATTCGTGATAAATTGTATCTTGATGCTTTTTGAATATTTCCTTTGCTTTCCACCAATTGCAGAAAGGCTCGTTAATAAACTGTCCAACAGGTTGGCTAGTTGATTATCCGATAAATTGGCTAGCAAATAAAATGCAATATTTGAAATAAACACCATTTTTAACTGCTGAATACACCAGCCAAGAAAAATCGTTAAACCACATGTAATTAAATTTCCTCTTATTTTTCTCATTGCCGAATAACGTACTAGGAAAAACAAAACTTTCGGTGGGTTTCCAAAACTTATCAATTAGGTTTAACTTCTCTTCATCATTAAAATTTTGTTCGATAAAATTGGAAACATCATATTTGTCAAGATAATTACTATTACCACTCGGTATTGAATGTTCCGCTTTATTATATTTCTGAGGACTAATAAATATCTAGTTTTCCTCTTGTTCTTCACATTCACTCTGTATTATTGTAGTTTCTTGACAATTTGAATTTTTACCTTCATTTTTGCCTAATTGTTTCGCGAAGTAATTACTAATATACGGTTGTTTTCTTTTTCACATTTTAAAGGCCGCAGTCTGTTTCCTAAAATAATAAAGATAAAGGTATTATGTGCTACAGCAAATTTTAGTGTGCATAATCCATTTATATACAAATATAAATAGTTTTTTAATTAATTAGTGATCTAAACATATAATACATACTTTCTGATAATAAATTAAATAATTTACTTTTACGTTTTAAAGCTCCACTTACGAATCATAAATATAACTGTCACAAAAATTTATATTCTGATTGAAAATCGAAGACATTTCACTCAACATACCACTGCATAAGCTTTTAGCAAACGTCAAGAAAAAACATACGATAAATTATTTTATTATTTACTAACCAAAATATATATATTTCCTTCCTGCAGCCAATAGCTTGTAGTCCTACAACTTCTTAATTTAAAGAAACAATATTATCTCCGCTGTTGCTGGATGAACAAGATCATCGCTCACTCAAAAACCACACTATAATCCTACACATCTTTTGCAACTTGCTGTTTCTCTCTTATATTTATACACCAAATAATAAAACTAGGAAATAGTCTCGGCAAATCTTCTTTCTACACTTCCATAGAGACCGACAATCCTTTCGGGACTGAGGATCAGTTCATGAGAGACGTACTGTTTCCTTCCAAGCTCTCTGATTTTGACGTTATGTTTTTATGCTTTGATTTGCTAGCGAGACAGCAGATTCCTAATGAACTAACATCTTTCGCTTAGGTTAAGTGGTTACTTGATGACATCACGGTGGATATACCGGAAACATCACGTAATGTTTACGGTATATCCATTTCGAGTCATCCATACTCTCGTGCATGAGAAAACAAGCGCTTCGACCATTTCTTTTCTCAAGTATTTCTTCATTGTCCACATTGCCTTTCTTTCTCTCTTAAACCTTTATGTTGAACCAGATGAAGAGCTCAGAGAAACAATAAGCAGAATTGAAGCTTTTACGATCAGCACAAAATAACATGGGTCAAAATGAATGTCCGAAAGAAGTCTGAATAAAATCTCAAGTGTATCTGGCTACAAGAAGTAATGGTAGAGCCAGGGCCGGATTAAGCTGTACGCAGAACACGCAAGAGCGTGGGGCCCAAAGGTCGAGGGGGCCCATAGCGGGCAAACTCTTTTAGGCATCCGATTAAAGTTTCTGATTTCAAAGGGCCGCCAAGAAGTGCAAAACTTGAAATCGCGAATTTCAGGACCACCGCAATGATAAGATGTGATTATAGGCGTTCACTTTGCTTTTCTCACAAAAGGAAATGCAAAGGACCGCCGAGGAGGTGAATATAACACTGCCTATTTCTCTAGGGAAAAGTAAGAATTTCTAGAGGTTCATTCTTAACTTCTAGGAAAAAGAGGGAGAAAGGTGACGTTGCTTGACACATAGCCTTGCTGACACACGACGGGTCCGGATACGCATATATGTACTCAATTTACAAAGGTAGTAAAGACCCTTTTGTCAATCCCATCTTTGGTTCCCATTTGTCTCTTGTCTCATGGACCCTTTTCGCTTTCGTGTAGCCATTGCTTCCTTTGCTTCCACATATGGTTATTAACTCGTCCTAAAATTTTCGTGAGGTCTCAAAGTTTCTCTTGTTCAATATCCCGATGGGATGGTAACCGGAAGACGTCCCGCAATGAGCAAGAAGAATGTTAGAGCAGGGTCTCTCTTGTTTCCGCGTGAAGAATGGAACATGATGATCCTGGGCCCACATATGTGCCTTCTTTTTCTTAGAATTGTTCCTGTCCTCGTTTGGAAAGGGTGAACAGTTACAAAGTATTAGTTTTACATGACTCGCCGTGGAAGCTATACCGATAGTGATGGCTACGCCTTGCGTCAAGTGTTTTGTGAGTTCAGCATCGAGTTGTTCAAATATTATACTTTTGTGTTTATATCCAGAAGAATTTAACAGCAGAGTTTATAAGTTCTGTATTACTAAATTTTTACATAATTAGAAATCCTAGTGTATATTGTTTGTGAGTGCAACAGTGACGAAACCACGGAAAACATCTCCGGAGTTAAGGTAAAGTTCATTTTATTTTTGCTACAATTAAAAACAATCTGATTTTTACTAAATTTGGTAAAAAAATTTGTATTAAAATTTATTATTTTTCATTTAAGAGTAAACTATACAAAATTCTGAAATTCTGATTTTTACTAAATTTGGTAAAAAAATTTGTATTAAAATTGATTATTTTTCATTTAAGAGTAAACTATACAAAATTCTGAAATGGAGGTTTTGCGTTATTATTAAATACTTAAAATCAAAGAAAAACGTTATACTCGAGGATGTTAAAATATTATAATAAATAATTATATTCATCAGATTTTAGTAAGTAATTGATAATTTCTTTCTGTATAGCTGCGTCTGCGCAGTTTGCGGTGGTGCCATTTTCTTAGGAACAGAATTGGAATTGAGGAATAACAGGAATTTCTTGCGAGTGATAAGTCGGAGACTCCAGTTTAATTTGTTTCGTGTTTGTCTAGTGCTCACCTAGAGAAACTATAAACTATCAAACTGAAGCAATCACGTGAAATACAGAATACGATTTTCAAACGATATAAATGTAATTAATAAATTAAAACATATTAATAACCCAAAAATGTCTTCAAAGCATAAATCAGGTGCACAAAAACGAAAAGCAAGACTAGAGAAAATTGAAAGCATGAAAAAATTCATAGATTAGATAACATTTTTGTAAGTTCTCATAGCAGTAAATGTGATACAGTGCAGGATATTGATGTACAATCAGCTGGTGCTTCAGATGCGGAGAATTGCACGAAAGGAATTATAGACCTTCTTAGACCCATTCCTACTAGCCCAGCTTGTGCTTCGATAGCAGAGGATAATATAGTACCACCTATACCAGAACCATATACCTCAGAATTATTAGAATATTCTAATGATCCCATTGATTGGATTGTGAATGATGACTTCATAGAATTAATATCATCTTTGTAGAGTTTATCTAAACAAAATTATGATGAAAATTTTGAAAATTCTACGAGGGTAATGATTGGATCAAAAAGAAAGTTGACTAGTAACCTTTTTTATTGTACCAAACCGAATAGTGAGAAAGAAAAAATAAAATGGCTTATTTACTCTCCAAAAAGTGGTAAAGTGTACTGTTTATACTGTAAGCTTTTTGAAAAACCTAGGAGTCAAAGAGATGCTCTGCTAGTTGGATATAATGACTGGAGTAATGCTGCTCAGCATTTATCAAGCCATAAAAAAAGTTCCGAACATATGACTGCTGGTACATTATTGTTTAGTAGAAGAACAAATAAAAACAGGTTGGATAAATACTTATTGGAACAACTTAATGAAGAAAAAAGTTTTTGGAAAAAATTACTTCAAAGGATAATCGAAGTAATTAAATTTCTTGCTGTAAATAACTTACCTTTTCGTGGGAATTCAGAAAACATTGAAGATAGAGACTGTGGGTTGTTTTTATCTACTATACGGCTCCTTGGAAAATTCAATCCATTCATGGAACAGCACATTAAGACGAAAGTTAATCGTGGAAGAGGTAAGATTTCCTGTTTATCTAAAACTGTCTATGAGGAGTTGATAAACATATTGGCAGAAAAAGTATCTAAGAAAATATCATGTGTAGTGAAGAAAAATAAATATTTCTCAATTATTGTTGACTCAACACCTGATTGCTCAAATGTCTGGTTTATTATCCAAAACTGCACTGACGTGGGAGAACCAGCATCATCATTTCTAGGATTCATTGCTTTAGAAGAAAGGCACACTGGAAAATTTTTTCCGAAACTATTTCAAAAGAGCTGAAAAAAAGAGATATTAAATTATCAGAATGTGTGGGTCAGACTTAAGACAATGCAGCAAATTTATCTGGTGTGTATAATGGAGCACAAAAATTCATCAGAGACGAGGCGATGCAGGCCATATATATACCGTGCACCATGCACAGCCTTAATTTAGCAAGCGAAAAAGGTATGAAAGCTTCTGAACAATGTTCACGTTTCTTCGCCCTTTTTCAGCGTTTGTACAATTTTTTCAGTTCATCAACTCGAAGATGGCAGACGTTAAATGAATATTTAACAGGAAAAAAGTTATTAAAATCTTTATCTATTACACGATTTTCTGCACGTTTTCAAACTGTAGATGCGTTATATGATGGATATGGAGTTGTGATAGAATGCTTGAATAATCTTATAGAAGACAAATTCTTGAATCAGGAGAGCATAATAGAAGGTAAAAACTTGAAGGAGGAACTATTGTACTGATGCAGTCAGTATTTCAATTCAGAACAAAAAATCTAACTTGAAACATTGTTATGCTTCATTATCAAGCCTAATTGAATATGTTTCGAGCAAACGAACCGAGAAGGTTTTCATGAATTATATCGAAGAGGGAAGAAAACCATTAAAAGAAACAAATGGCAAAGACTTTGAACCTATATTTATAAGGGAAAGAAACAGAAATAGTGCAGGAAGGGAGTTATTTGATGAATCTAAATGCAAAGAGAATGACGAAAAGTTCTCTGGAAACATATTTTCTGCATTCTGAGTAAACGCCTACTATGTTATGTTAGATACTCTGATAATGTGTCTCAAACAACGTAATGAAAATTACAAAAAAATAATTGATGTCTTTGCATTTCTATGGGATAAACAAGGTTCAATAGTTGAGTTTGTTAAAATCTATGGGGAAAATATTCAGGAAAATTGTTTGAAAGAAAAATTATTGCAATATAATTCATATAGAGACATTATGTTTAAAGTTGATGAATTGGATTTGGTTATGTTGTTATCTAATCTCAAACAAACACAACTATTTCCAAATATTGAGATTGCATTACGAATAACTCTAATGCCGAAGGAGAAAGGTCGTTTTCAAAGCTAAAATGAATAAAAAATTATTTAAGATCGACCATGACCCAAAATAGGCTTTCAAACCTTGGAATGCTAAGCATCGAAGCAGACGTAGTTATTGAATTAGACTTAGATGAAATAATTGATCAGTTTGCAGCATCTAAATCACGTAAATTTACAAATTAAAAAGCTAGTTTGTTAAACTCGAAGCCTAAAGAAGTACATTTCCTTGTATGAATACTTATTGTTTCATTATTGAATATGTTTCATGAATTGTATCTTTTGTTAAATATAAATGTAATTTTATTTAAGTCTTTATTTTTCCGTCATTTATTTTTACAATTTAAGCATATGGTTGGACTTTCATTGTGCTAAGCGTGAGGCCTATGGGTCTCAAATACTTGGAGAGCAAAGGTCTGGCATGCGTGGGGCCCACGGGTCTCGCTTGCGTGGGGCCCACGGGTCTCGCTTGCGTGGGGCCCACGGGTCTCGCTTGCGTGGGGCCCACGGGTCACGTGATTGGGTCCTGGGTAGAGCATTTATCCATTCTAATATTTCAAGCTAGTTCCATTTACCTTGTTTTTGGGGGATGCAAATGCACCCTTGCACCCCAACTGATTGCGCCCCTAGTCTGAGTCACCCTCACTTTGCAGATGACATCTGACTTCTTGCAAGACTTTAGCAGGAGCTCTGCGAACGAACCGAAGTGTACGAATTACTCAGTAGAAATGTTATAAAAAAACAAAGATAAAAACAGTGTCATGTTTTTGCTCTCTTCCTAAATATCAAATTACATCAATATCCGTCCAGTAGTTTCTGAGATGAAATATCCGGACGGACGGACGGACACGAGCTGACCATTAGGCGCTCTTTTTTACTTATTGTAAATAACGCCTAAAAAGAATAATTCTGCTTGAATATGTGCATACATCACATGAATGGTGGATACATTGGAGAGATATTTGAATATTTAGAACTAGAGGTCGGAAGACTACAGCCCGTAGGCCGCATGTGGCCCTCGAGAGCATTTCATGTGGTCCGAAGGGCTATGGCAATAAAAACATCCGTTAAATTCAACACACAATTTCATGTTAGTTATTTGAAATTATCCTCATAAAAACTTTTTAAGTGGAGTGTTTCGAGGGCTGACCTTCCACGCAGCGATACCGGGTTCGAATCCTGTCGTGGTTGCTCTTTCCACCCAGGCTTTCCCCGCCCCTCATTTTGTGTTGTGAGGAGGACATGCAAGTCAGCTTTCCGTCCGTCGGAAGGTGCTTTTAGCAGCACGACCTCTTGGTACTTTCCGCAAAGAGTGGGCTTAATGTCCGTACTGGGTCTCTTTCCTTTCTTCTGTGAGTGAATCTGTGTGCGTATGTAATCCATGAAAATGACTGTATGACAGATTGACTGCACAAAATGTGGAGTAGCTAAGCATTCCGCTAAAACAGTGAAAAAGCCAAAGAGAGAGAGAGAGAAATCCCTATAGTTTTTACCCTAGGAAATATATTAATCTAGATTCTCACTTAATGATGCCATATTACCTCTTTTATATAAAAATTTGGTCCGCCGAAGCATTTGTAATTCCTAATCGGGCCTGTTGAAGCAGTATTTCCAACTACGAATTCGGCCCATCACGTAGAAATGGTGGCCGACTCCTAATTTTAATGTTTTCATGAAATTAAGAATCAGCCATCTTTGTTTCAGTTCTTTTCTTGACGTGCAGCGATTGCGAGTTATCTGCGCGCACTTGTCACTTCATTTGCATTTGTTTGACGGATGCTAAATAATCCTACTCGCAAGCAAGTATACTGCAAGTCAGTAAGTATATAACTTCATTTGGTGTCCCAAACGATTCTTTAGGAACGTATAATTTTAAGGTTCTTGGATGTTAAGGAGCGCGTTATTTACACATTCAATAAAATTTGTAAAATTTTTAACTTCGTTTACTACGAGTAAAGTTATCCTACACGTTGACGCCCGGTAAACTAGCCACATTTGGCCAAATCTCGTGCCCAGTGTTCATTGCTCCAGCTTATTTCCCTTTGCGCCGCAAAGCCAGCTGCTCGGCGTTCTCACACAATATCAGGTGGGGTAGGATCCTTCTGAGAATGACGATAAGTCCTTATAGACGAAAATCCACTGACTGAAGCGGAACAAGTGATCCTTCTTTCTTCTCTATTCAGTGTGAATTGGTCCCTGGCACGGAGTAGCTCCCCTATAACCTGTGCGTGTGTGAGGTATAACTGACTGTTAACCCAAATTTGAGATTTCTTTTGCTTTTGCGTGCTTTGAAAGTTTTTTTCCTCCCTCATTTATTTTCTCTTGTCTCACAACCAGCGGATACGGTGTAAAAGACATATACATAAAGTACGCGCTATAGGTTTGTTTGCGATTTTTCATTTTATATTTCATCTGTTTCCTGGCTTCACTTGCTCCGGTGCAGAGGTCGCAAACTAAAATTGCGAGGATCAAATAGTTTATTACGAAATATAATATTTGGCAGCCCGCATGTCGCAATAATGAGCTTCAATATTTTCTTGAAACTTAAATGCGCGCGGCTCAAATTGATAGATACTTATTTTAATTTAGAACAAATAATCATACAATTCATAATTATTAAGAATTTTTATTTGTTTCGTATCTCATTATTAATCCATTATTGTTTCGTCAACATTTTCTCTCCCACCGATTTACGGTAAAATCAAACTACTGAGAAGGCCGCAAGTTCATAACTTCGCTTTTATTTGAGACCTATAGTCAAATGAATAATATAAAAGTGTTTATAACGTGGAAAGTCAGTCGTAAATAATTTAATATTGGGGATAAGGAAAATGAATAATGGTAGTAATATGTAAAGGCAATCAGCGTCTGAGAAAGGGACAGGAGAACCGTTGGCCCAGTGAAATGGACAGAAGAGCAGGAGGAAGCAGTATAGTTCCATTAGATCGGAAAATTTTCTTCGGAGGATATACAGATCAGAAAACGAATTGCGTAGCAGAATAACGGAAAAATTATATCGGTACATTTTCCATTTATAATCATTGAATTAAGCTAGATTATGGATAAAATGAATTTATTTCAATGACAGTTAAATTAAATAACAAATAAAATATATTCGTCCAATATTACTTGCTTAAGAAGTAGGTATATAAATTCAAATGGAAAAATGTCACTTTAGTCGAAAAATTAAGCTAGGCAACAGGGTGCGAAATAGTGAAAAGTCTTGTCCGCATCATTCCATGGATTTGCGACTTCGTAATATTTAAAAATACACGTTTCCACGTTGAACATTTTTGTGATCAATCCCGACGTTTCTGTCTCGAATTCTGCTTAAATTGACATTTGCGGAGAATGAAGAAACACAAGATATTGACTTCAGCTTTTGAATCGACGTATTCCATGACTCACTAATTAAAATACTCTTAATGGTCGATCGTGGGTGTTCTATTCCACATAAATTTCATTTTACTATCTACGCTCCCGATATATAAAAAATAATCCGTTTGAATATAATACAAAGACCTTAGCCCAGCGATTTTCAATCATTTTTGCCACAGTTTACGAACTACCGCTTTAGTTTACTGCAGTATAAAGGGATTAAAGCGAAACTTCTAGTAACATATTTATAGCTAATTCTTTGTGTTATTTATTTCACAGAGTATACATTCAAAACAATAATACAAGCTATGTAAGAAAACATATGTTTCTTGCTTTTTGTTAGCACTCGATCGATTTGACTCGATATGTGGCGTAAGAAACTTCCAAGTTCGGTCATCGATCATCCACTGGCACCTTATATACTTCTCTCCTATTACGTTCTGTTCCTTTCTTTTCATTATGATAGAAAAATTCTTGTGACTAGAGATGACGTATTTCTCAAAAAATTTTCAGGGAATTTTCCACTCCAATTCGCATTAAATTATATTTAAGACTTTCCATCAAGTGATGTGTATTATAATTCACAAAACGATGAAGTTTAGCGAAATCTAGAAATCTAGAATTGAACTTCTCAAGTGCTATATGTTGAAACAATTTTTGAGATTCGTACGATTTAGAAGTTTATTGTAAATTATTTTCTCAAGTGCTGTCAATTTCGATTCAGAATTTTTTAATAACTTATAATAACTCGCGGAGCATAGCTCCGTTTGACGGCTCGATCTGATCATCTATTATTTTAAACCCTATTTGACATAAATTTTACAAATGTATGAAACAAAATATATCTTCAATTACTGATTTCAGCAAACAAATTAAGTTGTAATATGTTTTTTAAATAAAAAGGATATTTCGAGTGCTGGGATTATGTCGCCAAAATATGTTTACGTCTTTGGTTAAAATCAGTGGTAGTATTATAATATCTCTTTTTCATGGCAGTTGATATATTTCATAGTTGAAAACTTGAACATTTTCACCTTTTCTGATTAAAATCTAATTTTAACGCTTATTCCGCACTCATGTGAATTTTGTCAAACGACTATATTCATTCAGCTATGGAAATGTTTACGTCCCGAGTTTATATCTTAATTTGAACTAAATTAAAAATAAAACTAGTGGCCTGTTGCAGCAATTGCTGCAATTTGAGAAACAGAAATATTGATTATCGTATATTGTGTTTTATTGAATAAAGTTGTAGTTTATTAAATGGTTTTACAGAAAGTTGTTCATTTGGTAAGCATAGGCTTTACGACATATACGATTCGTAGGAACCGATGATTAGTTCCAAAATAAGCGCTCGGTCCATCATTCCCCGCACAATCATTCGGACACCATTCACCAGCCCTGAACCTAAGTTCATATTGCGGATAAGCAAAACAACCGAACCTAACTTAAGTTTCAGTTTGTGAGGGGGCAATCCGGACGGCGCGATGGAGTTCAAATATTCCAACGCAATGTTTAGTCTGAAAAATGAAGAGAACAACACGTAACTTATAAACTGTATTTTAGAAGGCCAGATTCAAACTACGACTTGGAGTTAGTTGATGGTATTTAAACTATGCGAGGAAAGGTTGAACGTACTTATCCTGGTCGTTGTCTGTTTGTACGAGGTCCATGCTGCAATATTCCCGATGCTCTTCTGGAAGCAAATCCAGAATTTCTGCATTCAATCTGTCGCAGTCTTCATTAAGGTGACAGACAGTATTCGCCAGTTCGATTACCCATTTCGATGGAATTACCATGGTGAACAACAGAACTGGTAGAATTGTACTCGTTAGGAATTTTGTTAATGTCCTCGCCGATTTCACTTCGGAGTTCACCGTTACCCAAACGTTACAGCCATTCCAAAAACGACCGCTCCGTTTCCCTGGCGCGAATATTTTTTGTCAAGAGTAAAATTCGTACGGTGCTCCACAGTCGACTACTTTGTACAGAAGACTCAATGATTGGTCTTCCAGGATGAAGTACTACCGGCAAAACCTGTCTGAAGTCACCACCGAAAACAATCACCTTTCCACCCATTGGCTGGTTTTGGCATAAAAAGTTTTTTAATGACGCCTTGCTCGACTCTCTAGCTTGAAGTTGAGGGTTCAAAAATTCTAAACAATAGAGAGTTTTAGGGCTTTTTCCGTTGAACTTTAAATAATTGCTTTATTTTCCGCCGTTAGGACTATATAAGCTTTCAGAAGTCACTTTTTCCAGTTCTCTAGCTCAAGCACAATTCCCGGAATTTTAAAGCAACGGAGGGTGCTATTTTATTCTTACCAAAGTCGAAAATTCTAAAATATAGAGAGCTTATTAAGTTCAACTTTGAAGAATTGAGTTATTTTTCCTGCCGTTATGGCTATAAAAGCTTTCAGAAGACACTTTTCTCAGCTCCCTAGCTGTACCACAGCTTCCGAAATATTGAAGCAACGGAGGCTGCTATTTTCTTCCTATCAAATTCGAAAATTCTAAATTTTCGAGAGCTATTGGGCTATTTTCGTTGAACTTTGAAGAATTGCTTTAGTTTTCCCGCTGTAAGGACTATATAAGCTTTTAAAATACACTTTTTCCAACTCTCTATCTTAATCAGAGCTCCCGGAATTTTGAGGCAAATGAGGGTGTTTTTTTCTACTTACCAAATTATATATATATATATATATATATATATATATATATATATATATATATATATATATATATATATATATATATATATATATTCCATAAGTCCCTGAGTTCCACGCTTTCTGTATGGGTTGTAAAAAATGGAAAAATTGGGTAGGAATAACTTCCCTAAAAACGAACATTTTTGGAATTGCAGATTTTTCCCGTGGGTTGTACTCAACGATTCATTGCCATGCCAAACCGCATATCTGTAGTCCTTAAGGAAACACCTTAGGTTCTATATCATCTTCCTCTTATGCAAGAAGCAGATATTTGTAACAGATAACTAGGGAATTTATTATTCGGGTTTAAAATAAAATCGCACTCGGCGAGTAGTTATCGGATTTTTAAATTTTTTCAACAAATCGAGTGAAATATGGTTTCAACGAAAGAAAAGCAATTACATTTTTAAAGAATTCTGGTTACAAAAAGTTTAATAGAAATAAAATTGTTAACCAGGACACGCTATATTTTCCTACCAACCATACATTAAAAAAAGGTTGTACTTCCATTTATTGTTTACATAGAGAAGTAGTAGCCAACCTTTTCTGCTTTATGGGCCGCATTGGTAGCAGTAAAGCCTTCGATGAGCCGCATTGGAAGTTGTCAATGCTTCGGCGAACTGACTGACTGACTTTGTAGTTAAATCAGAAGTTAATTATATATTCCTACGCACCGTATGAGTGAAAATCAATTTAAAATTCTCATGATGGAATTGAGAAAAGGTTAAAGACTAAATTACAAAGAACTTATTTGAATAGAGAATATTTATTAAGAGGTCTTAATTCAATGCTAGACATTTTAACAGACTTTGCTAGATATAAAATACTATTTGGCGGGTAAATCAAAAAGAACGAAATTTTAAAAAAAAAGGAACACTGGTTGTGGGCAATGTTCCCTCTAAGCTGCGCGTCCGCGCACAAATTTCTATACACTCACGCACAGATTACTATACTCCGCGCACCACAGACCAAAAACAGTGATACAGGGATTACGTCCGAAATTAAAGTTCCTATTTTGTTTTGTTTTTAATACATATTTCTTAATTACGACTGCCTTATACAGACTCCGTTGACACAAGGTAACCAGTGAAGCCGCTAAAAGCGACAACCCCTTTGCACTATTTTATTACAATTTTCATAAAATTGCTAATACAAAGTAAAAAAAAGTATCTTAGAATAATCTTATAGTAAATTTTATAAATGAAATTAAATATTAGAATATTATTTTCATATAAAAATGTAAAAAGTTCTTGTATAAAAGGGCCGTTCAGCTAATGCTGTGAATTTACAAAGGCCGCGCAGACTCCTCGATTTCCGCTCAGATATTCAGCCACATTAGAGGGAACATTGGTTGTGGGCCGCATGGAATTGCTAAGAGGCCCGCATCCGGCACGCGGACCGCATTATGGGCACCCCAGACAGAGCATCATCTGCACATGCGGAGATCGTCCTCTGTTGCTGTATTCCTCTCTGTAGTTTGTAAATGACGTGAATGGCTAAGCGATCGCTCCACAACGCAGCTGCTGCCTGTAGGCACACATAACAGGGTTAAGGCAGTCTTGCTTAGTGTTGGGTATCAAGCTCCAGCATCCATCCAAAAGTTCAAAAGTCTTGGCTTTCTGGTGAGGGCTCTTGTAAATAGGCTGTAAATTCGGATTTGAGTCGGTCATCTGCTTCACAAAAATTGATGGAATGAATCGATCGTTAGATTTTAATCAGACAGGCATTATCTGTAAAGTTGGGAATAATTTTGGGACGGGAAAAAAATCTGCCATGATCGAGACTCGAACATTCGCCGGACGAATATTCTACCACTTAACTATCGCAGCAGATTAACACTCTTTTCTTAATGCGATTGTTTCCATTTTTCTTTTTTTCTTTCATACTTTTTCTCTTTTCA
Organism: Tanypteryx hageni; assembly: GCA_028673005.1. NCBI lineage: Eukaryota > Metazoa > Arthropoda > Insecta > Odonata > Petaluridae > Tanypteryx > Tanypteryx hageni. The sequence continues at coordinate 268,135,066 of CM054112.1, forward strand.
AAATTATTCCGAACTTTACAGCTAATGCCTGTCTGCTTAGGATCTTATGATCATTTCATTCCATCAATTTCTAGCTTGGCATTTGAGAGGGTGAGGTTTTCTTCGATGTGCCTCTTGGAGGACATATGTTGGGACTGGTTGATACTTGCTTGGCTAGCCCGGACCCAACTAAGAAAAACCCCGCATTTAGAAACTGGAGAATTAATCTGCTACGATAGTTCATTTAGAATATCCGCCCGGCAAGTGGAAGACCCGGGTTTGGCTTCCGATCAGAACTTCTTCTAGTTTCAAAATGCTTCAAAAAAACTTAATAGCTGATCGTAGTCGTCAACATTTTTGGCAAGCATAGATTCGAAAAACGGATCGAATGCGGAAGCCTTCTTCCATACTTCTTTGAATGATGTGTTCACATTTTTGTTCATCGCAGCAATCCATTTTGAAGAAATAACTTCAGAAAATTCTTAAAATGCTTCAATAACTGTTATAGTGTCCCGAAATGTTTTCATAACAGCAGCACAAACGCGCGTTTCTAATGGTTTCCATAAACTTTCAACTTGTTACTTCAAGCGTACATTGACAATTTAGTCGAATCGATGTATGATTGGTGCGCTAGTTGCTACCTGCTTCTGAAAATTGATAATTGGCGGCCATAGCTCTTCTAAGTATAAAAGCAAAGTTTTAAGTTCATTTTTATCAAATGACTTAACAATTTCTTGGAGGTCAGATACTTTTTTAACTTCAGGTGCCTCTGAATCTGATAAAAATTTGTTTGTACCATCCCACAATTTGATAGTTATTTTTAAACTTTTATAAAACTAACCCAGCAAGCAGGTATAACCGCTGAAGGTTTGATTTCTGAAATATCTAAACTGCTGCGAGTAAATATTTACCGTACTGTTTAGGCGAATATTAAAAACAACTCCTAGCTTTACGACAAATTTCTTAGCTGGAGTCATAGCTTTACAGTTAACGGCTTTATCAACAGCACATGATTTAGGTTGTATATATCAGTGACATGTAGAGGGGGTGGTCTACTGTCATAGTTCTGAAGGTATGAAACCAATGCCTTCACATATTCGGCACTATTTGCTACAATGCAGAGAACATCTTCCCGTTATTTATGATTTTTCCATAACTTGCATAACTGTGGCAATAGTAACGATGCTAGCGATCATTACAAAAGAAACGTCTACTAAAACCAATGACTTTTTTTCGGCTACCATCGTGATGTGCCACCAATGTATTCAGGGTCGGTCGCACAACTACATCGCTAGTTTCGTCAACAATTTCATTGACACTCTAATCGCGTCAAAGTCTTTCATGAATACTTCAGGCAAATATTTTTTAATAGCACGACATATTTCGGGATAGTTTTTGCTGAAGGACAGTACTGTTTTACAAAGTCACATGTCTATAAACTCAAACTAGCATAACACACAGCACGAACAAAATCATGAAGCTCACCTTCTTACTTATTTTCCTTCTCTATTTGCATTTGCTTGCTTCTCAACCAGTGTTGGCTGTCGGCATGAAGTTGAAGGTCTGGCGATTGAAGCTGCATCACGTAATTTTCCATGCCTTGAAAAAGTAAGATATTCTTTTATTCTGTCGTATGGTTTTTATCTAGTCCCACTGAAATTTTTAGGCAGCGTTATTTACATACTACGGCATTTTCGTCGCTATTGTTTCCGTCACATTTAAAAACTTTGAAGTCTAGATATTCAGAAACCCAATCGGAAGCACTTTTTCTTTTCCAACCATAATAAAAAACACCCTAAAAATTGTTGTTAAAAATACTCAAAAACAAATGACCTTATCATACCACTAGATGAAAACAGAGCAAGTATTAAATACAAAGAGAATAACGCAATGCAACGTATGTGAAATACAGAACCTCTAGCCAACGAAACTTTCTAAAATGTATGCATCCCACAATTGACCCAACACTTGAATACAAAGTATCGCATTATTGTAAAAAAAAATTCCCACAAGTTGTATTCAGAATAATTATGAAGAGTCGGCCAATTGCTGGGAATAACTGAATTGATTACACAAGTAAACTGGTAACATACAACAATGTCTGAAAGCGTTGCTGGTTGTTGCCGCTATTCAAACTGCCTAACAAACAGCGAAGAATGAGATGTTGTGCCGTGTGGCTTGTTTGTTTGTTTGTATGTAATTTCTGGCTAATCGACCTCTTGGATTATTATAGTCGTTACTCCTTCCACACCAAACACACACACACACAAACAGGAGGGAAACTCGATGCCGGCATTAGCCTACTCTTTACGAAGAGCACCAAGGGGGCCAACTGCTTAACGTCCCTTCTGAAGGACGGAGCGCTGACTTGCGTGATCTCCTCAATTCGCACATGTAGGGGACGGGACGATCCCGGTTTGAAAAATTCTACCTCCACCAGATTCGAACATGGGACCGCTGCGTGAAAGGCTCTCGGGCGAAATTAGGTAAAACCTGAAAAATAAATTCCCTATACATAACTTTCAAATTTATATTCTCTACATTCAATTTCAACACTTTGGTATTTGGTCCCTGTAAATAACCACGTCTAGACGGAAGAAATCTTCAGGACGTGGGTACCCTGACAAAATAGCTCTAGGCAAAACAGTCCGACAAAATAGCTTACACACAAAACAGCCAAAGACAAAAAACTAGAACATCACAAAAAACCACAAACTTTTGTTACGTTTTGACGTGGGAACAGCTCCCTTTAAAAGAGAATTGTTGAGATCGTCTCATGGGTGAAAAAATTCGAGAATAATCACTTACAATTTAAAAAATTCCTTTTGAATCCACGTTTGGTGAATTACTAGGGAAGACGGCTGCATTGTAGCCAAAATACGCATCTGGTTTTCATTAAATAATCCAATATGCTTCCTTATTATTACAGAACCCATATTTTGGATGTATTTTAACTTTGGCATAATGATTTCGATAATTAAAAGAATTATGATAAATTTTGTTATATAGCCTTTTATTATTAATTCCTCATCATTTTTTGTGATAATTTTCAAATAATAAACGCACATACAGCTGCATAAGCTCGTGAAGGAGTGGGAAACTATGGACAAAAATGAAGTCATTTGTATGATTTGTCCTCTTCCGAGACAATGACTCACAAATGAATATTTATCTACGGAAAATATACATGAGTTTTCTGGATATATCTGTAGTTGCGGTAGAGAAAAGAATATAAACACTAGTTGGGCACTAATTAACGCAAAATAATAAAATAACTTTTAAAACTTTATCTTAAGTATGATGATGATATTTTGGTAAATTTAAATCGGATTATTCTATCCGATATGGATGCGTGAACGTTCGTTTAAATCGGACTCTTTTACAAGAGACAACGCAGTAACTCATTCATTCTACGATACTTACACGCTTTCAAATGTATGCTAAATATATGTACTATCACGAATAAACGTTTAATACCTTCCTGACATTTCTCTCGCCAGAGGCCACCGTCAACGAATCCTGCTTCTTCAACGACCAGTGTGAATCCGAGAACGTGCAGACGGTGTGCCGAGACGGGAGGTGTGTCTGCCGCTTCGACAAGGCGCCCGTCTTCAATCCGGATGGCACTGTTGAGTGCATCGGTAAGTGTACCTATAGAAAGCCACAACAGCAAGAGATACGAAACCGATCCCAGAAGCCAGCGTTTGGTCCAAAGCGACAGTGTATGTGTCGCCACCTATATATAAGAAGGGGAATCATAGCTAGAGGGGGTTCGCCCACTCACAAATGAGAGAAGCTTAAAATGTTACAACATTTCAGCGGACGACAGCAAAACTATAGTCTTTCTCGTGTTAACAAATACATTCTCCACACCAGCAGCGTATCAGAACTCGACGAATCTCCGCTATATAGATAATAGACACTAAAAAATTATCAATTGTTAGCCAATAATGATAATTTTAAAGAAATAGAAGAAAAACATGATAGTGTAATCATACTTCGTATAAAAATCAAATTTTTTGCATATCAAAATTAAAACAATTCATTTTAACTCATTCTTGTCTCTAATCCTTATAGCCCGAGAAACCACACACTTTTGTTGTCAACTCAGCAGCTCTATTTGGTGGACCCAATAGAGTGATAAAGTATCAATTAACTGCTAGAGATTGGTGGCCAAAATTGAATTCGCCAGGCGCGATTAGCCTTTCTCTAATTGCCGAGGACATTTCACCAACGGTACCACCCCGGTTTCTATCTATTTCATTATCTTTACATGTCATGAAAACGTAATGGTGATCATCATAGCATCTACGGCATAATAAGATAGGAAAGATGCACGCATCATGCGAGGCAGAGGCGCTCTTTACGATTTATGCAATTATGTCAAGAAAGATAAATATTGATGGCTTAGTGTAATGTCTAAGGACTGAAAAATGAAATGCCAAGGAAATGTCGAGGTTTTGATTCACCAATTTATTTCCTAATCGGTTGTAATTAATAAAACAATCGACAATTATTTAAAACACTAGGGAGATGCCCGTTGAAATTCAACGGGAAAGTTTTTGTGAAATTCCGTGAATAGATGCGACGCGAAGCTATTATCCAAGTCAATGGCAACCAATCACACGAAACCGGCAACAATGCAAATCGCTAAGAATGCGTCAAATTTTCGCGTTAAAAACTGATCTGTTGACAGATTCGACGCGTATTCAAAAATCGTTTGCAGGAAAACAAACTGTCGTTCTTTTAGGCATTCGTTGTTTGTTTCTCCTTGCTTCCATACCTGATGATGACTAGATCCAAGTCCAAACCGGTAGAGTTTGTCTCTTTAATAAAATGGAATTGTTTCACAAAGCGTTTCTCTCCTTTTCATTTATTATATAGTTCCACAGAGTCAAGCCCTCATCCGTCGAGTCTACGACACTCCCGTTTGATTTTCTTGAAAGCGGCTACTCCTTCGATTAAAACGCACTGAAAAAAACGTATGCTATTTGATTTACTAGTTCTGCAAATTTTCTTTGAAGACGTTTTATTATAAGGGATATTTTACGAGATACAAAAAGTTCATTTTTGTCTCTAGTAAAGTGGCACTTCCGATTAAGGTACGTAAATCAATTATATCATTTTCTTATTGTCTTAACTCTTATGTCCTAAATGCCAAATTTCATGAAGAACCGCCCATTATTTTCGCAGACGACGGACGGACGCGACTTGACCAGAAGACGTCCTTTTCTTCACCAGCGACTAGTGGGACGCCTTTCGGGAACGTCTCGTCCGTCCGTCTGTCCTAACTTTCGTCTCCTTAACCGTTGGACGGATTTTAATTAAATTAAGTGATCCTTATTAAAATTTATAGCCCAACTATGATTTTGAACTGAATCCGTCAGTTAACCCTTGCACTTTACATAATTACTTTAATGAACTTATATACTCGTATCACGTTAAATGGAATCCGTCAATCAAAAATAAAATACCATAAGTTTCTCTCCATATCTCTTATATGATCTGTAAGATATAGATTAAAATATTTATCCGGATTGAGGACATTTATTACAAGAAAGTCCGCGAGACCACATAATTAAGACATAATTTCGAAGATAAGAATTCGAGAAAATCCCGAGAAAAACATCGCATATTTCGTTTACATCGATCTCTAAGGCGGTTCTCTCGGCAAACAACAATTAAAATCCATTTTCAAAATTTTCTAACTATTTCTATTTCGTGATTAAATCGACATTGTTATTGTTGATATAAAGAAATTACTAAATATAGCAGTAGAGATAAAAAGCGGTCTTTGGGACAACCTTGACCATGAATTGGCGAATACGTGTGTGAACTGACCTATACGTGGACTGTGTTGTGTTCTGCGTAAGTCATTGACCTTGTCGTAGGTCTGGTTGGGTCATTGGCCTGGTAGTGTGTATGATGTAGGTGGGATTTTGTTAAAAAGCGGGGATTGGGACAACCTAGTCTGTGAATTGGCGAATATTGAATTGGCGAATACGTGTGTGAACTGACCGTGTTGAGTTCTGCGTAAGTCCTTGTCGTAGGTCATTGGTCTGGTTGTGTGTATGATTAAGGTGTGATTCTGTGTGTGTTTAGCGATGATGTAGTGGAATGATGTGATATTGTGTAAGGTAATGGTATTGGTTTTGCGTTAGTGTGGTCATTGGCCTGGTTGTGTGTATGATTCAGGTGTGATTCTGCGTGTGTTTAGCGATGATGTTGTGGAATGATGTGATATTGTGTAAGGTAATGGTACTGGTTTTGCGTTATTGTTGATATTCGCAATGTTTACCTGTTTGGTATGAGTTAGTGCGATATGGTGTAGCCAAGTGAAAGTTGAATGACCCTTTCGCTTCTGCGCAAGTCGTTGACCCGTGGAGGGGATAGGGCCTTCCAATATTTACATCTGCGTGTGTTTTGGTTTCTCCTCAGCGCGTGTCTTCGGTCGGTCGTTTACCCTTCTAAGCAGGTTTTCGACGAGCTAAGTAGGTCACCAACTTTTAGGTAAAGAAAAACCAGTTCTGAGTGGGGTGGGGAGGGGAGAAGAATTGGGACCTCAAATTAAGAAAGGGAAATTAAAAGACCTGCGGTTGCTCCAGCGTGTCGGAAGAGAAAGTTATGTTTAATACCTGGGTAGGATAGGATATTGGCCTCTAGTTGTTTTAAAAACCTACGGTCGGGGCAGGTTTTATCAAGTAAATAAAACACGAGAAAAGTTAAAAATCGATTTATTTAACAAAAATAATATACAAAGTTAGTTTTTTACAAACATTGCTCCATACTCATTCTATATTTATTATTAAATAACCTCCATGTCGCTTCATTTGTTATGGCCTCTTTTAATAACGACTTCACCAGTCCACTTTTTACTAAATCGTCTTTCTTTGCTTCGATAAGTTCTTTTCTGAATCCATTATCCAATAATTGAATGAGTCTTAATGTTATTATCACGTCAATATTTTCATTTATTTTACACTTTGATGAAGACTTTTTACCATCTTCACACTGCATAAGAAGAGGTGGTAAAACATTGCCACATATCTTCCTTTCTATGATTAACACGAAACTTAAAATGTCTTCTTTCACATCAGAGAGATTATCTTCTGTCAACACATCTTCAAAAGACGCACGAGTTCCAAGGGAAAGCTGCAACAAATATTCACCTGGCAATTCCAATGTTGCTAAAGTGAAATCATAGCTGCGGAGACGTAAATAATCTAAATTTTGAATTTCGTGAGTTTCACTTAATATCTGAGAGGTACACTTCTCGTCACCCTGAGTTGTAATCTTAACGGCTGTAAGCAATATTGCGTATTTTCCACTCATGGTTGTCTCGGTATAACTCTAGACACGGTAGTAGTTTACCACACACCAGCCGTTAGCGCAGTACCATCGTGGTCGCTTGACGAGTCCATTTATATCCGACAAAAAAAAAAGAAATGGATTCACAGAAGCTGACCTCGATTCATGAGGAGAAGAGAGAGCCAATAGTATCCGAGAAATCTGTAAGGTTTGGAGATAATATAAGCGTGAAAGTTTTGTATGTATATTCGTTTGCTAGCAGAGAAGCAAGAAAATGTTACTGGGAGACCATTGCTAGAGACAGAGAAAGATTTAGATTAAAAATTAATTATTTAGGACCTATCATAGAAAGTATTCTTTCGGAAACGCACAGAATGAATGTGCAGAAACGAATTGGGAGAACTCCGCTAGAGACAGAAAGATTTCGATTAACAAAAAATATTTTGTGATCCATCATAGAAAATATATTTTCGGAAACAAAATGAATATGCATAAACGAATTAAAAATTAATTTATTTGGACTCGTCATAGAAAATTCACTATCATAAATTATGTACAAAAACAATTTAAAAATTTATTGTAATCGTCATAGAAAATAAACAAAAACCATCGATGTGCTTGACATAATTAATACAATTCGGGATGTGTTATATATATCGAGGTAATATCAAATCAAGACTCACTTTAGAGTAAAGCTTTGCTGAAGAACTCAAATTCAAGGAAGGTATGGATAAGATAAGACGAGCACATTGTGAGGCGCAACAGGAGTTGAAAAATCGAGCCAACACCGTGGTGAATGTGCAAAGTGGAAGAACGAACAGTACTGATATTAAAGCAGACGATAGAGAGGATATGATTGAAGACGTGAGAAATCAAGCGATTGAAGAATTCTGCTGGTGGAGAGAAGACGATGAATATTTTAAAACGATTAAAAGGGATAATCATATTGAATTCTGGAAGTAGTTGCTGTACTTTTTTTAAATAAATAAATAAACTGATTATCTCAAACATGTGTTTTATTTCCATGAATCTTGGTACGAGGCTTTTGAAACCGGAGCTAAATTTTTATTTCCCAAATTTATTACGTCTCAAATCAGGAGACATTCTAAGCGGAATTTCGTTAACATAAAAAAGGAGTCAAACTCACACTCTTCCGAGGTAAAAGTGAAAGTATTATGAAACCCGGTACGAGGCTTTTAAAACCGAAATCAAATTTTTATTTCCCAATTTAGAAACCCATGGGAACGAGTTTTCTATTACGTAACCGTCAAGAATATCGTATTAGAACCATGGATGGAGGACTTGTGATAGATGATAATTTATCACGTCACAAATTTTTAAATTTTTATTTCCCAATTTAAAAATCCATGGGAACGAGTTTTCTATTACGTAGCCCGAGGTAAAAGTGAAAGTATTATGAAACCCGGTATGAGGCTTTAGAAACCGAAGTTAAATTTTTATTTCCCATTTTAGAAACCCATGGCAATGAGTTTTCTATTACGTCACCGGGAGCGTGGGGTATTATATATATATATATATATATATCGAAGGAAATGGTAGAAATCTTGCAGAAATCAAAGATCAACCTTCGAAGACACTCGTCTTTTTCCGCGCTGATGTAAAGCAACGTTTTATTTTCATTCGAGTGAAGATACAGTTGTCAGTTGCAGATTACTCAACAGTTCAGAAGCGTTTCAATATAAAAAGTAAGTACCTACTGATAAATTATTTAATGATGTATGAATTAATGGTAATTTTAACTCCAGTGAGGTTATTGTGGACAAAAACTATTCTTTGTTCTTTTTCTTTTGTCTTTTCAGATGGCATTCATGAAAAAATTGAACGATCAATCGCAAATAGTAGCCTACAAACCAATTGGTGAGCTCGAAAAGCACGTCGAATACCGGATTTTGAGATTTGATGTGGTTGACGCCAAATACGGTCCGACACTAAGAGCATACATTGAAAGGAACGGTGAGTCTTGGAAAGTTTTCCTGCCGAAGAGATTCGACCCTAGTCAGTTCTCCTCAAAAGAGCTAGAAGAATATAATATTGGGGAAGAAAAACATAATTTAATATATAAGGGAAAACTTGGGAATGTTCATGATGTGACAATAGTGTAACGATGGAAAAACACTGGAAAAAAAGAAAATTGAGTGAATATTTAGACAGTTATACAAACAGTCCGATCGTGGGTAATGATTTAGAAAGTGAAAGAGACACGTCGGTGATCGGCGATAAAAAAAGAAGAGTTGAAGAAGACGAAGTAGAAGTAGCATTTAATGGTTCTTTGAGAACCTATAAATTTAGTAATATTAAGGATTGTAAGAGTGTAGAAACATTTCTAGAAAATAAAAGAATATATTTGGTTGATAAAATTAGAAAAAATTTAATAGTAGATAAAACATTAAAATTTAACATATTTTTAGAATGTAACTTCGTCAATATTGCTGGTGAAGAACAGAAGCGAGCTTTCAAAACTAAAAATGTAGCTGTTTATATGGATTCAAATGTAGGTGAGATGGTAGATTCAGCCCTAAAAAAAATCACATGTGAGATGGAAGAGAGTGGAACAAAAAAAAGTGGGTGGATGTTAAATGAAATTGTTCACATATTACTTAGAATTAACGTGTTTAAACCTTTAAGAGGAAGAAAATATATTAATCTACCAAATTGCATAGCATCAACTAGAGCATGTGTAAATGTGCAAAATTTAGACAATAATTGTTTTCGATATTCTATTCTTGGAAAATTAGTTACCATTCACCATCCTGAGAGAGTAAGTTCCTACAGAAATATAACTCATTCTTACGATTTTGACTGTATAAATTTTCCCACACCTTTGAATCAGATAAAATTATTTGAACGTCGAAATAACATTAGCATCAACGTATTCGGTATTGATAATGACTCTAATGTGTATCCGTTGAAAGTTGTTGATGAAGAATTAGTGGATCATCGCGATCTGTTGCTATTGACTGAGGGCAATGAAATTCACTATGTTTGGATAAAGAACTTCAAGAGACTAATTTCCCGTCAACTTATTAAAAGTAAACGTTCAATATCGATTTGTAAACGATGTTTTAATTACTACACAGGTAATGACCGTGAAATTCGATTAAGAAATCATTTAGAATTATGTAAATTTAATCATCCAACAAGAATTGTTCTGCCTGAAATTAAAGATGGTAAAGTACCGCATATAGAATTTAAAAATTATCAAAACAAACTTCGAGTTCCCTTTGTAATTTATGCTGATATCGAATCAATATTACTACCCATTCAAGGTTGTCCTGGAGATCCGACAAGTTCCCACACGTCTTCATATCAGAAACATGAAGCAATGAGCTTTTGCGTTTATGTTAAATCATCTTTTGCGGCAGATATTATTCCACAGAAACCATACATATATCGAGGAGTAGATGCAGCATATAAATTAGTAGAGTACTTAGCTTATCTAGCAAACAAAATTTCAGATATTTATGCAAGGAAAATTGGAATGATAGAATTAACGTCAATACAAGAAGAAAATTACAAAAACTGTGCTGATTGTCATATTTGCGGAGGAAAAATTGAAGAAAATAGCAAAAATTATAAAGTTAAAGATCATTGTCATTTGAGTGGGGAGTTTAGAGGAGCTGCTCATCGAATATGTAATTTAAATTTTAAGAATCCGAATTTCATTCCTGTGTACATACACAATTTGAGTGGTTATGATTCACATTTTATTATAAAAGAACTGGGAAATATTCCAGGGAGGATAGGAGTGATTCCCAATACAGAGGAGCGATATATTAGCTTTATAAAGTATATTGGGAACATACAGTTAAGATTTGTGGATACATATAGATTTATGCCCTATAGCTTAGAGTATTTAATGTCAATTCTCCCAGCGTCAAAATTCGTAGAGACATCAAAACACTTTCATGGTGAACAATTTAAATTAATTACAAAGAAAGGTGTTTTTCCATATGATTTCATCGATTGTTTTGAAAAATTAGAATTGCCATTTCTTCCTCCGATGGATTCTTTTGTAAATAAATTAAATGAAACTGAGCTTTCTATTTCTGACTATGAGCATGCTAAAAAAGTGTGGGAGACTTTCAATGTTAAAAACTTAGGGGAGTACAGCGATATATATCTGACGGGTGACGTTGTGGGACTCGTCGATGTATTTGAGAATTTCCGCAGTGAATGTTTGCAATCATATGGTTTGGATCCTAGTTACTATTTCACATCCCCCGGACTTGCTTGGGAAGCCGCCCTCAAACATAGTAAAGCAAAATTAGATCTACTGACTGATTACGATATGATTATTATGATAGAACGTGGAATCAGGGGAGGTTTGGCTCAATGTGTTAAACGATATTCGAAAGCAAACAATAAGTACATGAATGAATATAATCCTAGAGAAGAAAGTTCATATATAGCATATATAGACGCAAATAACTTGTATGGGTATAGTATGTGTAAAAAAATGCCTTATTCGGGATTTAGATGGGTTGATCCAAAAGATATAGGAGACATTGAAGAGATTGATGATGAAGGCACCGTAGGGTATTTGTTAGATGTAGATTTGGAATACCCAAGTTACCTTCACGATCAGCATAACGAATTTCCCCTTCTACCTGAAAATGATAACCCGCCAGGTTCAGATCAGAAAAAACTTCTAACAACATTATTCAATAAGAAACGCTATGTAATTCACATTTCTCTGTTGAAACAAGCATTACAGCTAGGGTTAAAATTAAAAAATATTAATAGAATAATAGAATTTCAACAATCTAATTGGCTTGAGTCATATATATTAAATAATACTGAGAAGCGGAAATTGGCTACTAACGATTTCGAAAAGGAATTCTTTAAATTAATGAACAATTCAGTTTTTGGGAAATCTATGGAGAACGTACGTAAAAGAATAAATATTGAATTGATCTGTGACATGAAAAGATTGCAAAAAGTAATAGCAAAAAGTAATTTTCTAGATCGAACCATATATTCGGAAAATCTGGTCGCAGTACATATGGCGAAAGAAAAAATTGTTTTTGATAAACCCATTTATGTAGGAATGGCAATTTTAGATTTATCTAAAATTTTAATGTATGATTTTCATTACAACGTAATGAAGTCCATGTATGATAAAGAAAATCTAAAATTGTTGTATATGGATACAGATTCATTTATTTACGAGGTAAAAACGGATGATTTTTATGAAGACTTGATAAAAAATATTTCTTTCTTTGATACTTCAGACTATCCAACTGATCACAAATGTTATTCTTTGGCAAATAAGAAAGTGTTGGGTAAATTTAAAGATGAAGCCTGTGCAAAATCAATCTCTGAATTTGTAGGATTGAGAGCAAAGATGTATTCCATTATCATCGACGGTGAGGAAAAAAAGCGTGCCAAAGGCGTTAAAAAATGCGCCGTTAACAGTAAAATAAAATTCAAAGATTATTTGGACTGTTTGAATGAAAGTAAAGAAAAAATGACATCATTTAGACAGATAAGATCTAAAAAACATGAGTTATATTCTGTAGAAGTGAACAAACTATCGTTATCACCTTTTGATGACAAGAGGTACATTTTATGTGATGGAATCAATACATTAGCTCTTGGTCATTACTTAACTCCGAATGACGAATGAAAATAATTTTTTTTTCTATTTAGTTTTTAGTATTGATATTTCTGTACTTTTTAAGTGAAATGTGCGTGCAATTGAAATATTTTTTTTTCTATTTAGTTTTTAGTATTGATATTTCTGTACTTTTTATGTGTTGTGTGTGCGCAATTGAAATAATTTTTTTCTATTTAGTTTTTAGTATTGATATTTCTGTACTTTTTATGTGAAATGTGTGCGCAATTGAATTGCGCTTTATTCTATTGGTGATGGAAAATTATTTCCTAAATTGGAATAAAAACAATTGAATATGAAACATAAATCTTTTATTTATTTCAACATTTGATTTACATCTTCCCATGTATTATAACAATTGTCGAATCCCAACCATTTAACGTACGCCTTATCACCACGTCTCTTCAAAATCTTTTCCACTAAGTAAACATCCTGGAACTTTGTTTTCTGCAATTCCTCTTGATAAAAGCCGCCTTTAATAGGTTGATTATTTTGGTCTCTGAGAATATAAGTTGGTGGAACCGTATTTTTTACTTCCTCTATGACAAATATCTCTGTAGACCAAGAAGGCGTAAAACCTTTTTCAAATATTGCCTTGCTTTTTGATATGCGTACATTGTCCCCTTCACTAAATTTGACCTTTTTAGCGCCTTTTCTTATTTTCCTTTGATAAATTCTTGATAATATATCCTTTTCATTCTCCTTAGTGACATCAGCAGGTTTCATCTTGATCGTTCTATGTACCCTATTATTATACTCTTGAACTAAAATAGGTAATATTGTTAACCATTTGTGGTTACCTTGTAAACTAAATCGTTTCCACATTTCAGTTTTAAGAGTACGGTTCCATCGTTCTACTATTGAAGCTTTCATTGTGCTAAATGTGCTGTAATGGTTAATTCCATGTTTTTTCATCAAACCAATGAATTTATTGTTGTAAAACTCTTTCCCTTGATCAGTTTGAATATTTCTCGGTTTCCTTTGTTTGAGAATCATCTTCACAGCCCGCGAGACATCTTCTGAGGTTTTTCGTTTCACAGGAACAGCCCAAGCGTATTTTGATAAGGCATCTATCATGGTTAATAGGTATTTGTATCCACGATTTTCACTTGAATAAGGAAGCATTTCTACCAAATCAGCTTGCCATAAGTCGTCCAAACCTTTTATCAGAACTTTTCTTCGTTCATAATTCTTCCTCGCTGGTTTGTGAAGTTCATTGACAATTCCACGTCTGATATCCATCTTCACGTCTAGGTTGACTGCATAATTATTCCGTGACCGTTGAAATGTTCCTCTATTAATACTGACGTTTTAAAAGCAATCTCCTCAAATAACCCAAATTGACAACGTCTGTTTCTTCCACAGGATCTCTCACATTAGTCAGAGCATGTCCGCGTGCATCAAATTTATTCTTATTTAGCGTGATAGTGTTATTTGCAACATGATTTAGATGAACTGTTGAGCTTTCAAGCAAAGTCTTAAAATTAACAGCGTCACTTTCATCTTGAGGGTTTGATACGTTTGTTATCCGATGACTTTTCACATCTATCACACCGCTATCCATGATAACAGCATTCTGTAATTTTGTAAGCAAGGTCTTATAATTAACTGCATCATATTCATCCTGAGGATCATTCAAATCCGTTATTCGGGTTTTCTTTGCACTCGTAGTGTCTTTTGCTATTGTTATAGCATTTTGAAGCAAAAAACGTTTATTTACTACATCACCCTCATCTATTGGTTCTTTCGCACTTACGATTCTTCGTCCACCTGCTGAAATATAATGTCTCGTCGCTCCTGGTATTCGAAAGTCCACGTACTCTTTTGAGACAGCATCTCTAGGTTGAAGAGATTTGCCTATATTAGATATGCGACGATTGTCAGCATTTATTTGATGTTCAGTCAATGAAAGTGTGTTATCTCTCAAATATCCTTTTGTGACAGCATCATTGGTGTCTATAGGAGAAGCTAAATTTGTTAGACGATTTCCTAGCATATCATACGAATCCATCCTCCTTCTTCTCCTCAAAGAACGTCCAAACTTATCCACAGGCATTATTTTACTGCGAAAGTAAAATCGCTATCATATCTTATATAATGATATCGCTATCTCTAAGCTCTTCTATGATGGCGACAATTTCATTGTCGTGACCTGAATGCCCCGAAGCCTTAGATGAAAGAATTAATTTAAGTCTGTCCACAAGTTCATTCGGGTCATCCCAATACTCAATGATAGGTTGTGAAACATCCATCCCTCGGCCTGCTGTAGAATTGGGAAACAATTTAGATATAATTTTTACGTACTTAGATCCTCGATTACTGTTTATCTTCTCCCGACTATTATATCCTCGTTTATGAGCATTGGTATCTATTAATATTTGACGATAATTTTCCATATCCTTAGGCTTAACTTCATCCATTTTTGGTTTCGTCATAAATAAAAGCTCAAGCAGTCCCGGTGTCTCAACATAAGTCTTATCTCTCACGATGAGGTTTTCATCATCCATTTCAACAGGTGAATCTCCAATAAACCAATCAGTTCCGCTATATCTGACTCCAAAAGTACGATCTAATCTCTTATCATTGCTCATAACCAATTTAATGTAATTACTAAAAAGAGTTTTGTCTGGAGATTTTTCATCGGACTGTTTATTTACAGTAGGTTTGGAGATATTTTGAGATTTGGTTTGTCGCACGAGGTCATTTAAAGGATCAACAATTGGTTTAAATGACTGTGATAAAAAATCTTGTTCTGATCTCTGCGCTCTTTTTAAATTATTGTATTTCTCTCGGATATTATCACTTCTTTTAATGATTTCACGAGTCAGATCCTCTTCAGCTTTTCTCTTTCTTTTATCTTGAAACATATCGGTTTAATTAACCTGTAAACACTGAATGAACCTATGAAATGTTATGTGGTTTTATAAAAGAATCAAACATTTTTCTATAGCGTCCCTTATTAATATCACATTCTTTATCTATTACCATAAAGCCATATTTATCCCTCCAACACTCCATGCATATGTTCTTAAATTGCGCAAAGGTCATATCCGTATTTACATGATCATCATAAATATGCTTGAGATTTAATTCATCCTGCTTAAAAAGTATAATCAAATTTACATTATCCCGTATCAATTGCTTCGGAACTTTTGAATAAGTCTGAGCAAGATAAAAACAATCAATCATCTTGTGCCGACCACTGCTAAAATATATTCTCATATTATCTTGCTTTTCACAAGAAATGTCATCAAATATAAATACAGAGTGCGGTCTTACATCATCTATATTTACAACTCCTTTGTTGTCTTTGAAAAAGAAGTGTCCAATTTCAGGAACTAAGGAAAGAATATTTTGCAGAAATAAATATTTTGGTTGATTCAACGACTTACTGTATAAATACACGTTTTCATACTTTAGCCCATTTGTCTCTGTGAGAAGATTAATTATTACATTTGTTTTACCAGAATTAGATGGACCGCAAACAATGCAGCGGATACTTTCAGGAAGCAAGGGACCATGCCTCTCGCGCGGTTTACATTCATCAAACGAGAATGTACCTATCGGGAGCTTTTCGCACTGTTCCTCTACCTCCATTATAATGATATTCTTTCCACCGTGAGTTTAAATAAATAGCAAAACAAACTTTCTACCACATTAGTATGAGTCGGTACGCATCTGGAAAAGGACTGGTGAATAGTGTCATTAATAAGTTACCATTTGAGCTTCATTTACCAGGGTACCAATTCTGTGGTCCAGGGACGAAATTAAAACAACGTCTTGCAAGAGGAGATCAAGGTATAAATCCACTAGATGCTTATTGTAAACAACACGACATAGCATACTCTAAATCTAAAGATTTATCTGATAGACATAAAGCCGACCTCGATCTAGCCGAAAAGGCTTGGCAACGTGTAAAATCAAAAGACGCGAGTTTAGGTGAAAAGATATCTGCAGGTATAGTTACGAATATAATGAAAGCAAAAGTGAAGGTGGGTAGTGGAACTAGAAAGTCTAACTGTTTTAGAAATATCATGCGGAGAGCTCGAGTAGCAATGAAAAACTTGAAAAATAAAAACCTCAATCAGGCTGCTAAATTAACACTTAATGTTATTCGAAGGGATGTGAAAAAGAAAAGGAGTAAATATACTACGCCTAGAGTTATACCAATTCCAAAGACTGGAGGAATTATCCCACTAATACCTTTATTTGCAGGGTTGTCAGCATTAGGTGGTTTGGCAGGTGGTGCATCAGGTATAATAAAAGCTGCTTCTGAGGCAAATGCCGCAAAAAAGAGATTGGAAGAATCGAAAAGACATAATGCTAGAATGGAAGCAATAGCGTTGCGTGGGAAAGGGCTCTATATGAAACCATATAAGAAGGGATTATGCTTATACATTTCACCACCGAATAAAAAAAAAAACTTTTAAGTAGGTTACCTAAGAGAGCGCTCTCCAATTTTGATCTACTTCACTATGTTAAGAAGTTAAATATTCCAAATTTTCGAGGCGTATTTATGAGAGACGGATTGCCTTTACGATCGCCGTGGTCTAATGAGAGTGGTATTGTAAATTTGGATGACTCTGATGGGGCGGGAACACATTGGGTGTGTTACAGAAAAACGGGCAAACATGTTGATTACTTTGACAGTTTTGGAAATCTTCCACCACCTACAGAACTCCTAAATTATTTTAAAAATAGCACGATTCATTATAACAGAGATAGATATCAGAAAACAAAAGCTGTAAATTGCGGTCATTTATGTTTAAAATTTTTGAATAAAGATGCAAACATCTGGAATTGTAATTAGTCATGTCTTGGACGTTAACGTTTACGGGTAAAACATCCACTCTTAATGCTGATTATTTTCCCGAGATCACCTTGGATGCTGATAAAAATTATAGCATAGGATGTGTGAGTTTAGAAACTTATTATACAATACCTAACGTGTTCGATGGGAACAATATCTTCCACTATGGAAGCGGAAATTCTGTGGTAATACCAACAGGAACATATGAAATTGATGATTTAAACGAATATTTACAAAGTGTTTTAGGAAAAGATGCAATAAAGATCGAAGCAAATAATAATACTTTACGTTCAGCATTGACTTGTAACTTTGAGGTGGATTTTACTAAACATGGTTCGATAGCATCACTTCTCGGATTTGCGAAGAGAAAATTGGAAGCAAAAGTAAGACACATATCAGACAATATTGTAGACGTTTTTCACGTAAATGACATTCTTATCGAATGTAACATTGTAGAAGGTTCGTATAAAAACGGTGAGAATGTGCATATATTACATCAGTTTTTTCCTGAAGTTCCACCGGGGTATAAAATAATAGAAAGACCTAGTGAGATAATTTATTTGCCTGTGAATACCAGAACGATAAACAACATCACTCTCAGATTGTTAGATCAAAACGGAAATCCAGTAGACTTCCGCAACGAAACTATTACAATTAGATTACATTTAAAGGAAAATGGGTCTTGATTTTACTCGAAATCCTTATAATCGCGGTGCGGCGATGAGATGGATTAGTACACCAGGTACTGCTAAACCGTTATCATCTAATAACATACAGTTTCTAGAATCTCTCGGGTTCCGTCTGCATCCGAAATGGATATATTAAATATAGACTCCAGTGCGCGTTATGATGAATCAATAACTTCCATCGAGTACCATACTCATCATCCTTACACACAATCAAAGTTCGATTACAATGATGAAATTCGTATGGTAGTTCAAAATCAATCTGATTTTATTCTTCCAAGTCAAAGTCACATCTATATAGAAGGTCATATTACTAATGAAGATGGATCCGGTATAGCATCAACCACCACGCTTGTAAATAATGCTTTCTATCATCTTTTTTCTGAGGCTCGTTATTGTTTAAATGGTGCTGAAATAGACAGCGTGAGAAATCCAGGAGTTACCTGCACTCTCAAGGGTTATGTTTCACTAACAGATAGTACATCGAAAGGATTACTAAATGCAGGATGGGTAATCCCCGGAAAGTCGAGCGAGGTATTGGAAGATGGGAATTTTAACGTTTGTATCCCGCTGAATACAATGTTTGGGTTAATGGAAGATAATGATAAGATTTTTATCAACGGAAATCATGAACTCATTTTAATCAGAGCACGCACTGATGATAACTGCTACGTATCTACCAATAATGTGAAAGCTAAAATTACAATTGATAAAATTTGTTGGAGAATTCCATATGTTACAGTATCCGATAAGCAGAAATTACTTTTACTCAAACGTATTGATCAAAATAAACCTATTCAGATAACGTATCGACGCTGGAAACTTTCATCCTACCCAGAATTACCGAGAAGTAGACTTGGGTCGTAAAGACAACCTCTCAGTTTGGTAAACCTCGTTATGTTATATTCGCATTTCAAACATCACGGAATAATATTGTACAGCGGGATAGCAGTGTTTTCGACCACTGTAATTTAAGAGGCATTCAAGTTTTTCTCAATAATAAAAGTTTCCCCTACGATGTATTAGATTTAAATTTTAGCAAGGGGCAGATAGCTGAGCTTTACAATATGTACGCAAAATTTCAGAAATCATATTATGGAAATGAACCAAAACCTTTGTTGTCACGTGATCAATTCGTTAATATCGCACCTATCGCAGTCATTGATTGTTCGAAGCAAGATGAATCAATCACTTCAGGTGCTGTAGACGTTAGAGTAGACTTCGAATCAGAAACAAATTTCCTATCTAGAACTAGCGCTCATTGCTTAGTGATCAGTGATGAGTCATTTTGGTATGATCCGCTGACTGGCTCAGTGAAATTTGCAGGATGATAAATATAGTGCGATGATACTTTCCACCATCAGTAGCAAACATGAATTCAGCTATTGTTGACTTCAATCTTGACAAAGATGCATCGGGACGTTTTTTGTTGCGAGAATTATCCATAATCTCATTAAACACCTTTGCAAGTCAACATTGGATTTTTAAAACGCCTAAGTTGGAAAATCATTCAAATAGCGTCAATGTATGGACCACGCAAGAGTATCATGCTATAGATGAGCATATTGGCGATGTGGAATATGATATGGCAGAATACATATTGAAGGAATATACAAGGCCATTCGATTACATCTTTACTAAAGGAGTGGAAAAGTGTAAATTTCTAAGAAAGGCCATCCATTCGCAAATTAAAAATGTCTATAACTTAGATGACTTCGACTGCCCTGCGCTAGAGAAGCTGAATAAGAGAATTGGTACTGAGTGTATTTACCATTTTCGAATAGATATGCCAGATATTTGCTCCCACAGTCGGGCATTTTCTCTCGCTGAATGGTGTCGTCTCAATTTAAGTGACATTAATTTATTGGAAAGAAGTGCACGCATAAAGACATTCAAGGAATGGAAGAATACATCGGTGTCTCCTGAGAATCTCGCCGAAGCCGGAATGGTGTACTGCTGCGGAACATACGATACAGTTCAATGTGTTTACTGCGGATTGCGGATGACACAGTGGCGTGAAGGTGATGTACCACTAGATGATCACAGAAGAGAAAAACGCAATTGTATCATGTTTGGTTTTTCATGTTGTGATGAAACTGATTAAGAATGCATTTTTTGTCAAGATGATATTGATTGAATAAAAAAATAAATCGATTTTTAAAATTTTATCATGTTTTATTTACTTGATAAAACCCATCCCGACCGTAGAGGTCAATAACCTATCCTTATCCATTTTATTTCACCTCCCAATCAACCTTCGACAAGTTAAGACCTGCTGATTCCTCGAGAGAGTTTCTCATACGTTGAATCATTTAGATCTGAGATTCGATAGAGGACAGAGGTGCACATAAATCTTCTACGCATCAAAACGCTCACCAAAGGTAATGGATATAATTAATATTTGATATTATTAGTATATTATAAATCTAAGAAATTATTGATTGGAAAACAATTACATTTCAGTTAAGGACTTAAAACAACTTGCAATTATACATAAAGTTGGGTCAGTTATTCGGACCTATCATGAACATAATTGGAAGTGGGTCAAGAGACCAGATCTGAAATTTATACCTATTGATTACATTGAATTGTATCATCCGCATGATATGGAAGATATGACGACTACATGTCACGAAATACAAAAAATGGAAGAATGGTATGAGAGGGAACGACAATAAACATGATCTGCCTACTCGATGTTGTTTCATTTTGAATCATTTCAACCGTCCCCACCCCACTCAGAACCGGTTTTTCTTTACCTAAAAGTTGGTGACCTACTTAGCTCGTCGAAAACCTGCTTAGAAGGGTAAACGACCGACCGAAGACACGCGCTGAGGAGAAACCAAAACACACGCAGATGTAAATATTGGAAGGCCCTATCCCCTCCACGGGTCAACGACTGGCGCAGAAGCGAAAGGGTCATTCAACTTTCACTTGGCTACACCATATCGCACTAACTCATACCAAACAGGTAAACATTGCGAATATCAACAATAACGCAAAACCAGTACCATTACCTTACACAATATCACCCCCATTCGAATATAAAAACACGCAATGACCGAAACAGGCCTATCACTAGGTCAATGACTCTGCAAAATCACATCTTTACACTTCATCACACACCTCTATCATACCCACAACAAGGCCAATGACCGAAACAAACCTACCACTTGGTCAATGACTCTGCAAAATCACATCTTTACACATACACACCTCAAACATGTAAACATTGCGAAAATTAGGGTCAACGAATGACGCAGAAGCGAAAGGGTCATTCAACTTCCATGCGAATATCAACAATAACGCAAAACCAGTACCATTACCTTACACAATATCACATCATTCCACAACATCATCGCTAAACACACGCAGAATCACACCTGAATCATACACACAACCAGACCAATGACCACACTAACGCAAAACCAATACCATTACCTTACACAATATCACATCATTCCACTACATCATCGCTAAACACACACAGAATCACACCTTAATCATACACACAACCAGACCAATGACCTACGACAAGGACTTACGCAGAACTCAACACGGTCAGTTCACACACGTATTCGCCAATTCAATATTCGCCAATTCACAGACTAGGTTGTCCCAATCCCCGCTTTTTAACAAAATCCCACCTACATCATACACACTACCAGGCCAATGACCCAACCAGACCTACGACAAGGTCAATGACTTACGCAGAACACAACACAGTCCACGTATAGGTCAGTTCACACACGTATTCGCCAATTCATGGTCAAGGTTGTCCCAAAAGCCGCTTTTTATTCCTACTTATAGCATTGCGATAAGAAGTTGATCGTTAAAATTTCGACCTCAGGGAGGAGAAATGCTGTGATAACCGTTGTGATGAAAAGATAAAGCTAGGAGAAAAGCCATTTCATTTTCACCCGCCATGACGCACCATCCTAAAACGAAATGGCGGCCTTTTCAAATATATAAATATTTATAACTCGGAAACGGTACGTCAGAGAACAAATTTTATGAAAACAGAAATGCGTCTTGATAAGAAGAGCTATCCCTGAAGAATAATTTTCAGCTTAGCGAAGCGTGTAGCGCCGAGGTTCCCGGAGCGGGCGGTTTGGACGCGCTCGCCGCCTACGTGATCAGCACCTCTAGTGAATTATATGCCTGGTTATCGCCTCCGGCGTATCCATCGTGTCATATTTTTCGTTTGCATTTTAAAATTACTTAGACTAATCGTTGGTATTCGAGACTTGAATCAAAGGCTGCTTAATAGATTGAAATTTTGTTTCCCTGCCGTCGATTTTCAAAGACGCGTCGAATCGGTCCACAAATTCATTTTTAAGGCGACAATTTGATATAATTTTGCGTGAAAATCTTTCCTGCTCAAATTTTTTATTGCCGATTTCGCGTAATTTCTTGTGATTGACTGGAAATATAAATTTGCATTACCTCGGTCTATATTTTCAAGAAATTTCGTCGCCGTTTTGATGTTTTAAACAATAACTTGGAAGCAATAACTATAACAAAAGTAACAAAAATAAACAATCATTCAATTTATTCACTGATATCGTTTTAATGAAGTCAGATATTGATATTTAAATTGTAGTCTTATATGATCTAAAAGTAAACAACGGAAAGAACTAATCCGCCTGCTTTCCTTTCAATACAATTTTAATATATAAAAATCCACGACAAACAAAAGCCAAAAACAAAATTCTTTCACCAAAGATGCCGTAAGAATTACACAAGAAGAAGCGCCGTTTTGTTTACTGAGTCGGTATGGTTACTGACAACAATATGTAGCATTCATATTTTTCGCCGCGATTCCGATAAGTATGAATCGACCTACAAGTCGGTTGTTACCTCTATAGATATGAATTGAAGCACGGCTTGAATGTGCACTCGGCTATTCTCCAGCTTAGCTCGGAAATAATCATCACCATAGTAACAAATCGAAAAAATTGCTTTCAAAACTCCAAAACGAAAGTTTATGAGAGATATTCAAACAAATCCGATCGAAAACCAAAATACGTGATGATAATAAGAATTTTCACTATTTTCTCCTTAGAACAGTACAAATTCCACTCCGATATCATATTTCTGAAATGTTTTAAAATGCCAAAGAAAACTTCTCTGCACGACGGATTTTAGATTAATCGTGTAAATCAAATGGGGAAAGAACTCACCTGGAATCGAACTCGGGACCTGTGAATTCGGAATATAAATTATGGCCAGGAGGTAGTCTCCGAGAGTCTCGCACCAAGTTTCATGAAGATGACGAGGCGATCTCATAAGACTACTTTCCATTTTTTGGAAATTAATGAAAATTTCAAATAAATGAATGGTCCAGAAAGTAAATATAGTTTTTGACATATAAAATGTGTATAGTATAATGCTTAACGAATAAGTCTTCGTTAATATTTAGTTGTCAAATAAATGTATTTTTCCAAAACTATTATAGGTTGGTCTCCAAAGGAAACAGTCTTATGAAATGGTCCTATCTGTGTGTGTGTGTGTGGACGTGTCTGCCCCTACTCTAACGACTTTTGCATCAATGGACCCATTTTCACGAAACTTGACATATGAGGCTCGTGCTGCCAGGGCCCACCTCCGAGCTGTATTTTATTTGGCGAAGATTAAAGTTCCATTCCAGGAACGTGTTTCCATATTTGTTTTACATAGAAAGTCCCAAATCCATCGCGCAGAGATGTTTTCTTTAATACATTAACATATCTTAAAATTGTGATATCGGAGCCAAGTTCGTACTGTTCTAAGGGAAAAAGAAGGAATTCTTATCGTAGAATTTTAATCGATTGTATTTTCTTGAATTTCTACTAAAACAGCGTTTTTGGCCTCTCAAATCGCATTTTATCGGATTGTTTCCATGGAGACGATTATTGCCGAACTCTACTTGAGCATAGACGAGTGAACAAATAATGGGTTATTTTCTTTTCCGCTCGAATACCCTTCAGTAATGGACAGCTGATCCGTCTTAATATATAAACAGCAATCCGTTTGTTTGTCCGACCACTCTATGTAAATCCCCATAAGAGAGCACTTACAAATCCCTTTTTTCACGTGCAGGCTTTTGTCCTTTTGTAAAATAAAATTAGAAGTTATCTTCGTATAGGGACCATTTTAATGACAAATAAACAAAGATTCTTATTTTTGTCGTCGAATTATGCCTTCGGCTCGAAATCGTTCGAATTTTGCTTAAGAATTCAAAATGTCATCAAAATATTGCGTTTTTAGTGAAAGGTTCTCTTGGCGTCAGAATAGATTGTTGAACTGGAGGTCATCATTGTTATATGGCTTTTTATATGCATACCAGTGAATTTCCCGTCATATATGGCGGGATTATCATAAAAGTATTCCAAATATATTTCATTTCGATAGAAAAAATCAGAATTATATGCCATGATCTGGTTTGACTTTCATGCCCAATAAAATCAGTGTTTTTGAAAGTTATCTTTGTTTTAATTGCATTGTTTAAATAATTATTATTAGAGAGGTTGAATTATTATCCAAATATTTGAGAAAATTATAAGTTATTTAAAACGTATAGAATTTAACTTAATAAATGAATTATTTTACTCTTATTAATGGGTAAAAACAGGATAAAATGTGAATGAACTGTGAAATTTCCATCAAAGGAAAAATGTGTAGTGACTTACTATGAACTAAATACTTTACATGAAATGCAATGAGTTTAAGATTTTAAGATCGTAATTTTCTTTTAACTACAAATAGTGGTATCGATTTTTTTCTGAAAATTTGCTTTATAAGGAAATTTAAATAAAAGTCATAAGATGTTAATTTTTCAATCCAATTTGAAATTCGGTACGAAATATTTGCTGTGATATCATTTAAAGAAATCCATTTAAAATTACGTTACCTATATTTAGTTTATTGAATTTCCACCATTTTGCAATGGCGCATGATTCGATAGTATGAAATTTTTTATAATCAGTTATAATTTATTATTGTTATTTTGTACTGCAGCTCCATTTAATCCTAAACAAATGCTACGTCCTCTACCTTTTTCTCAATTTCTGCTCATTCCCATTCTCTTTTCCTTCCTCCCTCTAATTACTTAATAGATTCAGTAAATAAGTTATACTCATTACTAAAAGTCTGACCCGTGTTAAATCACTAAATTGGTGCATTTATTATGAAGCTAAGAATAGAATTCAACAATTGGGACAACAGTGGCCCAATATAAATAAAATGCGTGAAAACGTGAAAAATCGTATTAAATCGTATTTTTTGGAGATTTACGAATGGGATTTAAATTCTTCCCTTCGCATAACTAAGTTATATAATAATTCATGAATTTCATTCATTTTTTATGAATATATAAATCACTTGAGTTTGTAACACAACGGTGCATAATGGTTTATCAATTTTATTTTCAATCTCGACTTTGGGCGGCCGCCCACGCGCCATGCGCGCCCGATTAAAACGGCCCTTTGATCCGAAGAAGTGCGCCGGGGCCACTCAATCACGTGCTCTTTGCGGCGTATCGCCTCGCTGCCCGGAAGCCTTCAGATCTTCACTCGCTCGTGAGTGAAAAAATCCGGTGAAGTTTATAAAAATATTTAAAATGAATGATAAATTTCTCGCACAGTATTTATCACTTTTCTTCCTATGTACGTGCATAAATGTAAATCCATCTCTCATTATTCGAGTGAAAATTTACAGTCCGTAGGTCGCTTCAATTAAAAGTACATTCTCTGAAAGTTTATTTTAACCACGCATAAAATGAGACTACGGCGTGTTCTGCAACGTTAACTGATATTTAGAGAATGTGCTGGATATTTCTTATGGTGGAGGAAAGTAATGCCAAGGGACCCGGGAGCAGGAGAAGTACCGGGACTCGGGTATTTCTATAAATAATAATTTACTAGTCAGCCTCTTGACTGCAATTTGGGTGCAACGCTGAAAGAAGATAACAAAAAATACTCACAAACATTAATTTACGCAGGAAATAGTTATTACGTTGTCAGTGCTTGCATACTGCAAGCGCTTAAAAAAATCACCATCGTACACCAAAATATAAACTCATAAATAATCCAACGCGATCAGTAGAGAGAGCTATTTTTAATAAATAGGTATGTATCACACTAAAAATAATAATAATATAGAAATAAATTAAATATTTTGTGTTAGGATTAATACGCCATCATATGTTTACCTAGTTGGTGGACATGTACGATATTATGTAATACTAGCTTAATTGCCCGTAGAATATGACGGGTATGCGTGGATTAAGTATTAAATTCATTTCTTTCTAGGTGAAATGGCGTAAATCTCGAGCCTAAGTCTCCGTTGTAGGATATTTTAAAATGTTAAAGACCAAAGGTCTACACATCGTATTCCAGCCGATTACGTGCTAATCAAATGCAAAATCGAAAACTATCCTGGTATCGAACCCAGGCCATTCCTGCGTTCATGCTGGGAGGTGATGTCACCCGAGGCTTCGGTCGCAGTCAAGCACGCAGACAGGGAAACAACGGTTATAATATATTAGATTGTATATGTACTGTGTTTTCCGGTATATACGCACCTCTAAAAATAAACCAATTTTCCAGATAATTGTTTTTAATAGGATGCTTAAAATTTGAACGTACATTTCCACATTAATGCCACTTATTCTTGAAACGTTTGAGAAACATCCAATTAAAATTCGCGATTGATTTTGAACTTAGAAAATACGTAAATACCTTAATTTTCATTTGTGGGCACAAATCGAGTGAAAAAGAATGCATAATTTACGATGCAGAAATTAACGTGAACATAAATATTACGTTACAATTACTCAATTAAAGTATGCTCTAAATAATATTCGATTGTTTTATTTATATCTCCGAAGGTATAAAACATGGAGCTGACGTTTTTAGTGTACATTTTTACATTGATGCCACTTTTTCTTGGAAAAGTTTGAATTTTGAAAACTTTACAGAGGCAGATAAGAAAACTTTCAACATTTTAATACAAAACTGATTACGTTTCAAACTTAAATGTCATTTAATGGCATCAATTATCCAAAAAGGTAAATTTTATGAAAAATAGATGTTTATACAGAATGATGATGCGCAATATAACGCTAACTTAGCTATTGATCATCTCTCATTTAAACGCTAACTTCACCTCATGTGGCACCCCATTACAAAGCAAACGAGGCTCTAGTGAAGGAATATGTAGCGGTATATTCAGATAATAAAGAAAAAACGTGCTATTTTTATACATGTTCTTGGATAACCATTAACTTGATTTTTTATATTACAATTCATTGAACAAAATTTAATCGATTATTACTAATGATGGTTTTCATTTTCATATATGTAATAATTTAGATTATTGTAATGAAATTGATGTTTATTTTACTATAAGTAATTTTTGCAGTTCATTAAGCGCAGAAGTTGCCTTCATATTGCAACATTAACAAAAATACGACTTTAAAACAGCACGTCTTTTATTTTTCACTCTCTGAATTTTAGTATTTCTCTAATAATAAATTGACGATTGGCTTGAAAATTATTCTTTCGCATTTCTTGTTCCTTAACTTCACAATGAGAGAGGCCGGGAAGGAGGGACGAAGGGAGGGAGGGGAAAGAGAGGTAGAAATATAGGAAAGGAGATGGTGGTGTAGATGGAGAGAAGGATAGAG
This sequence comes from Tanypteryx hageni, assembly GCA_028673005.1. Lineage (NCBI taxonomy): Eukaryota > Metazoa > Arthropoda > Insecta > Odonata > Petaluridae > Tanypteryx > Tanypteryx hageni. Next base: position 268,163,151 of record CM054112.1, read on the forward strand.
GAAGGGAAGAAAAATATGGAGAGAGAGAGAAATTACAAAAAGGATGAGAGGGAAAAAGACAAATAGGGAAGAAGAGCTAAATTCCGTGTCCCATCATTTTTAGGTAAATTTAATTAATTAATGTAAGTTTATAGTTTAATTTTTCAAAGAATTGTTTATACAGGAATAGTATTTGAAGATTTTCCTTTTCAAAAATTTTTTTTGAAGAATAATGTCTCCAAGAATTGTTTTCTAAGAATTTTCCCTTATGGTCAGTTTGTACATCTTATCAGCAGGGTAAAGGCTGCCGCAGTGATAGACTGGCTTACGGAATACATAGCAAGTCAGGTGTTTTCTGGTGATTATCAGAGTGTTTACAATATATCAGGTGGGGAGGTAGAATCTTTAAATGGTCATTAATAAAAATGAAAGTTATCCAATCTCAGCAACGGTGAAGTTGAAATGTGTGATGTACCTATTACAAAAACAGGCGGTTCCAAAACACATGCGCCTTTAATAGACTTTCGAATGGAAGGATAGGAACTATTTACTATCTCGAGAAACAAGTGGCAATGCTAAGCTAAACATATAAATGTAGAGCCATTATAATTGGAGGGGATTTCAATCTACATTCGACTGAGTGAAATCGTAATCACTTACCTTCCACTTAGCTGTCACACTACCTGGTTTGTAGCTACAAACTATCTCGGCGGTCGTAGGCCGAAGTGTCGTGAATCTCTGGTATAGCCGAATAGTATACCGAATAATCTAAAGTTGACCGTGGAATCACATCAGTCGCAGCCGCGTTGAACCGATAAAGCGCGTGCGCCTCGCGAGGGGAAATAAACGACCTCCTTCTTCGCCAGCTGAATCTATGGATTCCACCATCTAACGGTTGCCTCTTTCTGTCTCCCTCAGCCATCAAGGAGGAGAGGCCTTCGCTCCAAACTGTGGACCCGGCGATGATCGGGGTTCTGGTCGGCCTCGCCCTCATGTTCGTCATCCTGTGTGTGGTCCTTCGGCTGTTCAGCAAGTGAGTCACGGAGGAGAGAGGGAAGGTCCCCCTCACCAAAGAAATAACACCATAGTTTGTTAAGTACATTAATGCGAAGGCCGTGGTACAAGTAACGCGACAAAGAAATTTCGGCACTCGATTAACGAGCTGGCAAATGTTTGTTTCGGTGTTAACGAGTTTCACAAGATTAAACACACGCCTAAAGAATTATTGAATCATAGCAAGTAACGAGAAGCTTTTATGTGGTCTCATAGTATTTCAGCGAACAACGTGAGCCTCAGATGTTTGCCTCTTATAGTTCGGACTCCATGTACATATATGCGAAAAGGTCGTGCACCAAAGGAATGTTGTGTAATAGTTGTCCTTCCCGCGATATAATTGGGAAGAAGGTAAACTATGCGCTGAAAGACATAGTCTTTACATCCAACAAGTAGTTCTGGAAAGAACTACTCCGCATACTTTCCTTTTAATACAATTTTAATATATAACGAGTATGGGTTTACACAGGTTTCCCTTGGTACAGAAGCGCTTCTCGTCAAATTCGCCGTAGTATAATCGTATAATAATCATAATGAAAGGATAACTTTGTAGTTTCCACAACTTTTAATATAACACGACCGGTTTCACTACGATCGTAGCGTCATCAGGTGAAAAAATATAAATTGTTCCATATATATATATATAGGGTAAAATGAGGGGGGAGAGAGGGACAGTAGGGGTTACAAAGAAAACGAATAGGAGGTAATTGGATGAGCGGTTGGGAAAAGAAGGGGTGGGAAAGTAAGGCGAAAGCAACATAGTAGCAAACTGTATAAAAATTACAAAAACTTGGTAAACGGGCTAAGGCAACCATGTAGATACAAAGTATTTACAAAATTTTTGGAAAGTTAAATAGAGGAGAATGATTGTGGAAAAGGTATTCATTTAAGAGGGGCGAGTCTTTACATATAATTATCTCTAGCTGTTCGAGGGCATCCAATTTACGACCTTTACTTTCAAAATGGAGGAATTTTGGTTTGAAGGAACTATGATGGTTGAGGTTTAACAGATGTTTCGCAAATTGAGAATTCAAGTTATTTAAACGGAATTATCGTTTATGTTCCTTAATCCTCTTGTCAAAACTCCTCCCCGTTTGGCCGATGTAGACCGCTCCGCAATCATCACACGCCAGTTTGTATACACCACTTCTTAAAGACAACTTTATCGGGTCTTTAGCATTAAGGAATAATTTGGAAAAGTAACTGGAGAGTAGAAAGCAGGTTTAAGTTTAGGAAAAAGATTGGACAATTTATAAGAAATGTTTCCTAAAAATGGGAGTCTGCGCCAACTAAGAGGTTTGGGGTTGAGATTAGGCGGAAAAGAAACTATTTTTTGGGAGGCGATAAGAAAACGTTTTTTGGAGATAATTTTATCGATTAAACCAATTTGGTTGCCATTATTAATAGCAATCTGTTTAATGGTGTTAAGTTCTATAAGGAAATTGGGTTTGGAAAGGAGTATACTAAGAAGGCGGTGAAGCATAGAATGAAAAGAAGCGTGTTTGTGAGAAAAATGATGGGAAGAGTGATTGGGAATAACCTGATCTGTGTAAGTGGATTTACGGAAAATCGCAAAGGTAGGTGTGTTGTTCAGCAGGGACAAAGTGAGTTCTAAAAATTTGAGCAAACCATTGGATTCAGATTCGACCGTAAAGGAAATGGAAGGATGGAGGGAATTTAAAAGTGTTAAAAACTCAGAAATTTGGTCATCCGTACCACTCCAGACACACAAAATGTCATCCAAATACCTACCCTAAAATTCAGAATAAGTTAATAAAGGATGGCCAGAATTAAAAAATTCTAAATTGTTGAGGAAGATGTCGGCAAGGAGAGGGGAAAGAGGGGACCCCATCGCGAGACCATCCGTTTGTTTATAAAATTTATTGTCAAGAAGAAAAGAGTTTTGCTCAGAATACGCTTCAAGTATGTTAGAAAAGTCAGTTATCAATAATTGATTGACACCTGCTTTGGAAAGCATATCTACAGCCGAATCTACGGCTTCTTTCACGGGAACAGAAGTAAAAAGATAACAAACATCAAAGGAGACAAATTTTGAATTGTTGGGGAAAATTGTTTTACCTCCCATTCGTTTTCTTTGTAACCCTTACTGTCTCCCTCTCCCCTCTCATTTCACCCTATATATATGGAACAATTTATCTTTTTTCACCTGATGATGCTACGATCGTAGTGAAACCGGTCGTGTTATATTAAAAGTTGTGGAAACCACAAAGTTATCCTTTCATTATGAGTAAATTCCACAAAGTTGAGCCTGACCTCATTAATTATATATGTATAATAATCAATTTGATTTGAAATCAGAAATTCTTTTCCTCATATTGCGGTAGCCCTGCTTTTTTATTCGTTCTAAACATATTCATCTCGTTTAGGCATTCTATACTCGCCCTACATACGAAATTTCTTTGAAATTCGTTCAGCCAATACCTTCCAAATTCATAATTACAGAAAAATTCTAACCTTGATATTATGGTAGCCCTGTTTATTCGACCCGGTTGAATTATGACATTTTGGATATTTATTTATATGAAGATTAAATATACTATATTTGGTTAAAATTCATTGGGTCAGTTCTCTAGAAACACATGTAAAAAACATTATTTAACTTTTTATTGTGGTAGTCCTGCTCTTTATCTCGGCTTTAAACGTCTTGATTTAGTTATGGTGTGTTGTACAAATCTTATAAACAAAATTTAATTGAGATCCGTTCAGCCAATTCCTTCAAAATCCTTAATTACTGAAAGAGATTTGTAATTGTGGTACCCCTGTTTGAGTGATTCAGTTAAAATATGCTAATATGGTTTTGTATATATGTGTACATTATAAATATTAAACTTGGTTAAAATTGATGTGAACAGTTCAAAAAAATACGTGTAAAAATAATTTTTTATCCCTTGTATTGTGGCAGTTCTTCTTTTTATAACTATAGCAAACATCTTGATTTGGTTATTTTATGTTGTACGCCTACTTCATACAAAATTTCGTTGAAATCAGTCGAGCCAATTCCTTCCAACTTCATAATTACCGAAAGGTTTAACTTTGCAATTGTGGCACCCCTACTTAGTCGATCCGGTCCAAATTTGTCATTTTGGTCATTAATTTATGTGAAGATTCTAAGTACCAAATTTAGTTTAAATCGGTTCATCCATGAAGAAAATGCTAGGGCGACACACACGCGGACGCCGAGTCGATCTCATAACCTTCCCATTTGATTTACATTGGAAATCTGAAATCCATCGTGCAGGGTAATTTTCTCTTGCACATTAAAATATCTTAGAATTATAATATCAGAGCGAGTTTTATACTATTCCCCGAGGAAAAGAATGAAGATTCTAATTTTTATCGTAGAATTTTGGATTGCGAGAGTTTGGCCATAGAAACAACGATTGATTTTTATTCTAATACGTACACGCGTTATTTTTGCCGCACAAATACAAGTTATGAATTTAATATTTCGTTCGAATGTAGGCTAAGTAAGAAATTTGGAAAGACAAAGAGCTACATAGCCGCGATGACTTTAAATCTAATAAAGCCAATATAAGTAATAAATAAATGATTAAATGGAAAGTAGGCATCATAAGTTCTGTTTGGATCATCTTGTTCTTTGCTTATCTTTGAAGATTAAACTCATATTATGACTCAGTTCTCTTTCTTTCTGAACGAACCTAATAATCATCCTTGTACGTAGTTGCTGTTTTGTCGGAAAATATTCTGTAAGAAATAATTTTTTAATAATGGTACTAATTCAAACAACTGTTAAGCTAGCCTTGTGGCTAAGAAAACACTGATGAATCATAATATTCCCAAATTCATAAAATGGTTCTAGAAACCAAATATTCATTTCGACTTTAAGGCAGCCAACATCATTGGTATTTCGTCAATAGTCAGGTTTTGTAAGGTCGACATTTTTAACCGTTTAATATATGATGCGGTTTAAATTTCCAAATACTTTTTCCGGCTTGAAATGTAGCTTAAAAAAAGTAGGAAAACAACGTAAAAAGAACAAAATTATATCTTATGTTGGAGCACCCTTCAAAATTTGATATTAGCCTTTTGAACTAAACTGATGCATAAAATCTCCACGAATTCGCCAAATAACTCTGTCGTCGCACCAGCAATTCACTGAAATCAAACTTTGAAGAAGCCTTGCCTTTCTGATACAGGTTTTGTAAAAATAAATATTTCTTGTCTCCCTCTCTACAAATACACATTTCACATTCTCTGGACATTCACCCTTCCCTTTCATTTGTGGCGGAGATCGTTCCCATCATCCCCTTCCACTCGGATGCCCCCATTCTTCGACGGCATCCTAAACCCCTTTCTTACCTAAATACTACATTTGATGAGGCAATTTAGTTCCTTAGGCCAATTATAGAAAACATGCTAGCAAGAACAGTCTTCAGCAACCATACCATGTTGGGTCGGAATGAGCAATAAACTTCGAATATTTTGAGTCTGGATTTAAAATATTTTATAATTTCTAAGATTATTTGCAAATATTTAGGTAAAAATTTACATAAGAAAAATATCCTAGTTTGGCGGACCACAGTAAACTCTCCAACACAATTTAAACAATGCAAGGTATAAATACGCGTCTTCCCTTTTCATACTGGAAAAGTTTTATTGTTTACATTATCTCAACATTTAAACGTGCATGTGAGCAACCTAAAAATAATTCTAATTATTAATCACGAGCATAAATAAAATTTTATAGCTGGATTTTGTAAACAATTTTTTTGCGGTAATGAGATAATATTATGAGAATCAGAGCAAGTCCCGCAAAAACGTCTCGTCATCTTATAACAGGGGCCTCAAATACATGGCCCGCAGGCCCCAAGTTCGAGTATGAATTCAGTTTGGGAAAATCTTTCTTTTTGCATTTTGGCGGTTGTCTGCAGAAGTCGTAAGACTTCTGAGTAAATTGAGTACTTATAGGGCTTATCATATCGTGTAAGCGACCAAAGGCGCGGAAGAAATATCAGATGTGGTCGAGACAGACTGCAATAAACCGATCATATCGTTTTTTGCCGTACTCGTGTCAGATCAGTATGGATCCTTAAGACATAAGGAATAAGGGATCTTAGAAAGGTTATGGAATACCGAATGAAGGGTATCCTTGTCTTATGCGGTCTGTTTGGATGCGGTCTATAATAGGTAAAAATAATAAAAAATCACAATGTGAAAGACAGACTTAATTTATGAAAATGATAAAATAAGTTATTATAAAGATTGTTTAATTTATGAGATCAGCATTTTTGGTCACATACACTACACTAAATAGAACAAATGGAGAAGTTAGGACGATACAATATGATGTACGCTAGAGCACTCAAGTTAGAAGATTGGAATTAATGGTATGGGAATTATGAATACAGATGGGACGATAGTCTCAGAAACAAAGGATGTAGCACAGGTATGGGAAGAATACATTAAGGAATTATACAGCAAACAGGCAGGAGTGGCAAAAATTGAACTGGAACATTGAAGAAGACAAGTTAGGGCCAAGTAATATGGAGAGCGAAGTAGAAAAAGCGATAGTGGAACTAAAGAAGGGGAAAGCCACGGGCAGCGATGGAATACCGGCTGAGATACTTAAAGTCATAGGATCAGAAGGACTAAAAGCGATCACGAAATTAATTAATAAGATTTACGACACGGGAGAGTGGCCTCGGGATTTCCTAGAAGTAACAATGATCCCTCTAAAGAAGAAGCCAAAGGCAATGCAGTGTAAAGATTACAGAACGATAAGCCTTCTGTCACACACTTCGAAGATCATCACAAGGATTCTTAATAAAAGGCTGGAGAAAAAGGCAGAAGAAATGCTAGGGGAAGATCAATTCGGTTTCAGAAAAGGACGAGGAACTAGAGATGCTATAGGAGTAGTTAGAATCATACCAGAAAGGGCAATAGAGTACAGTCAAGATATCTGCGCATGTTTCGTAGACTGGCAGAAGGCCTTTGATAGAGTAAATTGGGTAAAGTTGATGAAGATATTAAAGGATATAGGTGTAGACTGGAAATACAGGAGACATTATGAATCTATATGAGAATCAAGTTGTAAAGGTCAGGTTTGAGAATGTGGCCACCTGCGGAATAAATATCGGTAGAGGAGTAAGACAAGGCTGCTGCCTATCGCCAACCCTATTCATTATATATGGAGAAAGTCTAATGCAAGAAGCTTTAGAAGGCACAGGAGATTTCAAAATTGGAGGAAGGATTATAAGAACAGTAAAATACACAGATGATCAAGTACTTCTAGCAAGAAAGGAAGAGGAGCTACAAAAAATGATAAATATACTAGTGATAACAGGAAGAAAATACGGTATGGAAATAAATACAGAAAAATCCAAGGTCATTCGAATATCGGGTAAAGAAGAGAATCTGAACATAAGTATTGGGGGAAAGCCTTTAGAACAAGTTTCAGAATATAAATACCTTGGAAGCATCATAACACGAGAAGCAAAATGTACGGATGAGATCAGAACTAGAATAGGAAAAGCAAAAGCGGCTTTCAGGAGAAAGAAACAACTACATACAGGGAATATAAGGGAAGATATCCGCAAGAAGTTGATAAAATGCTACGTATGGAGTATAGCATTTTTATGGGGCAGAAACATGGACGCTAAGGAAAAATGACATCAAATACTTGGAAAGCTTTGAAATGTGGACTTGGAGGAGAATGTTGAAGATAAAATGGACAGATAGGATGAAAAACGATGAAGTGCTACGAAGAATAGGAGAGAAGCGAATGATTATACAGACTATCAGAAAGAGGAAGGCTAACTGGGTTGGACATTACCTGAGGAGAGAGAGTATGATTAAAGACGTGTTAGAAGGAAAACTAGATGGGAAAAGGGAAAGAGGTAGGAAAAGGTTTCAGCTGATAGACGATTTGAAAGGGAAAGAGAGTTATCAAGATATGAAGAGGACAGCGGAAAATAGGAGTATATGGAGAACCAGGTTTAACCAAGAATAATCACGGGCCTGTCTACGGACAGACTACCTATGATGAATGACACTACTTTCACATCTCACAGAAAAGCTTCAAATACGTCTTCGTCTCTGTTTTTCAGCCTTCATTCAATTTCAAGGTCCCTCATAAAGATACTATGGAGAGTGCAAATGAGAACGTGTAGGAATTGTTTCTCGTCTTGTTTTATATGGAGTGAATTCATTTTCGTCGATTTTGAAATTTTTACGAATTCAATGTTTATCGACCTTTGTCGATTTAAATCGAATCTTACCAAAGCCTACTTATTCCGTCTTCAATGGTGACTTTGTTGATTCATTCTGGGGCGTTGGTTGCTAATAAATCTAGTATATTTCTCGATCGCGTTAGCTTTCTGACTAATTGAAGGAGAGAATCACAGGACTCGTGTTCTTTACATTTAGATTCGAAACAGATTTTCCTAATCAATTGAGGGTAGGTTAAAGTCTCCACCGGCTACACTGACTCCATTAATCAGCCCAAACTTTGATAGTTGCTTCTCGACATTTAAAATACGTCCTACACCAGCGTTAGGTGACCTGTAAAACGAGCATAAGAACACCTTTTTGTAGCTCTTTACCACACACTCTCGATATCCTCGTCACTTATCGGAATCTCACTGCTATCGCCTACCGCTATGAAAACCCCGCCGAGAACTTTTCTATAGACACGATAGTCCCTAGGAAATATCTCCTGACTGAATCTTCTCAACTTTCTGTACCTATTATCAGGGCTGGATTTAAGTTGTTGGCGTCCATAGGCACTGTTTTCCGCAGCGCCTTTTTCTCATTAAAAATATAATAAAAATAAAAAAATAAAACACGATACTGAAATCAGTTGTGAAAAACTTTTCCATTGTAGTCAAATTCTGGAGTACTTCAGATATTTTGCGCCTTTTATGATTAGACACATTTCATAATTTGATACATTTCATAATTTGGTGCTTTCACGCAGTGTGAGGTGCCTTTCATAATTTGGCGCCCTAGGCAGTTGCATATGTTGCCTATGCGTAAATCCGGCACTGCCTGTCACAAAATCGGCGTGCACACTGCGAATAATATGATCCAACTCGGCAATTTTCCTAAAGATTCTGCGACAATTCAGTACGACGACATTAAATTAATCACTATCACTTCGCATATTAATCTCACCCTTGGCTTTCGCTTCCGCTCTAAGACTACACGCGCTCCCATCACAAGCACTCCCACGACTGTCTGGCGTCTCAATAAAATTGGTCAATCCTAGGGACTATACTGCAGATGGTAAGCCTTACATCAGAACCCGACACAGACAGAGGGCCGAGGGAACTTGGAAAAATCCTACTTACGCAGGATTCGTGCCCGCTGCCCATTCGAGCAGCAGGCGAGTACCAGTCAGCAACCAAACCACTACACCACCGGCACCCCCGGACCCGCGCTTCGAGGCGTCGTTAGTCCCAACATGGGTCATCACCCGCAGACGAGAGCAACCTGTCGCCACTACCGCTTCTTCCACCGTGTTGGCCACCTGCGGCACCGTGCCTCCTGATATATCGTACATTTGGAGATAACCCGTAACCGGGCGCGTATTGCCATACCCTACACAGACACAGAATAGGAGATTCAGACTCGATTCTGATTGGCTGATCTTGAAACTTCCACGACATGCCGTCTTCTTCCTGGTAGGTAAATCATTCCTGCTCAGCATCTGTTGAAGCATAATCGCCGTGGTTCTCTATCATTTTTATTGCATTCTTTGTTGCTGTTTTTGTTATATTTATTTTTATTTCTATTTTATCGTTTTCGTTAATATTATCGTCTAGCTTTCGTTATTATTATTCCGTAGGTCTCTATTATGTGGCGTGTTTGTTGTTAACTTTAAAATAGTACGTGCATCTTAAGGTGTTTCACGTGGATCCATTCATAACGGTTTTAGAGAAATCCACGAAAGAAATGATCGTGTATAGGTGCAACCTGAAATCGAAAGAAGAGTTTTTCGGAAATCACAAACACCAATTGGATCGTCCGAAGTTCAGCGCCATCTCTTCCGAGGTATTATAGTTGTAAAATTTTAAAATTTACGATATTATTTATGTATTTCTTGTTTTATTTCTTGTTTACTAACGCACATAGCTTAATGAAAAATCACCTTTAAAACATTTTCGATGATCGTGAGCAACTAATACGTATAGTCATTTTGTCACGAAATGATTTCTTTATTACTGCATAGCACCACGATCTATTTGTAGTATACGTATTCCAAATTTTGCAGAAAAACAAATTGATCTCATGTGTTCATAAAAAATCAAATTTTCAATTACAATGGTGTGGGGATTCTTTTTCTCAGGTTGGAATTCAGCAAATTATGAGTATGTGGGCTCTCTTCATTTAATCAATCAAAGATAGCTATCTCACATCAGAGCAAAACATTGGTTGCAAGACCAATTTGAAAGTCAAAATTAAAAAATTGAATTATAATACTAGGAAAAATGATAAATTCTTGAAAAGATCTACCCCACTACAAGGAGTTGTTCAGGTTAATTCAAACCATAATCACTCCACAAAATCTTTTGATTCCCTGAGAATGCTTGGTGCCTCTGATGAGACCCATAAGGACATCATAGGTTATTTCAACCAGAGAATACTACCACCAGAGGCTAGAAGGATGCATGAGTCCAAACTTTCAGTTTTAGATGCTTCCCATATGGCATTAGCTAATGCCTCCCAAAACCCATGTCAAAGAACAATAAGGCATTGAAGTCAGTTCACTGCAAATTTAGGGATTTTTCATATTTTTAGTTGAATTTTCTTTATCTTATGACTGATTTTTATGCCTAATTCACCCTATTTCCTTAAACTCGTGCCCCCTTGCCGCTGCTGCACATTTTTGTGATTGGATATATTGGTTACATAGTAGATGCTACAAGGATAAACCTTTAAAGTGTACCTTTTCATTACAGATCATGAATGCGAACACTCCTGAGTGGCTGGAGGAAGCTATAAAAAACCTAGAGGAATGTGAAAATTCCAGATACTTAGAACGGACAAAGAAGTTTTTGGTCACCAAAGAGGAATGGGTGTTGTTTAATAAAATATTTATCCCACAAATACATAAAAATATTATGATTTTTCAATTTTGAAATATATTTAATAGTAATGTCACCTTAGAATTGAAATTCTTTTCAAAAACTTCAATTATTGCAGTATTTCTATAGCTTTGAGGTCTCCTGAACACGTTTTGACCATTTTCTCGATGATGTGTGAGTGTGCGTGTGTGTGTGCATGTGATAGCTTTTTGGCGGTTCTCTAACTCAAAAACTATTACTCAGGTCAATGCGGAATTTTATATTTAACATTTTTATGAAAGTCAAAAGAACTGATTAGTTTTTGGTAAAAATCGGTCGACCAAAAGTGGGTGTTTACTCTTGTCACTTATCCGTTATTTGGAAATATTTGCTTTTATATTTGATAAATGTAAAAATGTATTGGAATAAATGTTGTAGGAAATTTAATTTTCTGCAATCTTTGTTTGAAACATTTTCCTATATAATGCATTGTTTAAGAGATATCTTACATTTTTAGCTGCCACCACCACGCCACCTACCGACGATTATTGTTACCAATTGACGCTTAGTTACGTCTTACTAACGGTCATTTTTCTTTTCTTAATTGTTGGAGCTTTGTGGCTATATCCATTATCAGAAGGCTATGGTTTGCGTTTATTTCTGTTCTTTGTAAAATCTAAAATTTTCTCGGTTCCTTAAAATATTTATTTTTATGTAACCTATTTGGATTTATTAGAAATATTATAGGTATGGAGAAAGACATGTGGTGGCCACATCAGAATTTTCGAATAACTATGTAGGTAATTACAATCCGAGAGTAGGACATTTTTAGCGAAAGATATTTAAATGTTTTCAAAGCAATAAATAATGCAACTCTTAATATGCGAGTCAGAAGAATTTTTTTCTACAGCCCTCAACAAAAGTCCCTACATGATGGAATTGCTAAAATTTTTATAACTCAGTAAGGACGCTGCAATTTTCACATATTTTCCTTCTCCCATTAAATAACATGGGAAGAGGAGTTTGTCATCAATATTTTTACATTACTTATGACCATCATGTTAAAGGAAATTCGGACCAAAGTGCGTCCAAAATAGTCAAACTTGAAGTTAATTTGCAATTTTACTGAGCCAAACCACCTAACTTAAATGCGTAAGACTAAAAGGTCATTTTGCGTGTGAAAAATCGATGCGTACGGTTGATGACGTTATTTGCGTATGAAAAATTTACGTGACGTAGGTGGAATTCCAAGATCAGCCAATCAGAATCGAGTCTGGATCTCCTATTCTGTGTTCGTGTCATCATCATCATGTGTAATTCTGCCTCTCTGCAAGTCCAGTCATGGCAACCCTCCAAGCTTCTCGATCCTGGGCCAGTATCTTGGTATTATCATACCTGCCTCCAACCTTAATTGCATCCAGCATCTGGTACCTCCTTCTTCCTCTTTCCATTTACCATTCCTTCAATTGCAGTCTTCAGCAGGCATTCTCTTCTCATACAGTGTCCAAGCCAATTCATCTTTCTTTTCCTAATTTTTCCTAACATCTGTCTTTCTTCACCAACTCTTCTCAACACTTCCTCGTTCCTGACTCTATCCTCCCAGTTTACTCCTTCCATTCTCCAAATCCACATTTCTAGCGGTTCTAACCTTCTTCCATCTTCTTTCCTGAGTGTCCACGTCTCTGCATCATACATTACTACACTCCAGACATAACACTTCGCCAATCTCTTCTCAATTCTTTATTTAGCGGCCCGCAAAATAATTTCCTTTTCCTATTAAATCCTTCCTTCGCCATGGCTATTCTCGATCTAATTTCCTTGGAGCAAAGCATGTCTTCAGAGATAATGCTCCCTAGATATCTGATCCATCCCACCTGTTCAATCTCTTCACCATCCAATCTGATGTTAATTCTTTCCCCTTTCCCACCTAGTATCATACTCTTTGTCTTTCTCTTATTCATTCTCATTCCATATTCCTCGCATTTTCTATTAAGATCCTCTAACATCTCAATTACTTTTTCCTTATTATCAGCCAGCACAGCCATATCATCTGCAAACCTAATGCACTCCACATTTCTTCCACCCACACTCACTCCTCTCCTTCCATCAAAACATTCTTCGATTATTTCTTCCAAATAGATGTTAAATAGAGTGGGTGACATGCAGCATCTCTGCCTAATCCCTCTTTCTAATCTAATCTCCTCAGTCACCTCTCCTCCTATTCTTACCCTTGCTCTCTGGTTCAGGTATAGGTCTTTTATCAGTTTCCTCTCTCCCCAGTCAATTTCATGTTTTTTCAATATCAGCATGAATTTGTCCCATCTCACTCGGTCAAATGCCTTCTCTAAGTCGATGAATACAGCATACACTTTCCTATTCTTCTCTATATATCTCTCTCCGATCACCCTCAGTAGACCTATCGCATCTCTCGTCCCGACTCCTCGTCTGAATCCATATTGTTCCTCTCCAATTATATTGTTAAGCTTTCCGTACAATCTTCTATTCATCGTTCTTAATCTCAATGTCCTGTGTTCTTCACATTTCTTGGTATTTCTCTTTTTTCCAATCGGTATCATTATTATTTCTTTAAAGTCTTTAGGCCATTTCCCCTTCCTGTATATTTCATTGCACATATCAATTATCTCCTTCTTCCCTTCTCCATCCAATGCCTTCAACATCTCAATTGGTATCTCATCAATTCCTGTTGCTTTGCCGTTTTTCATTTCCTTTATAGCTTTTTCTATTTCACTTTCCCCTGTAGGGTATGGCAATACGATACCTGGACGTATCGATACTGTGGCCGGACGGTATGTCTAACGGAGTTTATGCCGACGGAAGTTATGATGAACGGACGTTTTGCTGAACGGGCGTCATGCCGACAGGGCGTTATGCCGACAGGGAGTTATGCCGACAGGACGTTATGCCGACAGGACGTTATGCCGACAGGGTGTTATGCTGACAGGGCGTTATGCGGACAGGATGGGATAGGCGGCGATGTTAACATGCAACTTATAAACAATTTCAGGGAAAATTTGTAGCATATAATATTGTAAAGAATATGTAATCCATCTGGAATGCATAAACAATTGAACAGGTGGATTGAGCAGTCGGAAGTATAAAAAACTAAACGAGTAATGTGAACTGCAAGTATTGTAAACTATTGAATGGTTAAGGTGAATCACAAGAAATATAAACAATTGAAGTAGTGGATGCAACCGTCGGAAGTTCAAACAATGGAACGTGTGAATTTAACCGAGGGAATTATGAAGTATTGAACGGGTGATTTGAACCGTTCAATTTTTTATAATACAACTAGTATAATTTATCCGTTGAGTTGAGTTGAGTAAATGTCCACTTTTCACACTCCTCATCTCCATCATCAAAATTCTTTTTAGTGATTTTCGTAATTCCTGAAAAGCACTATTATCTTCGTGATGACCGTTCTTCCGCCCATACGCATATATTAGGGAAGAAATGGCTGAAGCAATTTCAACCAAATTTGATACATAAATTTACCACATACATATAGATTCAAAATGGCATATTTTGACCAGATCGACTAAGCAAGGGTGCCACAATTGCAAATTTTAACTTTTCGGTAATGAATTTGGAAGGAATTGGCCAAACCGATTTCAACGAAATTTAGTATGAAGAAGGTGTGCAACAATAAAAACAAAATCAATATTTTTAATGAACATGTAGAAATCAGGGCTGCCACAAGTCATAAAAAATATCTTTTACGAGCATTTGTGTTGAGCTGTTCGCATCAATTTTAACCAAATTTAAAATTTATAATGTACACATATATACAAAAACATAATAGCATGTTTGGACCAGTTCAAACAAACAGGTGTGCCACACATACAAATTATATTCTTTCACTAATTACGGATTTGGACGGATTTGCCTGAACGGATTTTAACTAAATTCTGTATATAAGATTTGTACATACATAAAACATACCATAATGAATAAAGATATTTAAAGCGGAGATAAAGAGCAGGGCTACCACAGTAAAAATAAAATTATATTTTTACTCGTATTTATAGAGAACTGGCAGCATGAATTTTAATCCAATATGGTAAATATAATCTTCATATAAATAAATAACCAAAACAACATATTTCAATCGGGTCGACTAAACAGGGCTACCACAATATCAAGCTTAGAATTTTTCTGTAACTTTGAGTTTGGAAGTTTTTAGCTGGACCGATTTCAAAAAGAAATTTCGCTTTTAGGGTGAGTATAGAATGACGAAATGAACATGTTTAGAGCGTATCTAAAAAACAGGGCTACCACCAGGGGCGGATTGGGCCGCCGGGACACCGGGCAAAATCCTGGTGGGCCGATGGTCCGTGGGCCGAGGACGCCGAGCGGTTAATACGTCGGCCTCAGATACTTTTCCGTTTTATAAAGTTATAAAGTAAAGTTATACAGAAATAACTGACATTTCCGCTCTTCGTACCTTTTTCTTTAGCTGCGTTCTCCCCATTCTTGATTACTGCTCCCCAATTTGGTGCACTGCTTCGCCTTCTACTCTCAAGCTCCTTGACCGACCCATGAATTTCTTTCTGTCTGTAATTCGTTTTCGCCACCCTCCTCTCCATAACTCTTCACTCAGTGCCATACGAACCTCCCTAGGGATTCCATCCCTTACTGATCGACGCACTCACACTGACATTTAAGTATTTTCAAAAATTATTAATGGCAATTTTAGGTCACATGTGCTTCTCTCTCTATTTCCCCTCCGGGTCCCCGCTCGTTCTACTCGCTTGAATGAGCTTTTTCACTGCCCTACCCCTCGCCTCTCAATCACTAAACGCTCCTTTCTCTATCGCCTTCCTGATATTTGTAATAGTTTTCTGAAGCGCTTCCCTGACTATGACCCCTTCACTAAGTCTACTAACTTCCAATTTAAACCGAATATTTGATTTGTTTGGTTGACTACTTTCCTTCCCCTTTCTTCCGATTTGTTTGTCTTTCTATTTGCTCCTTACCCTGATTTCGTGTGATTGGTGTACTATGTATGTCTTCTGTGTATTAATTGTTAGAGTATTAGTTATTTTGTTTAATAGTTTTATTTTTGTTTTATTCTTGTTACTTCGTTGTTATGTGCCCAATGTAATTGGCCTTGTGCTGTTTTTGGGCTTTTTCAAATAAATAAATAAAGATATTTGAGTTATGCACGCGCGGCGGCGGCCTCCCAGTGCCATAGGCAAGATGTCTGGGCTGGGTGGTCATAAAATATTTTCCATGTGGCCATTCGTGGTTGTTTTGGTATTTTCCAACTGTCTTATGTTTGCCCTCTCCTCCGTTTTCTCCAGCCTTCTCACCCTTCCTCCCCTTGCAGTACCGAGGTAAGGAAGGCCGAGTGGGGAATACCCTCCCTCCTGCGGTCTCTTTTAGCTTCTATGCGCTCCCTGGCATGCTCACAATTTTTTGTTTATTGGTAGCGGCTCCTATTTGAGGTTGGGTTTCTTTTAGCGCTTCTTAGTAATTGCCACCCTGTAGGTCGCTTTGAGAGTGGAGCACATATTCCCACACGATCGTTTTCAATCCTCTCTCTTTCCCTCGTATTTCGAATCTGTGACAAAGTACCTAAGTCCGCATCAGTTCCAATTCGTAAAGCGTTGTGAAAACATTAGTATAGTTATCTGCGTCCTTCAGTGCCTGAAGAGTGTTTTTAACCGTTTTTGCCGGTTAGCTTTCCTTAGGAGTAATTGATTCATTCTTCTCTTTGCTCAAGAAGTGGCATCAAAACTTGGTTACACATTATTCTTTTCCTTGTGATTAAAGAAAGTTTTTCAAGCTGAGAGTTTCCAAGTCCACGATCAACAAAGCTCATCAACTCAGAAAGTACATACGTATATATTATTTTCGATTGATTTAATTACTGTACCTCATTTTGTCTGGTAAAATTCTTTTTTAGTTTAATTCAAATAATTTTGTAGCGATCACAATTTTTTAAACAAACCTTGACTAACTAAGTAGTTTAGTGTAGTATTTTCCTTAAGATTTAAGGTAATTATCTCTGCTATTAAAAATGTTGTTTCCCTGTAAAAATTCGTCGTGATGGTCATTTTAACGTTTAAATAGGTGAAAATCTCTACTCCTTTAGCATATTTTAGGGATAATAACCGTGAGAAAAATACTAATAGATATTTTATGTATTCTAATAAATTAGTCTGCCGGAGTTGGTAAGAAATTTTTGCCCGACCTGGAGGAAACAAAAAGCATCCAGTGGAAAAGTTAGTCTCATTTTTATTTAAATTTCAAGATAATTTCAACAATAATTTCTATGATATTCTGTTACATAGTTATTGAAAATCCAATGTCGAATGTCTAGGATAATATTTTTTTTAGTAAAATGAAAACTTTCTTCGCAATTTTGATATTAATATGTATAAAATATTTGCAGAAGTGATCGGTTCATAAATAAAAATGCTCGAGATCATAATTGTTATAAAGCTTCTAATATGCAAATACTTGTAAACATTTGCTTAATAAGATGTAATATATATCGGTAAATGACTAGCAGAATATTTATCACTTTTTACTCATTTCCTTGCAATACTCAATAGCTATGATAACGTCTATACGATACACACATTGTCGCTATTTGTTTATGTTATTGGACCTATTTTTTTATTCTTGGACATCCTATGTGTAATAAAGCAAGGTTTAGTCAGGAAAATGTCAACTTACTCCAGAATTTTGAATTGGAATATGAGCAACCTTTGACTTTTAAAAGATGCCAGCATTGTTGTGTTTATTTATTACACTTTACTATAATTTATTCAGCGAGGATACAAAAAAATTGAAATTGTGTATAAATACCACATGACACTCTCCACGGCTCAGGTGGCTTGTGAAAGATGTTTTTACTGCTGAACTTCATTAAAAACAGGCTTGGAAGTACTATGGGTGCTGATAACTTAGAGGCCTTTATTTTGATGTTAGTGAAGAAAGACATTCTGCAAAGAATAGACCATGATGCTGTCATAGATGAGGTTTCATTAAATAGCACGTTACTACGCAAGGAGCTTTATACTGATTAATGTAACACATTTAATAACAAAATTTTATTATTTTAATGTAGTTGAAAAAAGATTCTTGTGTATTTACTTTAGATTTTGATTGCTTATTTTAATTAAACTGTGACATTTAAATAATAACTATGTAATTTCAAAATCTATGTTACTCATTTTTATGCAGTAATATATAATTAATCCACTCCTCACATTATATACTATGTAAATATATAAATGATTCCAGTTATGTATGTACTGATTAACCATGTATGTTAGTTACAGACTCTTCATCAATGATATTTGTAAATAATAAATATTTATAAATTTTTTCATGTTAATGTTTATCATATGTATTTATATATTTGCTATGCACTAGAAGCAAAATGCAGATAATTGTTAGGGTACTAATACTAGGTTAGATTCCTTTTTGTCATGTTATGTTTATTTTACATTGTTTTTATAGTATCATATTATGGTTGATAAATATATTCAGCTGCATTGTAAATCACCAGAAATGTTGGTCATATATGGAGCGACCAGATATTTTCTTTTTAGGGAACATGTCCTTCTTGGTCACAGAACTTATTTCCTCTCTTTTTTGTTTTCTTTTACTCTTTATTTTAAGCGAAAATATTAAATTTGAATCACATTATTAATTATATATGTTTTGTCCTCTTTTTCCTGCTTTTTCAAACGTTTGTCCCCCTCGATTGAATTAAAAATCTGGTCAACCTACTCATATAAACAATTGGATTATATAAAAATTATGTAAACTTTTTTATTTAAAATAAGCCTTAAATAGAATGTAGCCTCACTATATATAAGCTTACATTACATGTCTCATGATAAAAATATAGGGGAATATTTGGCTCAGATGTGTGGGCCGATGTCAGAAGATTTGCCTGGGCCGATTTTTGCTCCCAATCCGCCCCTGGCTACCACCATATTAGAAAAAATAATTTTCTGATTTCAAAGAAAATATATTAATATATGACACTTGGGCGAATTTGACGAAAAGCACTTATGTACCACGGGAAACCAGAGAACATCCCTACTTGTTTAATATTTCCAGGGTCTAATCGCATTTCTTCTTCCTAAAGAGCGAGGTGGCGGGAGAACAGAACCATCTTCAACACGCCCAACCCACGCCTCATGAACGTGTCGCTGTTGCGAGACAGCAAGCTGCTCCACGGCGCCGGTGAGCGTCGCACGAGCCGAGGCAGCATCCGGGCGCCGAGTCGCCAGCCCAGCATGGCGTCCTTGCGGCCGCAATCGCCGGCGGCAGCGTCACTCACCGGTAAGGCGGACCCTCGACGAAACCCGCTCGCCACGCGCCAGCTGCCTCCCATCGGCACGCAATGGGCCGGTAATGCCCCTCACAGCCACCCCGCAGCCACCCACAACCACCCCACAGCCTTTGAGCCTCGCCACTTGCACCGCGAAACCATCGAGGATATACTTTCTCTTTCGGAGGAATCGGCTTGAGCCAATAGCTTATTAAGAAGCGGAATAATTAAGTCTTACGGTCGGATATATAAAAATAATGTCATAAAACATTACATATTAAAATGGTTTTTTAATCGAGTATACGAAGAATAAATATTTCGATTAATTTTAAATCAACTGCATCCGATGTTTATAAAAAGGGTGGGAAAACCAATGTGCATTTTGTATACGCAGTAGCCGACATTCATCGACAGTATATTGTTACATGGGCCTCCGCCTAATTCGTTTACGATAGCAATAGGCACTCTTGCTTCTCGTCCGCCACAGTAGGAGCGGTGCGAAAATGGTATGGCTGCAGACTCTTTCTTAATTGCTAAACGATAATCGTTGAACTAGCAGCTGCTTCGGTGGATCGGAAATCCAGAGGCTTCTCCCATATAGGTTCTCCTCTGACCCACTATCGTCAGCCACGCGAATTATTTCCGGCAACGGCAACGACACACTCTGTCCCTTTTACGATTCCACGGCGATGCGACTGACCCATACCACGTACACACGCTCGCTTCCCCGATTCACACGTTCTCGCGTGTTACACCCACTCCCAAACTAGTTCATCTCCTTGAAAACAGAGGTCGCTTATCTAGACGATTGGTTTAGTTTAATAACTCGCCTCTATGACGCTACCATCGACGATACTCGTGGTGCCAATGGACCAAAGGTGTAGTTACTCAACTAGAAGGAATTCTCTAGGACAGAATCCCCGTTTCAATATTCTTCGATTCTTATTTTAGAATCATTCACGAAATCATTACTGATGACAGCTGCTCCACAGCCGAAATGTATTTTTACTTTTCCAACCTTCTTATAGCAATCGGAGCTACTAATTTTATCCCATCCTAAGAGCAATAATGACAATTCTTTGATGAATTTCTATCGATTGCCAATTTAATTCTATACCCAGAAGTTTTTCTACTTTCTTCAGACTTTATAGCTCTAATTATTAGAGCTCTCTAATTAGAGTCTAATTAGAGAATATATTATAATAAATGTGTTGATGTATATATATATATATATATATATATATATATATATATATATATATATATACCTTGCACTGAATAAAGGTTTTAAGAAATTGCAATAGGACATGAGGAATGAAATTTAGTGCACCCTTACTGCGATAGCGGTAGGCTGAAAATATGAGCTTGAACTGGAAGCTCTTCAGACTGTGTCCTTCATCAGAGGCAATCACTTATTTCCACATTAATAACGAATCCTTCCAGTCTTTCCAACTTCTTTCATTCTCTTTCCTATGAAAAATTTAGATCAATTTCTACATTAGGAAAAGACGCGATATTAATTTAATTTTCGGGAGATCTTATACGATTGGTGAGTACCATGTTTAAATGTATATGGAACAAATATAACAAGCTGTAAAACGGCAACCCCTCTCAAAGGAAAACACGCTAACTTAAAATTCACTGTAATGTTCACATTTTATTTATGACTTCCAAAGCCTTTATTTATATTTGCTTTTGCTTGTGCTTATGCTTTGGCCAAAAGACACCTACTCCCCTTTATTTTTGTTGATGGTTGTTTTATGCATGTTAAATGTTTCATCGAAATGATTATTCATTCTATTTCAAATATAGGAAACTGTAATTCATTACAGTCATAAAAATGGCTCTTCAAGGAATCAGTCATGGTTTTGTGCCACAAAAGACAAATTTTGTACCATATTTACATTAATCATCCCTTTCAGGTTTGTTCAAAACTTGGTTAACATGGTGGAATTAATGTATATCTTCATTATGTTGCACTCTTGGAAGAAATGAACCTCTCATTTATGAATTCCAATTCTGCCAATTGATAATGAATGAAAGTTAATACTGTGAATGTGAAATTTAAATTAATGAAATGCAAAAATTCACAAACGTTTGCTTCACTTTGCTGCAATGTGATAGGTGGAGGATCTCGAAGAGGTAGTAAGACCAGCAATGGTTCCGGTACATCTCCCAAGTCACCCAACTCTCCAACTGCATCACATTTATCGACCACCCCAGGCCACGGAGGAACACCATCAGGGGCTGCAAGTAGTACTGCTGTTGGCTCAGGAAATGTCATCGTTGAAGTCAGGGACCCTAATGTTTAGCAATCGATGCAGAAGTGCATGATGTCATCAAATGACATAATCACGAATCTCGACCCTTTTCTATGCATTTCATTTGTCATGTTCAACTCTCCCCTCTCTGCATTATGTCACAAGTACTTTTTTCTGATTTAAGCTATACTTGACAAAACTATTAACTAAAATTCTATATATATTGTACTTGAAATGGTCAGAAGTCCCTCCAAAAAAATAATAAAACCATCCTGATATAGCATCAGGTAAAATAATAGTGTGATCAACTGGGACCAGCAAGTAATTGAGAGAGTGAGCTAAATTAGGCAGGGCTGCATTTTACAAATACAAATTTATTGGATATCACCAAAATACTGTAGGTATAGTAGTATTAAGTCACCAGAAATAAGAACCAAACATGCTTTCAATGTCACAAGTTGAAAGAATGCCACAACAATTACCACATTTTCATCTCAAATTCTGCTTTTCCAACTTAACTTTGGACCTTAATAACACTTGTTCTTTGCTATTACACAATGGAAGCCAACCAAAAGGATAGTGACATGACTCCTTGTTCAAAGTCTATTCTTATACTTAGGCACGGAGTAAAGGAGCCACTAACTCATGCCATACAATACTGTGAATATGGCTTATATGAATTTTGAAGCCAAGTCTTGTTAATGTAAAATAAGTCTTATTAAAGGAATATAGATATAGCATGATCAATCAAAAACATAAATGTAATATGTTAATACTCTACTATATTTTCCATATTATACATTTAAAAATAAGCTTCCGGCTTGTAGAAGAGAAAACCTAAAACAAATTAAATTTGCAAAAATCTCACAACTTTGGAGGCAATTTCAAAATCCCTAATAATTACTCAAAGGTTATAGAGGCAGACTTTCCTTCCCAACAGTTTCATCTCTCATCTTCACATTTAAATATACTCAATTACCTTAGCATTCATTAAGAAACATTCAACGAATACATGCTTACACATTGAAAATATTTCATATGCCAATTATAAACTGCACATGAACTGTTATTAATTTACATCTCATATGCATAATACTAACCCCTTGGTGCCTCTTTGATAATACTTCTAAGGAAAGAATTAGATACCAATTACTCAGCGAAATGAATATTTCTTAATGATGATTGCTTGTTATAATAATGTTAAAAATAATATGATTAGCTCTTTTACATTCAAGGCCAAAATAGCAGCATATTATGATGAAGAATAGAAAGTTTTAGATAAGATAGATAAGAATCAATATAGCAACTGCCCTATGTAAGGATATCAAGAATAATTTCAAATTCTTCATCAAATAGATTTGTCAGTTACCATATTTAAGAAGGAAAGCACATTTTTATCTGTAACGCACTTGAAATATCATAAACTTTAACTCAATTTCCTAAGCCAATAAGGCTAATGAACCTCAGTAATAAGTATTTCACTTTTGAATAAAAGGAAGTTGGTATTTTAAAATAATACCGTCATATTGATTAGTCCCTATACCAAAATGGATGTTGTAATTTAATAACAGATCTACTTTAACATCACATTTCATTCTCATCTACATAAGTATAGTGCTCAAAAACTGTAATGCTGGCATTGGTAGGACAACTCATTTCATAGCACAAGTAAAAATGTTTTAATGAGTATACAACTAATGCAATTTCGTACTATCTAATAGGAAAAAGACAAGCGGAACTTGAATCCATGGGGAAGAGATCCAAGTTTCACTGATTCTTTTTTAAGAAGGCTTCAATTGGGGTTTTCTTGTATTACCTGACGATACTGGCCAATTTTCACGGCCACCACTTTTCTTGCCTTTTATGGCTCTTTGTCCAGTGTGAGTGTGTGTATGTTTTGATGCAACACAACTTTTTCTACTAGAAATACAAACTTAAAAAAAAGTCATAACTATTATTGATAAAGTCAGAATATGAGTGGCATTTTCTAACTCATGTTTTATTAGAGCCTTTATCTGTATTTGGAAGCCAAATAAGGCACTCCCTTTGTACATGTACTTGCGCTTGCTTTCTTTATATGAGGCACAGAGCCATCACTGTAAGAAAGGATTTCTAAATGAATTACTTTGAAAATTCTGGTCTGGATCACAAGAATCAGAAGAAGAGGGGATAGATTTCATCTTGATTTAACATGGATTTGTTTTTGTTATCATTTGAACTTTTCTTCTTAATTCTTGTGAACCATAAGTCAGAAAGAATAAGTCATTCCATATAGAAATTGATTCATTTCTGAGTCCTTGGTGTTTGGCTCCTGTAAATTTAAAAAATTATGAACTCATATTTGCATGCCAAACTATTTCTGATGCATATAATTCTATTTACTTTTAATAAAACTTGCATTATTGAACATCCAAATTTGTATTTTTTATATATTATAGTCAACTTATACCACTTTGCAGCAATTATAAAATTTATATCAGAAATATCATGAGTAAATAAGTGAGACAGTGACAATCTACAGATGTGCAGCACAAATTATAGAGTATCATACTGAAATATCATAATAAAATGTGAAAATTATAACAAGTTAAAAGTTGTATATACATTAAAATTTAACAGCTTTTTGCCAGTTCATGATATAGATTTCTGACAGTATTGTTAGCTTATAAAAGTTTGTTCAAAATAGGAATACAACGAGCATATGCCAAGTAGTTAAATATAGTAAAACCTCTATCTTACGAACCTCCCTATAACGAGAACCTCCGCATAACAAACTTTAATCTCGGTCCCGCCCCCGGAACATGTGAAATGCATAGAAGAAGCCTCCTTATAACGAACCTCCGTAACTACGAAATTCCCGTAGAGTGAAGGCTGAACCTGATCCCCAAAAATTAATCCACCTCCGTGTAACGAAATTTCGACGAAAACAAAATTGTAAACATTGGCTGTCGCTGGATCGTCTCGGCGCAAAAACAGCATCGCCCTAAAGCCGCATGCCTATCTCTCCACTCCCGCCGAACCACCATCCCTAGTTGGGAGCGGCCGAATGAGAGGATGGATCACGTTCGCCAATTACTCTTTAAGCTATCGCCATCGCAAAGAGCAGTCGTTGGATTATTATCGTACTTAAAACGCTCATCCGAATCTATCACCATCGCTTATGTGTAAAGTTCTTCTTGGCTGTTGTCACTCTAATGAATAACAACTGTCTTAACTGGGAGAAGTAGAACGAGGTGTATGGACGTGATATCCTAAGAAAAAATGTGGGGAATGAATGAAATTTTGTTCCTCAGAACAAAGTGCTGTATACAGTAAAACCTCACGCAACGCGGATTCATACAGCGCGTTTTCAGTATGGCGCGGATTTCATTTTTACACCAATTTTCTTGCAGCTGGGCCCATTTTCAGGCAACGCGAAGGGGTTCGAGATGAAAAATACGAAAACTTTGCGAAGTTTTAATTTAGCGCGCTTCCTCTGGCGCCTCAAATACTCACTTAGTTTCTGTATGCACGCCAAAGACAGACATCGCAAGGAGGAAAGAGATTCTTTGAAATTTATCGGCGCAAAATTTGGTGTTTTAGTACTTGGCGGGGATTATGGAGTGAATGAATCAACTAATCGCACCATTCGAAAGAACAAGGAACACACTGAAGCGAGTCCTGCGGCTGCCGCTGTTACTAGTGATCCCATAAGGAGTATGAGTAATAGATCCGTGCAGCATAATAAGGCAGAGGGTATTGAACACTTGGATTGAGGAGCAGACACAGAAGGGAGCAGCACTCAGTGGCAGCGTGATCCGAAAGAAGGTGTAGCTAATGTACGAAACGGTTTGTGAGAACGGAGGAGAGCCTTCAAAAACTGTAAATTTAGTGATGGTTGTTTTGACAAGCTCAGAAATCGTTCCAATCTGCACATCGTCAAGTTTTCTGGTGAGAGTTCTTCTGCTGACCACCAAGCTGCAAATCGATTCCTGAAAGAGTTTTTAAGGATACTTGAAGAGCACGATTACCACCCCACCAAGCGTTCAATGCTGATGAGACAGGATTATTTTGGAACCTGGGTTCAACACCGCCAAAGACCGCTTGACCTGGCGTTTTTGCGCCAATGCATAGGGAGATTTTAAGTGTAAACCTTTGCTGATTTACCATACAGAGAACCCCAAGGCATTAAAGGGTGAGCATAGTTCCCTTTTACCCGTTATTTGGCAGTCTAACAGGAAGGCATGGCTAATGGCAGCCATGTTCACAGATTGACCTCCTATTTTGTGCCACGGCCAAGAGAATATCTTGCACAAAAGGACCTTCCATTCAAGGTTCTCTTTGTTCTTGATAATGCTCCTTGTCATCCTCCTGTAAATTTGCAAGGTATAAACCCAGATGTGCGGGTTGTGTTTATGCCACCCTAAATGACTTCCATACTCCAACCTCTAGATCAGGGAGTTACCAAACCTTCAAGTGCTACTACACCAGGCGGATGATGAGGAAACTTCTCAAGGCATTGGAGGAAAACCCCCAGAGTGGCCTTCCAGACTTCCGGCGTGTTACACATTGCCAGTTGAAGACATGAAAGCAACATGGGGTGAGGTGAGACAGACAACTTGAAATGCCGGATGGAGCAAATTATGGCGCAGCGTTGTGAACGATGCCCAATGCTTTCCTACACTAACATTTGAGGGGAGGGAGATTATGCAACTGGCAAGGTCTGTGGGTGGTGAGGGCCTCGATGATATGGGAGAAGAAGGAATAGAAAAACTTTTGAACTTGTCCCAGGAGGACCTAACTGAATAAGAAATGCTGCAGTTGCTCGAGTCCCATGAAGACGAGGAAGAGATGCATGAAGAGGAGGATCAGCTCACGCCAGCATTGTTACGGGAAACTTTGCTTGGTTTTGACAGGCTTGCAAGTGGTCTTGTTGAAGCAGAGTTTAACATGGACAGAAGCCTTAAATTGAAACGTGCTGTTGAATAATGTACACTACAGTATTGTAACGCGCAGGCGGGAGTAGCGTAACCGCTGCCAACACCTGAGGTTTATTGAGGGTCAGGATCTCGCGAGGGTTCTTGCCCTGGGGGCGCTGTGAGAGAGAGAGAAACACAGAAACTGCTTCACGATTTAGTCCGTGAATGACGGCCTCCCAAATGGTGCCGTACCACGTCTTCCTCTTCGCGAACTCCACGGATCGCTCTCTCGGTCCGCCTCCCGATACTCTCCACACTCCGTCACCCTTCTCCCTCACCGCTCCTCGGTCCGCTCCCTTCGCAAGCCTTCCCGACACTACCGCCCCCCCCTTCTCGTGCACGAAGACCCTTTCTTGAGAGAAGGCGTCCTTTGCCACCACCATCTGGAAGGGTCAAGGTGCCCCCTTCTCTCCGTCTCTTGTCTTGGTGGTCCATACTCGGAAACAACAAAAGGGTCCAGGGTTATGTTGTGGAACCATAACCGCCTATGCCTTCCCGGAAGAACACAGCAGGGGAAGAACGGCCGCTTCTCCGAATACCCTCCATAAATTTAGAGGGACAGTCCAGCCGTTTACCCGGCTCATTACAGTATCGTTAGCTTTATAAATCTATGCAGACTACAGCAATGCAGAGATGCATTACAGATTAATTCCGCCAACTGGCAACATCAAAAGATTTGGTGCAGTCAAAATGTTAGGTAAGGAATTGATTTAAATTAAAATTTTAAAATTATTTATCTTTTTAATATTATCTTATCTTACGATTTTTACGTACAATACTATACACATTACTTCCAAAACTCGGGGAACGTAACCCTATTTTTTCCATAAGTCTTTAAATTCACGCAACGCGTTTTCTTCCAACGCGGCCGCTTAACTACCGCGTTGCGTGAGGGTCTACTGTACATCGCTTCTCTGTAGTGATATCTCAATATCGACTCTTTCTGAGCTGCTGCACTCACTATTTACAAAACCGCTGACTTATATACTGCTCACAAATTTCGTGATACAAAGGGGAGGGTGGAGTTTGACAGTGTTACTTTGCGCTACAGTAGGGAACAGGGTTGCCAAACGTCCGCATATTCACGGACAGTCCGTAAAAAAGAGCAAAAATTGTACATGTCCGTAAGTTCCGTAAAAATATTTATGTTTCCGTAATAATGCTAAGAAATTTCCAGAATTAAAGCAGTGGTAATCAACCTTTTTAGTTGGCGTATCCCTTAAAATATTTTTAACGAAATTCGTGTCCTTTCGTTTACGTATATTTTATGCGTGAGATAATTATTAGATGTTGCTTTGCTATTGTTATACTCTTTTTTATTAACTTCACCTGAGATATATTTATGTATTCAGATCCGAAATATATATTATATATTAATGAGTTTGAATCAACAGTTGCAAATGTAAAAAAATATTAGGACGTCTCTCTATGAAAATATTTAAACCGTTTTCACTTTGTGATATTTTAATTATATTTTGAAATTTAAGAAGTGATCGATTGCTCACCTAGTGACACCAAGCGGCAAGAAAATGCAATACTTGTGAAAACAAACAACGCCATATTGTGTTTGATTATAAGATCATAATTGTTGAAATTGGCTTCATAATAATCCCGGACATGAAAAGAAAAACTATCCATGAAACGGAGGAAGAAAGGCTAGTGAGAGTAACGAGGTAAAAAGAATACTACAAGAAAGAGAAATATCGGAGGAGAGAAAGAATAGAATGGAACGAATGGAAAACAAGGCAAGAACAGGAAGAGAAAATGAAAATAAAAAAGCGTCTGAAGCGTTTAGAAAAGTTCAAAGTAAGTTATAAATTTTGTTCAAATAAAGAAACAAAAAAACAACGAGAAGCACAATCACAACAATTGCCAAACGAAGCCGAAGGGCCTTGATGTCATCGTCTAAATAATTTAAATTTAAATCGATCTCTTTATCATATTGACTGCCCTGGTAGAGGGATGGCTAGCGCGTCTGGCTCCCAATGCCAGCGTCGCGGGTTCGAATCCCGCCTTGGTCATGGATGTTTGTGATTGTATATGTTCGAGTTATTAATAATTCCATTAAAATACATGTAATTGGGGTTAACCTGTATGTATTAAATAAATTATTATTATTATTATAGAAATTAAATTCCTATTGAGATATATAGAACTTTTACGACGGACATTCACAAATTCGCTGATCAAATTTGTTGTGTTTGCAAGAAAAAGTTATCAATTACTGTGTAGGTATTTCTCATTATCGGTTTTAAGGAATAATAACAGAGTTGATTTGCCTAACGTATCACCACTTGAGCTCATAGAGCCAGAAAAACCTTTCTTATGCAGCCGGTGTAAAATGTTTTAGCAAATTAATCCAAAAGAATGCTCTTCAAGAGCTTATTGGGAAAACATGGATGCTGGAA
Source organism: Tanypteryx hageni (assembly GCA_028673005.1). Lineage (NCBI taxonomy): Eukaryota > Metazoa > Arthropoda > Insecta > Odonata > Petaluridae > Tanypteryx > Tanypteryx hageni. The sequence continues at coordinate 268,192,173 of CM054112.1, forward strand.
TTATACCAGGTGAACTATTAAGTTTAGGGGACGTCTAGAGATGGCTCACTCTCGTTTTCATAAATCGTATCCATGCGATATTATTCGTAAACAGTTCTCGAGTGCCAAAGCGTCTGTTTGGAAGAGGTAAAGTGGGAAGAGACTCTCAGCTACTGCGTTGTAAGGAGAATGAAGCGGCAAGCTGAATTTTCTACAGAGAACTTGACTGCGTTATTTGAATGCAGTTGAAGCTCATGGGAACTATTCTAGCACTAAAAGTAGTGAATAAGAGTTTAACATTTGTGTGGTATAAAACGTTATTACTACATCATGCAGTAACGCATAAACTTATTGAAATAGAATTATGTAAAAAAATAAGCTATATAACATGTACTATGGCGTAGATATTCTGAAATTTTCAAGTAAATATGATTATTAGGTAAAACGTTATAAATGTTTATAATGAATAATATAAGATAATAATATAATTGGTCATTACAATTAAATACCTGCCGGATTTACAGTAGAGTGCTAATTAAAACTAGCCCGTCTCTGACGTACCCGCGGATGGCTGATCTGCCCTTGTCTATGCAACCCTCCGTAACCTCCCTACAACAAACATCCTTTTTTCGGTCCCGCCAATTTCGTTATATGGAGGTTTTACTGTAATACAGAAAAACTTGTTTGTTCCATGGGAACATTTCCTATTCCAGTTACACAAAAAGATTGGTTAACATTCGTAGCATTAAGCAAAAAAGTACAAATAATGCCCATAGCAAATCAGCCTCATATTTCATAGCTTCTTTTTGCCTATTTTTATCAGTTGTAGCCTAAATTACTGTCATAATGAAATAAGAAAATTTTTAATAAAATATCTCATCATTATATCTTCATAATTTTAAACATTTATCAATGAAGGGGTTTTTCCATACAGAAAACGAACGAAATGGATTTTGTGCTGTTTAATGATTAACAAACATTACAATAAATAAAAACGAAACGATAGCAATCAATAGCAGTGGCAGATGCTGGCTGATACTCGTCCGGCGTGTCACGTTGACTCATCCGGACGCTGGCTGATATTAGTCCGGCGAAGACTCAGGCGGAAGTGGAAGTGCCGTCCCTCGCCGGCGTACCTTCTCTTCTCTCTAACGCCCCTGGTGGCGTCGCCGGGAACTGCGGAGACAATTCCTAAGCGCTATGCGCCGCGAAGGCGTTAATGGCTATGACCGCTATATCACCCCTCTGGCAGTGCTTAAGGCTATCTGTAACAGAAAGGAATGATGGCAAAACAAGGAGAAATAAAGGTAACAAAACAATAATGCAGGTGAGGTAAGGGTGAATTAGGTGGAAAAGTTCTGTAAATGTGCAGGAAGGTGAACTCTTCTCCCTGCCCGCGTCATCTGCTGTCCAGGCAGGGCTGGAAAATCCATTGCATCTCCTGGGCGGTTGAACACGGTGTCTGCTGGTGACATCGTAGTGGCAGCTGGGGCATCATCCGCTGCGAGAAATGCTGGCTTGAGCCGATCAACCGAGACTCGCAACTCACGGCCACGGAGTCGCACCACATAATTCTTCTCACCTCTCTGCAGGACTTCACATGGGCCCTCATAGGCTGGTTGCAATGCGGCCCGTGTGGCATCATTTCTCACAAAAACATGCGATGAGGATGGCAAGGCCTTGAAGATAAATGTTGGACGCTCACCATGTCGAGAAGCAGGCTTGGCACATAAATGCCCCATGCGCTGTCTCAGCTGCACGGCGTAATTTGTTTGCGTCACGAGGACCGGGCCAGCTGGCGGTGAAAAAAAATCACCAGGGAGCCGGAGTGTCTCTCCATACACCAATTCGGCAGACGTGCACCCAAGATCCTCCTTCCACGCAGCTCGGAATCCAAGCAGTATTGCCGGCACGACGTCCACCCAATCTGCCGTTTCATGACATCGGATGGCGGCTTTCAGTTGCCGATGGAGGCGTTCTACGAGCCCGTTGGCGGCTGGATGGTAGGCTGTTGTACGCAGATGTGTGGCGCCGGAGAGATCTGCCAACTGCCGAAACAGCTGACTTTCAAACTGACGTCCTTGGTCGGTAGTTACACGGAGCGGCATGCCAAACCGCGACATCCATTCGCGGAAGAAGGTTCTCGCCACCGTCTCTGCCGTGATGTCTGCGATGGGGATAGCCTCCGGCCAACGGGTGAAGCGATCGACGCATGTCAGACAGTACTGGAAACCTCTGGAAACGGGCAAGGGGCCAACCAAGTCTAGGTGCACATGGTCGAATCTGCCTACGGGAGTAGGGAAGGTGCCTACGGGTGAGGAAACATGTCGCGTCACCTTGGACCGCTGGCAGGGGATACACGCCCTCGCCCACTCTCTGCAGTCCTTCTGCACTGCGGGCCAAACAAAACGTGTGGAGACGAGCCTAGCGGACGCCTTGACGCCGAGATGGGAAAGATTATGTACAGAATTAAAAACCTGCCGTCGCAGTGGGGCAGGCACAAACGGGCGAACAATGGAGGTGGACACATCGCAATACAGTTCTACTTCCGAGTCGGGAAGAGAAACCTTCTGGAGGACGAGGGAAGAATCCGATTGGAGCAATGCCTTTAGTTCGTCATCATCAGCCTGCGCCCTTGCTAGTGCTTCGTGACCGATCGCGGGCGTCAGTGAGTCGACGCGGGAGAGGGCGTCGGCGACGACGTTTTCACTCCCGGCGATATGGCGAATGTCCGTTGTGAATTGTGCTAAATAATTCAGGTGACGGAATTGCCTCGGAGAGCACTTCTCCGGTTTCTGCCGGAAGGCAAAAGCTAACGGCTTGTGGTCTGTATAGACAATGAAATGACGGCCTTCGAGCATGTGTCGAAAGTGACGTACGGCCTCGTAAATGGCTAACAGCTCGCGATCGTAGGGGCTATAATGGCGTTGTGCGGAATTCAGCTTCCGGGAGAAAAAGGCTAGGGGTTGCCAACCTTGCGGGGTATGCTGCTGAAGAGCGGCGCCCAACGTGAAATCCGACGCGTCTGCGAACAACGCCAACGGAAGAGTGACGTCCGGGTGGTTGAGGAGGGTAGCAACGGCGAGGCTCTGTTTACAATTTTCGAACGCTAAATCTAAATCCGGTGTCCACTCTATGGGTGTGTTCCCTTTAACTTGTCGGCCCTGTAAAACAGCGTGCAATGGTGCCTGAAGCGCGGCCGCGTGAGGGATGCACCTCCTGTAAAAATTTAACATACCAAGGAATCGCCGCAAGGTTTTTACGTCACTCGGCTTGGGAAAATCGCGCAACGCGGTCACTTTCTCCTGAGGGGGCGCTACACCGTCCCCGGAAACCACGAAGCCTAAAAATGTCACTGTAGGGCGACCCAGGACGCATTTCGCGGTATTCACCAGTACACCGTACTCTCGTAGGCGCGTAAAGAGTTCTGCTAGGTGCCGTACATGCTCTTCCTCGGAGGTAGAGGCCACCAGCACATCGTCGAGGTACACAAAACAAAAATCCAATCCCCTTAATATCGCGTCCATAAATCGTTGAAAGGTTTGAGCCGCGTTACACAATCCAAAGCACATAAAGGGGAACTCAAACAAGCCAAAGGGAGTGGTAATAGCCGTTTTGTGGATATCGTCTGGATGAATAGGAATCTGCTGGTACGCCCGAACGAGGTCGATTGTCGAGAAAACAGTCTTACCTACTAGATTGTGGGAGAAATCCTCCATATGGGGTACGGGGTAGCGGTCGGGCACCGTCCGCGCGTTCAGGGCGCGGTAATCACCGCAGGGGCGCCAACCGTCGCCTTTCTTTGGTACCATATGGAGGGGGGAAGACCAGCTACTCTCGGAGGGCCGTGCGGTGCCGGCGGCTAACATTGCTCGGAACTCACTCTTGGCAATGGCAAGCCTATCCGGGGCCAGGCGTCGTGGCTTGGAAGAGACGGGAGGACCGGCAGTCGTGCGGATGTGGTGCACCGTGGAGTGTTTCGGCTCCCTTGGCGTTCCTGCAGGCCGCGTTATCTCGGGAAACTGCGAAAGAAGGGTATGGTATTTACCGCCGCCGGTTACGCATTTGATGTGACCCATAGGGGCACGCGGGACCCTGCCGCCAACGTGGAGCGTGGTGATGCTGTCGAAAAGGCGTTGATTTTTCATATCGACGAGAAGACCGTAGAACCGGAGAAAATCCGCGCCGATGATTGGCTTGGAGACATCGGCGACCACGAAACGCCACGCGAATTCCCGCCGGAGGCCCAAATTGAGATTCACCACTAACCAACCGTACGTGGAGATGACGCTGTTGTTCGCGGCGTAGAGTTCGTAATTGGACTTCGCCCTTGGTCCCTTCACTAACGTCCGAGGAAAGACGCAAAGATCGGACCCGGTGTCGATGAGATAGCGCGTCTTCGTCGGAATATCGGTCACGAAAAGGCGGCTTGATGACGGGCAGTAGTCGGTTGCCGCTTCTACCGACCGCCCTCCGAGTTTTCCGCGACGTAGGAGCAGGGCTGAGTGCACTTTTGGGCCTTCGGACCGAACTTCCGATGGTACCAACACACCTCCCTGTCGCGGCGATTGAGAGAGGGAGCTCTGCGGAAGTTTCCGCGGGGACGGCTCCGGGACCGTGGGCGCGCGCGTGGTGCAGCTCGGCTCACCGATAATGCGGCGACCTGCTGGCTCAACTCATCCATGCGTTTCACGAGAGCCTTGAGCGTGGAATCCGGAGACGCACTGGCCACCTGGTGTCTGGACGTCACCTCGTGGATTCGATCGGCGAGCTGCGCCACTCCATCCAAGTCCATCGCGTCCTGTGCGGTGAGAATTGCCTGTAGATAGGTCGGCAATCGGCCCAGCCATAACGACCGCAGGAAACTGTCGGGGACGGTAACGCCGGCGAGGCCACGCAGATGGCGAAGAAACTGCGATGGCTTCCGGTCGCCAATCTCCTCGTGCTCCAAGAGTTGGCGTATCTTTTGCTCCTGCGAGAGCGAGAGGCGCCGGATCAGTTCCTCCTTCAACTTCTCGTATTTACCCGTCGGCGGAGGGTTTGCAATTATGTCCTCCACCTCTAACGCGTACTTGGGCTCCAACTGGCTAACAACTTGCCAAAACTTTGTAGCATCCTGAGTGATTCCACCCAAGAAAAATTGTCCCTCTAACTGTGTAAACCACAGGAGTGGTTTTTCGGGCCAGAACGGAGGCACGCGCACACTTACACGATTGATTTCGTTCCTGCTCTCACCCTCCATTGCAAGTTTCACGATGTCCGAACCACGTGGGCACGCGATCACGTCGGGGTCACCACTGAAGGGGTTTTTCCATACAGAAAACGAACGAAATGGATTTTGTGCTGTTTAATGATTAACAAACATTACAATAAATAACAACGAAACGATAGCAATCAATAGCAGTGGCAGATGCTGGCTGATACTCGTCCGGCGTGTCACGTTGACTCATCCGGACGCTGGCTGATATTAGTCCGGCGAAGACTCAGGCGGAAGTGGAAGTGTCGTCCCTCGCCGGCGTACCTTCTCTTCTCTCTAACGCCCCTGGTGGCGTCGCCGGGAACTGCGGAGACAATTCCTAAGCGCTATGCGCCGCGAAGGCGTTAATGGCTATGACCACTACAATCAAAATCAAATATCTCCAGCCAATTGCTTTGTGTAAATTATTGCAGCACATATAGTAGCAAAACTCATTTGCTCTTCTTGCTAGCTAATTGGTATTTTTTTATTACAAACTAAATCTTAGGCCTTTCAGAAAAGGTCTACAAAAGCAATGACAAACTTTATATTACTTTATATTTATAAAAATACAAATTTTGTGCAAATAATTTAATTTAGAAAGGAATTTCACCCAGTATTGCCACGCAATACTGATTATACTGCCGATCTGCCTTTCTTTATATTGACCCCTGATGTATTAGTATCATTGGCTCATGCCAGGATGAGAGAAAGTAATTAATGCAAAGAAATTCAGTTTCTTCAGCATTATAAATTTCCTCAGCTGTTAAATCATGTTCATTTATGAAAGAAGTAAAAAATTCAGTTTTTGCCTGCAGCCATACTTACATTTACCAAAGACACGGAGATTTTGCATGCCATAAGAATATTTACAAAAGGCCAGCCATCTATCAGAATGCATGCAATGGTCATTGAGCTGCATTTGGTTATATAATACTATGGCCTTTCAAGTTGGCACTGAGCTTATGCTTGGAAAACTTGAGGCCACTTCATCATGAACAGGTTAAATAGTATGACATCTAACTATTCTAGACTTGACTTAACCTGAATTTTTCATTTCTCAATAGTTTTATTTTATTTAAAAGTTGTTGTTTTAGGGATTATCAATATACAAAGAGCCAGATATCATAGATCAAGTAAGCAGGTAGGCTCCTCCTGGAATATGCTTGAAACAAACTAATAAAATAATATCTAAATTAATATTGTTGCGACACCAGAATCAACTCCTAGTGTTGCCAACTGTCCTTCCTTTGGGGAGGACTATCTTCTTTCGACTATTCTGTCCTGCATCCTTCCCCCAATGCTGGGGAAGATGTGATTTGTACTTTTTATATCCCATTTTAATCTAAATTAATATGGCACGTTACTTAAAAATGTAAATAACATAAGCGCGCTAGTCTGCCATCTATGTTCAGTGTTGCAACTTGCAACCTTGTGGCAAGATAGGGGATCACCCTATATGTCATCTAACAGTTTAATGCAGTCTTATCACTAGTGCTTGTAGAGTGCAAAGAATGATGTCTGCTGTCTGGGTGCTGCTGGTGCTGTTCATTGTTTATGTTAAATTAAAAATATTGGGTGAGTACAAAAGTTGTTTATCAGAGTATGTAGTATAAATTAAATGATGATAAATTGTGCCATGTTCCCAATAAACAGATCTAAATCTGTTTAATTCAGATAATCATTTGCAGATTATAGTCAAATAGATTAGTATGCTTAGACACGGTTTTTCTGAAAATTTAGGCACTATTTTTTAAATGAAAAAGAAACTTGTAAATTTCCACTAACAATTTTAATAAACGACCGGTTTCGCCTGTTACAGCATCATCAGGTGATGAAAGCTTGGCCGAGAGTTCTATATATCCGGAGAAGGAAGGAGGATTAAATGAATAATGATAGGCTAGAGCAAAGTCTAGTACCCCTACGGAAAGACCGGAAACTTAATGCTATAAAACGATTCCCAGGTTTCCATGGAAGGCGACAATCGATGGGTCAACGGGAAAATTTGGAACTACGTGTTAACGAAGGCTAGCGTGTCATCATCACAGGATGTCGCTCACCCCCTTTCCCTCCCGTTTTAATACGATAGTCGTAGCGAATATAAATTGCACAGACAGAAGAAATGGACTTAAATGAAATAATTGCATATAAGAAATCAAATTTATTACCGTATATCACACATCCCGAGAGTACAAAGTTATTATCAAATTACATAAGTGAGACATTTGTACATAAATATTATAAAATAAAGATCTAAAAATGAATTATTGTAACCGAATTTTATGACGTTAATACCGTTTATGCATGAAACGTATTTAAGGGAAATTCACGTGGACAACGAAAAACGTCAAACTTTTACATCAAGAATGAATTTGTGTATCAAGCAAAAATCTATTGTAAAGTGATTTCTTCGGCCCTGGAACACAGGTCTCTTTCTGTTCCACCTGTAAAAAGAATGAAAATGAATTTCTAAGAATGTCAATCATTAAACCTGCTAAACCTAAAGAAATTGATGCTGGAGGCAATGGGCATGCTTCAAATGTTGCAATAAATGTAAAATAGGGCAAATGCGCTTACGGTCCATTGCGGTCCATAAACAATGTTTCTATGAAGATCACATTACCATTTGTAAAATTAAACACATCACGTTGCACTAGAAAATGTCCACTTTATCTATAATTTACTCTAAGCACAGTTGTATTTGCTGACGTTTACGTGATCACAGCAGTTACAGTTAGCCCATTTAAGATCTATATGTATTCATCATATAACAAGGAAAACTTTTGATATGGAAATTTCAATTTCTCGATCGAAAAATATATTATTATTATTATTATATATATTTCTGAATACGTTTTGAAACAAAGAAGAATTATCTTTAAGTCTAGGATTACAAACAAATGCATTATGAAAAACAAGACAATCAAGTTAACAATTTCTGTAAATTCAATATATTTCAAATTAAAACAATGAGACATCACTATGGTATACTTATTTCATTCTATTACAAGCCTGGCGTCTATGTTGCAGTTTAACTTCCAAACTCACTATAATCTACTGATAACCGCGAGAAGTTTTAAACAGAACTTTCAATTACTCAATGTAAAATTACGGCTTATTTTATGAACTGACACGTACCATATTCACGGCCAGGGCAATGGATGACACAGCTAGGTGAAGTAAGCGAGGCTTAACACCTAAAAATGAGAAACATTTCCTCTCAAAATGCTTCTCGCACACAAAAAAGAGCGAAATTTCTTTCCTTCCTTCCTTGGAGATCTATCCAGTGCAGGTATCTGTTAAGAAAATATAAAAGCATTCTCAAAAAACGCATTAACATAACTCGTTGAACTAGTTCGTTAGAATTGTTTTTTTAAAATATATGCTACTTTTAAGACTACCTGTTGATTGGAGATCAGAGCAAATTCATTCCGTCACATTTTCTTAAACAGTGATGAATTCATATCTACTATATATCTACTTCACAAAATCAGAGTAACTGTCAACCGCTCAATAAGCAATGGCGAACTAATATCAAGTAAAATGGCCGCTGTTCCGCTATGATACACAAGGAACGTGAGGCGCTGTGGTCATGTGGTAGAGAGAAATAGAGGGAAAAAAAGAGAGAGAGCTGGCTGCGACTGCAGCGCATTTGGTGGACCCCGTAGCGTCATAGTAAACTACGTGTGAAACCTGAGAATCTATTTTCCCATAAGAGTTTCATACCCCTGGGCAGGAGGGAGAACATACAATCCGTAATGAGATAATTTGAAATAATTAAAAAAAGAAAGAAATTAAAAAGTGAATGACAAAATTCAAATGGTTATGTATAACAGTAATGAGAGCAAATTTAGTAATTAGAAAATGGAAGCAATTAACAGAAGTTACAAAAAAGGCCTTAAATTACAAAGTAAAAAAGCAATAAATTAATTAGTTAGGAAAGCAGTAAAGAGAACAATGGAGAGTGATTGGAGAAAACAAATACATTAGAAACATTGTCTGAAAAATCATAGATTAGAATTTTCAACTGCTCTAAGAGGTCCAGTCTGTTGCCCTTTGATTCGAAATGGAGAAACTCGGGAATGAATGAACTGGAATGGCCGTCCTCAAATAGGTGCATAGCAAAGTGTGATGACGGGCTTCGCAACTCGAAGCAACGTTTATGTTCCTCAATCCTCTTCTTAAAACTTCTTCCAGTCTGTCCTATGTAAATAGCGTCACAATTTCAAAAGATAGTTTACTGACACCGCTTTTTGATAAATTACATATGGAATCTTGAGTATTCAGGAAAAGTTTCGCGTAAGTTATCGGGGAAAAGAAGGCGGATTTAATGTCTTTAGGTTAGAAAGTTTGTAGGAGAGAGGGCCTATGAAGGGGAGTCTGTTCCAGTGCTTTCAATCGCAAGGAATTTCGGGAGAGGAAATAATTTTCTGTGAAGCGAATTTCCTTAATTTATTTGGCAGGAGGCGATCTATCAGCTGGCTATTGTAGCCGTTGTTTGTTTTATAATTTTGAGCTCTTTATCGAAATTAGCTACGGAAAGAGTGATTTTAAGGAGCCTATGGAGTATTGAATGAAAATTCGCGTGCTTATGGGAAAAATGGTGGGACGAGTGGTTGGGAATGACGTGATCAGTATACGTAGGTTTACGGAAAATAGAGAAAACTAACTTGTTTTGGTGAAAAGACAAAGATAAATCCAAAAAGCTGAGGGAACCATTAATTTCCGTTTCAACTGTAAACTTGATGGCATTGTAAAGAGTATTATGGTAAGATAAAAATAAAGTTAATTGGCGATCCGTTCCCAACCAGAGACACGAAATGTCGTTTACATATCTGTACCAGCCTTGTACATTGTTAAGCAATGCAAAGTCAGAACTAAAAATACACTCTTCCAAGTGATTCATAAATATGTCCGCTAAGAGGAGCAAGAGGGGGGGACCCCATAGCAAAGGCCTTCGGTTTGTCTAAAAACTTTAACATCGAATAGGAAATAATTTTGATTCGCGCAAACTTTCAATAAGTTAGATAATTCAGCAATGGTGCAAGAATCAATCCCTCTATTGATTAAAATATCCTTAGCGAGATTTAGAGCCTCACCGGTAGGGATAGAAGTGAAGAGATTACAAGCATCAAAGGAGACAAGTTTGGTGTTGTTCGGATAAGAATTTAATTGTAACAATTTCACAAGTTCTATAGAATTTTTGATAGCGTATTTCCCTGAGAAGCGAGAAAAATGACGGAAAATGGTATTGAGTTTATGGGAAAGCTTATGAGCTGGAGCCGAAACACTAGGGACAACAGGTCTGATCGGGCAATTGGGTTTGTGGAGTTTCGGTAAACCGTCAAGTCTCGGGGGGAGGGGGTCCATGACGAGGACCTGCATCTTCTCCTTTGCATTGAGAAGCAAGGTGACAGAAGAAAGAGCTTTTTTGATGGCTGATTTTTTGAGAAGAGAAATGTGGTTGGTGGTTATGAAATCTAAACACTTACCCATGTAAGACACTTCGTCTAAAATCGCCACACAGTTCCCTTTGTCCATGTTTTGAACTACTAAATTGTTCCTCTTGAAGAAATTGATCGAGGTACGTATTGAGGGGAGGGAATGGCACAAGACGGGTTGTGGAGTAGAACCATGTTCTTACGGCGAGATGATCGAAGTCGAAATCATCCGGGCGGCGTGATGTTTGGTCGACAGAGGTACCGTGCGGAGCGCTGCTGCGCAATCCACTACGAAGTCTTTCAATATGCCGACCTTTAGTGGATGTGAAGGGGAAAATTTCAGGCTCACATTCAATAAATCCAATATTGAAGGAGGTAGCATGTGATTGGAATAATTAACAACTCTAGGATGAAATGAATGGTCACTATATATATATATATATAATAAGAGGATCAAGGAACATAAACGTTGCTTCGAGTTGTGAAGCCCGTCATCACACTTTGCTATGCACCTATTTGAGGACGGCCATTCCAGTTCATTCATTCCCGAGTTTCTCCATTTCGAATCAAAGGGCAACAGACTGGACCTCTTAGAGCAGTTGAAAATTCTAATCTATGATTTTTCAGACAATGTTTCTAATGTATTTGTTTTCTCCAATCACTCTCCATTGTTCTCTTTACTGCTTTCCTAACTAATTAATTTATTGCTTTTTTACTTTGTAATTTAAGGCCTTTTTTGTAACTTCTGTTAATTGCTTCCATTTTCTAATTACTAAATTTGCTCTCATTACTGTTATACATAACCATTTGAATTTTGTCATTCACTTTTTAATTTCTTTCTTTTTTTAATTATTTCAAATTATCTCATTACGGATTGTATGTTCTCCCTCCTGCCTATCATTATTCATTTAACCCTCCTACCGTACTTCTCCATATATATAGAACTCTCGGCCAAGCTTTCATCACTTGATTATGCTGTAATAGGCGAAACCGGTTGTTTATTAAAGTTGTTAGTGGAAATTTACAAGTTTCTTTTTCATTTAAATGGAATCTTTCCATAAAGTGCAGCCTTCCCAAGTGGACTTTGTAACTTTTTTTTAATATCAGAAAATTCCCTATTACTATGAGTTCTAAAAATTCACAAGAATAAAAATGAAAATTTGTATGTAATTTTAAATTATTTAGGGAAAGATATTTAGAATGAATAAGACCAAAAGAATCAAATCTAACTGAGCAAAATGTGCTCTGTAAAAAATTACATTCTCTGTTGCATACCTTGGTATTACAGCGATTAAAACACACAAGTCAAATCACACAAACATAGAGCAAAAGTATTAACTTCCACTGAACTTTTGTATATTTTTTTGTTAAAAAAATTCATATGAGGAAAATCTTTTACATCAACCAAGGTTGGACACAAAATTTCATTTTGAATGGTTTAAAGGCACCGATTTCTTAAAAACATTTCCTCTAATGTCTTATAGATGGCATTGAATGATAAACTAATAGTAAAAATATTAACTCCTAACTGAAACCATTTGCTCATATTTTCATTTTGTAAGATTTAAAAGCACCTCTTGCCTCCCACCGATTTTTTTCTAAACATCCCTTGTACTTTTTTATAGATGGCATAGAAAGATAAAAAATAGTGAAAGATTTAACTTCCTAGCTATAACCATTTGCTCAGAATTTCATTTTGAAAGATTTAAAGGAAGTCCCTGCCTCCAACCGACTTTTCATAAACATTTCTTCTATTGTTTTATAGATGGCATTGAATCATGAACAAATAGTGAAAGATTTAACATCCAATCAATAACCATTTGCTCAGAATATCATTTTGCAAGTTTAAAGGCAACCCCAGACTCCCTTTGATTTTTCAAAAACATTTCTTCTGCTGTTGTATAGAAGGCATTGAATGATGAAAAATTACAGAAAAACTAATTTCTTAGCTATAACCATTTAATAATAATTTCATTTGTAAAGCATTAAAGCCACCCCCTGCCTACCACCTATTTTTCAAATACATATCCTCTGGTGTTTTCTAGATTGCGTTGAATTATAGACAAATATTGAAATATTTTACTCCCTAGATATAACCATTTCCTTAGAATTTTATTTTGAAATATTAAAAGTCACCGCCTGCCTCCAAACGAATTTTCAAAAGTCTTCCATCTAGTATTGTATAGATGGCATGAAATTTTAATTAATGAGTGAAAGATTTAATTTCCTAACTATAACCATTTGCTCAGAAGTTCACTTTGAAAATTTTAAAGGCACACATACCGATTTTCAAAAACATTTCTTCTGCTGTTTTATAGATGGCATCAAATGATAAACAAATAGTAAAATATTTATCTTTTTAGCTATAACCATTTGCTCAGAATTTAATTTTGAATGTTTTAAAGGCACCCCTGGCCTTCCACCGATTTACCTTGATGCTGATATTTTGCAAACTAAGAAGGAGTTTGAAGAGAACTCTTTGTAAGTACTTTCCTGGACTAGACGACATTTTTGAGTGGATAAGAAACCCTTTTCTCTTCAATGTCCAAACATTGCCAAACAAACTCTGAGCTTCAGAAGAAGAACAGCTCTTGGAATTCACTTCAGATGACTTTCTGACAAGAGCATTTGAACAAAATACACTGATATCATTTTGGTTGAGCGTTCGTTCCGATTAACCAGCCCTATCGGACAAAACAGTGAAGTATCTTCTGCCTCATACATGTCTAAGTTGGAATTCTCAACGATAGTTGACATTAACCCTTAATTAGTTGCACGAAAAAAGTTCCTTAATTAGTCGCGTGAGTTAGGGTGGTCCTTAATTTCGAGCATTCGAAATTTTCACGCGCATTCGATGACGCCTCAGAGGAAACTCAGTAGGCCAAAATCTCAGTGAAATCGGTTTATTTTTCGAGGTTGCGCTATGGTCTTGAATTTCGTGAAAAAACACGAAATTGAACTGGTTGTGATCTAGATTAAATTTCATTCTGCTTCAGAGCAGGTGATGGGTAATGTTGTTTGAGTGACCTTAAGAATGAAAATCTCTGCGAAATATTTGTTTCCATTACTTGTTTGCTCGGAGAGGTACAAATGCCGAAATAATAAATCTTTAGAAGAGATACAAAATTAGCATATTTCAAAAATTAAAGGAGCTAATTTTCTTAACTTTTAGTAATTGCGTTTCATATTTAGACATTCCTTTGTAGCTTTAGGGTGGTTTTCTCTATGTTGCTCCACAATTTGATGTAAATATTGCTTTTGCTCATAGTGATGTGTGAGCCCGCTGTTGAACTGCGGCATAAGGGACAATGCCTCCTCCGCATTGTCATTGGTTACGCCAAGGTGGCCAACAGCTTGAATGAAATCATCCAGTGTTTCCCAACCTCCGGGATCATTTCAAGGAACGACGTGGAGAGCTTTAACCGCTCAAAGAAGACCATAGTGTGTGTGTGTGCTTGCGAAAGAGCCAATTTTTTAGGATATGCAGGCATTGTGCAACCTAGCGCAATGTATTGCTCCAGGCTTTTGGAATCTCACGCCATCCGGTGGGATTTCTCCCAGGAAAATAATCCCAATGTTCAAAAACTCTTTATAGTCATCCCGTGGAAGTTTGGTCTAAAAAATGAAAATAAATCACAAGTTCAGCACTTCACTGACAATCACAGAGTAGCCCAGTAGTAATCGAAATGGCATAACTCACCTGAAGGTGATTTGTGAAAAAATTAATTAAAGATTCCTTCGTGTTTCCGAAGGCCTCCGCAATGGCCTCATCTGCCATTCCTGTCATATTTTACTGAAAACACAAAATTTGTGTCAGGTGTTGAAACTGAAAGATTCATATAGACCAAAGTTTGAGGGAGGAGGGACGGGGCTTTAAAGACAGAAAACTTATCCTTTACCTTGATCAATATCTCTCCAACCTTTTCTGAAACGCTGAAATATGTTTATGTCGGGGCCAGATGAAGGACCCATACAGCAATGAAAAGCGGCAGACAAAATGATTTCACAAATGTGATGCCGGAAGGAAAAATACAGTGAATATTTCTCCAGTGTCTGTTCAATAAGTACTTAGACACCATTTTCCGGCCACTATTGCTCGCAGTTGTATCAGACGTCATTCCTTTCACCATGTCCTTTATTTTCCATTCCCTAAGCCTCTTGACAACTGCCTGCGCCTGCATGTCTCCCGTACCTCTTGTAATCGAAGACACTCCAAGCAGTTTGTCTACTTCTTCGCCAGAGATTAGCACCGGAAGCCGGTCCACAAATTCTGCTTCACCTACAGATTGAAGAGATCTTGTAAGGACTTAGGAGGAGTATTGTGAGGAGTTTTACGAAAGACCTTTGAAGATCGCTTGTAAATAAAATACTTTGGCATTAAAAATTTTGTGCTATTTCAAAGAGACTATAGAGAGCATCTGTTGGTCATAGCGGCAACAAGGTCAGTAGGTCGCAAGCTATAGTAGCACTGAGATTTCTCTCGGCAAACTTCATTGATATGGGTTCTAAAGTAGGCAGGAATTCTACTACGGACCAGTTACATCCGGGAGATATTTTCCGCCCATTGTTCTAGCAAAGGAACTGTTGGTTGGAAATTAATTTGTATAACCTTAGCGGCAGTCCCTCTGCGTGCGAGTCTGGCTCTACGAATTGATTGGCGGCTAATTTTGGCTTCCTCCAGTCTAACGCCCATGCTTGAGGCCGCTGCACTAAGGATGTATGTAGCACTGCGATCGCTTGCGAGAGTGCGATCATATGCAGAAGTTAGTTCAGGAGTCAAAACATTGATTTTTGCCTCTCTTTTTTCGAGGGGCTGACCAAATGACAAAAAAGACGAGACGACGTCTGCCCTTTCTGGCTCATCCACTTCCTTAGCAGCATCCTACACAGTACAAATGGTTTTAAAATAGCAAAAAATATTGATATTGCACGAAAATGTTTCATTTTAGTATATTTTTGGAAGATAAAGAACTTACGTCGTCATAACTAGAAGACAATCCCAACTCCACATGGACATCCGTCTTCCACACACATTCAGAGTAATGTCGTTGAACATATAAAGTATATTTTTCCTGTTTGTGAAGTACTTTTATCTCTCTATGGTAAAGCTTGACATCTAACCCTGCCACCAATCCTGTACGCCCTTTCCCACGCTGCAGGGTAAGTAGAATAGGAAGGGGAGTTTCAGCGCAGCGATAGTGACGCCGCCTGTCGGTAGAAACTGTAAGCTAAAGATAAAAAAAAGATTAACGTAATGACGTCATAACAAAAGACGATCGTAATGCGCAATGTTAGGTTGGTATCTTGGAAGGCGGTAAATTTGAATCTAGTTAAAATTTTGCAGTTGGTATCTTGGATGGCGGTAAATTTGAATCGAGATAAAATTTCTGGGTTGGTGTCTTGGATGGCGGCGGATTCGAATCGAGATAAAATTTTGCTGTTGGTATTTTGGATGGCGGCGGATTTGAGTACGTTAAAATGAAGCGAAATATTGAGCAGGTTGATCAAGTTTTTTTATTTCCAATAAAATACAATCATTATTACGTTATAAATACACACAACACAAATAACAATCTTTTTTCAAAGGAGGTGGTCCATCGATATGAATTTCTCCTTTATTGTAGTGTGCCAGGCATGGCTGATATCGTTCCGTCTTATACCAATCTTCTAATTCTTGTAATTCGGGAAATGTGGCGGTTATCTGATGGATGTCACGTGGATGATATAGTTCAATATAATCAATAGGTATAAATTTCAGATCCTCTAATTACATCGTCTTCTAACCACGTTCATGATAGGTCAGAATAGCCGACCCAACTTTATGTATAATTGCGAGTTTTTTTAAGTCCATAACTGAAAATTAATTATTTTCAAATCAATGATTGCTTAGATTTATAATATATTAATAGTTTTAAATATAAATTAAATTACCTTTGGAGAGCGATCTTATGCGTACAAAATCTGGATGCGTCTTTCTTCAAGAAACTCACACGTCCGTCCTCTGCCGAGTCTCAAATCCGAATGAAACCTTCTAAGTGCAAGGTTGCAAAAAAAATGCTGAGGTTGCACGGCCGCGAGACTCTGCGTAGCGATCTTGTGTCAGCGAACCGGACGTGATCACTGCATAATTACAAAATGCCGAGTTCGTGCATACACCGGATGTGATCTGGAGATTGGGGGTTAACGCAAAGGTATCGCGTCAACACTTTCCCAACTTGCGGTATATTTGAATCGAGTTAAAATTTGGTGCTTGGCAGTAATTTAAGAATCTCAACCGTCGTCTCCACCACTTCACTGCTTTCATCGACACCGACGTCTCCATCGCCTTCTTTATTACACCACCACCGTCTCTACAACTTCGCTGGGTTAATTTCCACCACCGTCTCCACCACCTTCTTCATACTACAAAACCGCCGTCTCCACCGACTTGAAGTAAGTTGTATTCAATTCCATTCATTGATTTTACGCTTCTTGTGAGAAACGATTGAAATATTCTTTTTTTAGTATGTCTAGCCCCAGAAGCCTTCAGAGCTATACCATTGACGTCATAGTTGAAAATGCTGTTGATATTAAAGATTTACCAAAAATTATACAAGAAAAAATTACGTCGTATAAAAATCATAGCGATTTGATATTAACTATTTTGGAAGGGAGATTGATTTGCGAACCAAACTCACCACCATGGGTAAAAAAGTGGATTCATGAACGGAAAATAGCACGGGATAAAACACTCGGGATAAGTAAGTTTTTTCAATCGTTTCTCATCATTTGCTTCTAATTAATTTTATTCCTGTTCCCGATGTGTGTATATATTTTTTATAACACACATTATCTAATTGTATGTTTCATTATCTGATTTATATGTAATAGATTCTTTTTATATGGAATTCTGATTTAAATCTATAAATTTTTTATTATCTGATTTAACTGATGAGGAAAATTACTTCATATGTTAAAAAAATTATTAAAAATAATACTTATCATCATTTACGTCTAATTAATTTCATTCCTCTTCTTGATGTCCGTATGCATATTTTCATAACGCATTCTCTAATTGTTTGTTTCATTATCTGATTTATATGTAATAGATTCATTTTTGTATGGAATTTGATTTAAAATCTATATATATTATTATCTGACTTACCTAATGAGAAAAATTACTTCATATGTTTTTAAATTGTTAAAAATAACCCTCATTTACAGAAGATGAATACTTTCGTAAAAAAGGAGGATTTTGTACAAGATAAAAACTACGAAATAGCATTAATTGAAAAAGTGAATACGAGATATGGTTGGACATTATTAGTGACGATAGGAGAAGATGAAGATTTGGCGGGGGTAAAGATGTTTTTACTCAAGAAATTTTTAAATGTTATTACAGACGAAGAAATAAAAATGTACAATGAGAGTAATAATAAGAATTTAAGCATAAAAGTAAATAATAGCAATGTTGTTATTTGTTAAAATAAAAAAATTTCTAAATGTTTTGATTGATTCCATTTTTTTCCCCAAAAATTATGTGAAATATTGAGCAGGTTGATCAAGTTTTATTATTTACAATAAAAATACAATCATTGTCACGAAAACAAAAATACTTTGGCCCTAACTCGTCTTACTTATATGATTTAACAAGTCGTAACTTGTCGAAAGTCGAATGGAAGGACGAGATGAAATAAAAATAGGACGTATCTATTACTAGAATAACTTTCCAGGAAACCTAAACATTTTTTTAACCAAAAACTATATGCCAAATAAATTTGAATATACCTAAAATTAATAAAATTCAGTAATCTATAAAAATAATTAATTTATCAAATCTCATTTATGATTATTTATATATAAATTAAAATAAGAGAATCACTCGAACAATTTATCGACGCGTTTTTTGCAGGTCAGAGCGGTTTATTTACCGCGCTCGCACATAGTCAAGATCTTAAAGACTAAATCCAAAAAAAGAACTCACATTAAAAAGGTAGAATCTATGGCAGTTCGTAACTCACTCCGCTTCACTGACGTAGAGAGCCTATTTCCAAAAAAAATAATAACTGAAATTAACAAAAAGTTGATTTAAATCAACTTTTTGTTAATTTACATAATGATATCTAAGGTGCAGTAGCGACAATTTAACAGATTTATATTGTTTAAATTCCGTTTATAATCGATATTATATCCAAAAATTATGATACGGGTTATAAAATATTCACTTTAACCTGATACGATATAATTCCCTTCTTTTATCCGAATCTTTTAAGTGGAGAGTATTCTATTCTATCCAACGTTGTCGTTGAAATGAAAGAATTCCCGTATCCCAATTGGATTAATAAAGTATGTATTAAATCATCGCCAGATTTAAATAGAAAGTCACCACGCGTATTTTTCTCTTTCTTTTTCGCTAGGGAACTAAGAAAGAATGAAAGAATGCCACCTTGCACACTGAAGACGCTATCTTCATCCGGTCACACAATCGTCGAAACGAGATCGTGGCTGTTGGGCTGTGTCGCGTCGCGCGTGCCTCCACCCCCTCCCGCCACCTCTCGCAGACCTTCGCATTTTTTGCCACTAGGATGTGCAAAATGAATGATTAAAGTAAAAAGCATGAACTTTATTCGTTAGAAATGGATAAAGTCGCCTTGAGTGCTTCTGACGACAAACGTTATGTTTGTGACGACGGGGTAAACATCTTGTTCTGGGGGAAACAGTAAAATTCCTAAATTTAAAGAGAAACTGGAGAGAAGCCTTTGAAGGCGATCTTTGAATAAATATTTTTGTAGTGAGGAATTTTTGTTCAGTAAGCATCATGAGTGTAAAGTGGAAACACCCATTTACTTGCTTCTGTGCGGGTCCAAGTTGTTCTGGAAAAACAACGTTTGTAGAAATATTTTTGAAAAATTTACCGCATTTGGTTGAGGGGAAAATTGAATGCATAGTGTGGTGCTGCAGCCCAGGTAGCGAACCTAACTTGAAATGCGTTAAAATTGAAAATCAGGTCCCATCCTTCGAAAACGCTAGCGGAATACCGACATTATATGTCATAGATGATTTGATGCATGAAGCATATAACAAGCAAGTCAGCGAATTATTCAAGAGAGGTTCCCACCATTTCAATATTTCAGTCATTCTCATTACACAGAACGCATTTTATCAGAGTCCTCAATCGAGAAATATTTCTCTCAGTGCGAATTATATCGTAGTGTTCCGAAATCCTCGCGATAAACTTCAGTTTAGTCATCTAGCGAGGCAGGTATATCCGGAGAATTCGATCGAGTTGACGAGAGTATATAAGGAGGCACCATCGGAACCTTACAGTTATTTAGTCTTAGACCTTTTGCAGGAGGCGGATGATCGCTTTAGATTTAGGACACGAATTTTCCCCGATGAAATTACAATCGTTTATGTTCCGAAGCATATGATTGAAGATGAATAGATTGAAATCTAATAAGCATTTGCTGCATGTATTAAAAGTAGCCAAACCTAAATTGCGTAACGTGATTTTGAAAGAAGGTAGCGACAATTTGATTAAAATTCTGTGCGAGTGCTGTTTGAATACCTTAAACGGAAATATTAAATTGAGTCCCACTTTGAAGAACAAGTTATCTAAATATCGTAAGTGTATAAGAGTAATAGGTAGTAAAAATAAATCATTAAAGCAGAAAAGGAAATTGTTGATACAAAAAGGAGGTTTTATTCCGGTTTTACTAGGCTCTCTTCTTTCTAGTGTGTTAGGAAGTCATCTATTTGGAAAATGAGTCTTAAAAAGATGCTCTTAATTAATCCTGATTTATTCGATAGAGAACAATCCAAAGACCGAGTACCTAGATTGGATGATAAGATGCGAAATATTTTTAATAGAAAAGATTTGAATGACTTGGATAAATGGCACCTTTATAAACATGCTTTAGATACGTACTTAAATATTGCTGCAGAAAAAAGAAAGTCCATCTCTATTCCGATAGTGAAAGAGGAAAAACGTTCCAGTTCTCCTCCTCCAACACCTAAGAGACATATTTTGAAAAGAAAATGTTTGAGTTCTCCCCCGACGACTCCTAAGAGGCTAAATTTGAAGAGTATAACGAAACGTCTCAGGGTCGATAACCAACGTATAGATAAACAATGGAGGCGTATGATGGAAAGAATAGGAAATACGGGAGAATTGATAAGAGACGAGGGAATACAGAACGAATCAGATTGGGGAGAAGCGAGGAAAAGCAAATTACCAAGAAGAGGGGAACGAGTTCGAAAACCAAAAATAGTTTGGAGTCCGATGAAATTTTAAAATCCATTTATTACGATCCCTCTAACCCGGCAGGATTTTCAACAACCGATAAATTTTATAAAGCACTAGGTAAAAATAAGTTATCGAAGAGATACGTTCAGGATTGGTTGAATTCACAGGACGCTTATACATTACACAGGCCTTTAAGAAAACGCTTCCAAAGAAATTTTTACGATGTTGATTATATCGACAAAACTTAGCAATGTGACTTAAATGATATGCGAAATTTGAAAAAGTATAATAATGAATTTTCATATATTCTAACCATTATAGATTTATTCTCAAAATATGCTTGGGCAGTTCCTTTGAAGAGCAAGAAGGGGGAATAAATGGTGAGGGCGTTCGATTATATTTTCAAAAATAGAAAACCTTTTAAATTACAAAGCGATGAAAGCTCCGAATTTAGGAATAAAAAGTTTCAAGATTTTCTCTAGAGAAAATACGTCAAGTTTTATTATACTCATAACCCCGATGTCAAAGCTGCCGTAGTAGAAAGATTTAATAGGACGTTAAAATCTAATATGTATAAGTATTTTACGAAAAATAATACCTATAATTATGTGAACGTATTACCAAAATTATTGAAAGGGTATAATGATACGATTCATTCATCTATTGGGATGGCACCATCCGACGCGAACGAATCGAATGCTTTTCTCGTGAAAAAAAGACTACCTGATAGAGGAAAGAGAAAAATAAAGCCAGAATATCAGGTGGGCGATTGCGTTAGGATGAGCAAGGAATAAAGGTTCCTATGTACAAGTTGGAAGATTTGAATGGTGAACCCATCGAGGGAAATTTTTACGGTCCGGAATTAAGACGCACGATTATATCTAAAATTACCGAATTTAAAATAGCTAAAATATTGAGGAGAAGAGGAAAAGGTAACAGTCTAGAATATTTCGTCAAGTGGGTAGGATATCCTGATTCTTTTAACTCATGGGTAAAAGCATCTACTGTGAATCGTTTAAAAAATTGAAATTTTATAAGTCGATATTCAATTCGCTTTGTGAAGAAAGAAGACGGAGAGCGATAAAGTCTCAAAGATAGTTAATGTTGATTCATTATAAATTGGGGTATTAAAAAAATGAATGGTTTTTATATCACTCTTTTAAGCAATTCTTCCTATAAGTATTTTCATGATTATTCCATAGCTCATTTTCAAACAAAATTAGCTAGTAGATTGTATTTGGAGAATAGTCAATGGCAAGTTGGGCTTTGTGAGATTTCTTTTCCGGCCATAAATGTAGAAGAGGAAAGAGGTGTAAAAACATTAAGTGAAAGAAGCGCAAGTTCAACAGAATCGATAAAAGGGGGAAGTGAAAAACAAACAGGAATCTCAGAAATCACTTCCACCGATGCGGTAATAAAAATAGATAATGTACACAATCTCAATTTCCGCCCCCAAAAATATAAGTCATTTAATGAGGCTTTCGAATCTTTGTGCAGAAGCTATGCGGCGCTATATAGAGATACTCTTCATATCACCCTAGCAAATACCATACGTAATTATCAGCTAATATTCCTCATCCCAAAAAAAAGAAATTGGGTGAATATGATCCTAATGAATATGTGATTATATCTAATAAAAAATCACTTATGCTATAAAGAGAGGATATTACATTTCTTTTATTCAATTTATACGTTCGATAATAACAGAAAATGATTTTAATGAAGTGTTGAACGATATTACCGACCGTATCGTAAAAGGTCATGGTCCAGAAAATGAACGTTATTTCAGATCATTAGTCATTGGAAGATCAAAAAAAGATTTATCGGAAAATGATGATACAGCTGAAAATGGTGATATCTTCGTTTACACTGATATAATAAAACCTCAAATGATAGGCGATTCGATGAGTAGATGTTTGAGAATCGAGGATTCTAAGAAAAATCGACAGAAATTTGATCGCATTTATTATTTCCCAATCGAAAAAAATGAAATCGAAAGCATTGAAATATTGCTAGCTAATCAAAACGGGAAACCTTATAATTTCTCCCCCGGTACAAAACCTTCTACTTTAGTTTTACACTTTATAAAAGTAACACATTAGTCAAAATCATCATTATAAATCGAAATGTCATGCAATGCGAATCGTTATTCGGCATATTATGCCAATCAATGCGGGGGAGACATTGGGTCCGTTTATCAACAAAATTCTGGAGTTCAGAGAGGTAGATGATTGGGCGGTTTATTTAGAGGACTATTTCTTCTCGCAAAACCGCTGTTAAGCAGTGGAATCAAAGCGGTGGATAGAGAAGCTCTTAGAGCCAGTGAGGGTGCCTTGTCCGAATTAGGTACAAGACCCGTTAGTAATATAATGCGTGATAATTTTAAGGAAGCAGGGATAAATTTGAAGAGAAAAGCTGAAGATAAAATTAAATCGATGAGAGGGGTGGGTTTACGTATTAGTAAGCGACCAAAATTGAGGAAAATAAAAAGAACGACAATACACAATAAGCGCCATTCGGGAAAGACTAAGCGGGGAGTGAACACGTTTACTCACGAAATATTTTCATAATGGCCAATGAATGCATGCTCACTTCTCTAGATTTATTCGATAAACCTAATTATCAAACGAAAATTTTATCGAAACAAGTGATTCCTTATAAACCGACATCTTCTGCAGATAATCAATCTAAAATAGAATTCAGAGTTAAATTCTAGTGATTTATACGAAGATTTAAATAACGTATACTTAAAGCTGCAAGTTAAATTTTGTAAAGAAGACGAGGTAGATTATAAGTCAACAGATGCCGAACAACCGGGGGTAGTTAATAACCTCCTACATTCCTTATTCTCCCAATGTAACATTTATTTAAATGGAACACAAGCCACACCATCGGAAGATAATTACCATTATCGTACTTATATAGAAACTCTTCTAAATTCTGGACAAGATGCTGCATTTGCACATTTGAGATGTGCTGCAGATAGTGGAACAGATATTAATTCGCAAACTTCAACTAATCCAGAATTTGTAGAGAGAAAGAAACAATATGCCGACAGTGCTACCGGAGAACTTGTAGGTAGACTCCATGCAGATGTGTTGAATCAATCCCGGCTGCTCCTGAATGGAATCGAGTTGGTAATTAAACAGACTCGCGCGAGACCTAGTTTTTACATAATGGAGAAAAATAATGGAAATTCAATTCTGAAAATTCTTGACGCTACTTTATACGATCGACACTTTAATGTGAATCCAGGTATTTTACTGGCTCATAATAAAACTTTATCATCCGGCATCAATGCAATATATCCGTACAAACGAGTCGAGGTTAAAACTTTTACGATTCCAAAAGGTACCCGCACGTTAAATTTGGATAACGTTGTGATGGGGCAATTACCAGAAACTATGGCTTTCACCATGGTAGATAACGGATCGTATGTTGGAGAGGGAAAAATCCTTTCTCGGTGTTCAAATTCCTCCGGGAGGGTCGAAGATGAGTTTTACTGAGAAACTTTACACTCATGTATACTATTCTCTGTATCAAGGACTAGGTATAGAACACCATGATAAGGGTAATAAAATATCGATGGAAATTTTTGCTCATGGATACTTCTTATTAGCATTCGATTTAACACCTGACGGATCCGGTAACACTGACTATAGCAGTCTGCCGGAAAAGGGAAATGTGAGGATTTAAGCCAATTTCGAAAATCCTTTATCTAAAACAATTACCTGTATAGTTTATGCCGAATACATGACATTCATCGAGATAGATAAAGATAGGAACATCCACACATTCTTTTCATAATTTTGCAATGAACACGAGAGATATCGTCGATACGCTTTCCAAAGACAATCGAACGAGAAGATTTTTTCGAGGAGTTTTTCCTTCAGATCATTTACCTCATCAGCCAAAACCTGGAATTTACATAATAAACTTTGATCCATCTAATAAACCTGGGAGTCATTGGGTTGCAGTTCACGTGATAGACAATTATTACGCCGAATATTTCGACTCATACGGTTATCCACCTCTCATTTACGAAATCATCTCTTTCCTCCAAACGTTTTCCTACACCGAAAAGTCATTTCGACTCCAAAGTTATCACTCTGACCTTTGTGGAGAGTTCTGCTGTCTTTACACTCTCTGCAAATCAATCGGAAAAACCTTAACCTATTTCATTTCCCAATTTACCCACCCCCATCTCAACGAGTGTCAAGTCGCAAAGCTCTTTTTCTTCGCATTTTGGAAAGCGAGACAAAGAAGACGTTGTGATCCCCAATCACAAAGCTGCTACTCGAAGATAAATCAACTCCAACGCATGATGCAATCTAGGACAAGCAACCAATCGCCGAGGATTTAAGACTTCTGAGGCTCCCCTTCCACTTTCGCACCTCCCCCTTCACCCCCACCACCCCTCCATCAGTTATAGTAGGTTATATTGAAATATATAAACTCCACACAGTCTTTCGCTATGGAGAGTTCGAGCAGTTCAGGAGTTCTACCGAAACGGAAGAGAAGTGTTCCAAGACCGGAGTTATCCAATCTGCAATCATCACCACCATCGTCATCGCCACCACCGCCATCCAGTCTGCAAGCAGATCCCGCATCACCCCCACAGTCATCGCGGAAGAAGAATATTTGTGAAATCAATCAACTCTTATTGGAAACTGTGTACTATCTGAATAATAAGAAAGTGAAAAGTGTTAGTGTTGGGTTTATTCATTGTGAAACTTTTGAATTGTGTGTGCAATTTACTCATATCGGTAAAGGGGCAGTCATTCTGAGTAATGATCGATGGCTTAATTTATTCGAACAAAAACATATAATTTCTAACTATTTTAATTCTGATAGCAAACCAATCATTGAAAAGCTGCCATTACGATCTGTAAAGTATTTCGGAGTTAAACATTTAATAATCATAGGTGACCGTCAATCGGTCACCTTGAATGAGGAGGAGTGGAATAAGCTATTGGTGCAATCTAAACCTTTGAATTTAACTTTAAATACGTTAATTAAAGAATCTTCAAACGTAAAAGAGTATTACGAAAGTTTCATGAATGTTGGCTGCGTAATCGGTCTGCATAACGTTACCAATATAGCTAAACCAAAAGGTAGCAAAATCGATTTTGAAAGATTAAATTTGGAAATTCCTATACATTGCTCAATCGGAGAATTTTTATTACAGCGTATGTGAAAAGACTGCAGTCACTGGCGCGGAATCGAAACTCCCGTAAACTGCTATTCTGTGCGTGTGTGTTGGAAATTCCTATACATTGCTCAATCGGAGAATTTTTATTACAGCGTATGCGAAAAGACTGCAGTCACTGGCGCGGAATTAAAACTCGCGTAAACTGCTATTCTGTGAGTGTGTGAATGATGGAGTCGGTCCCTGGCGATGGAGCTAATACTCCCGTAAACCAAACACCATTAGAGATTTTTCAATTGAGAAAATGTATGGTGGATTTTCAAGGTTTTCGCAGTCAAAAGAATAAATTCATAGTCAAAGAATTGGCCATTTGCGATATTGACAATGATTATAGCCAATCATGGATTTTTTTCATCAACACGTGAATCAATTTGTAAAAAAGAAACTTCATGGCTTACCAAATACTTTCACGAAATGGAGGTAGAAGAAGGTGACATCACCCATGAAAATTTCGAAAATGTACTGTTGAAATATGCATTAGGTTATCATCTTTTTTTCGTAAAAGGTTTAGAAAAATGTAAATTCTTATCCAATATAAGAGAACATAAAGTCCTCGATTTACTCGTTTTTGACTGCCCTCCGATTTCACAATTACCCTCATCGGGTAAAAGGCGTATGCTGCATAAACATAGAAATGATGGAAATTTAATGTGTGCTGCGGATAATTGTCACAAATTTAAGAACTGGTTTCGTCAAAATGTTGACCTAAAAAATGAATCTGATAGACATATATCATTCAATTGCTTTCCTAAAAATCAATTTATTTTCGATGTATATAAAATGGCTTCTGTTGGATTTATTTATTCTGTATATATGGACATGACTATTTGTAGTAAATGCGGTGTAAATGTATACGAGTGGGAAAAAGAAGATGATCCTAAAAAGGAACATGATCGATTTGTGATAACTTGTCCTTTAATAAAAAGAAGCGAATTTCATTAAGACATTTTAAAATGGAAATAAAGGAATATTGATTTTTTTAAAACTATTTTTATTTCATCTCATCCTTCCGTTCTACCATCGACAAGTTACGACTTGTTAAATCATTTTAAATTCATTTTATTGATTATATTGAACTGTATCATCCACGTGACATCCATCAGATAACCGCCACATTTCCCGAATTACAAGAATTAGAAGATTGGTATAAGACGGAACGATATCAGCCATGCCTGGCACACTACAATAAAGGAGAAATTCATATCGATGGACCACCTCCTTTGAAAAAAGATTGTTATTTGTGTTGTGTGTATTTATAACGTAATAATGATTGTATTTTATTGGAAATAAAAAAACTTGATCAACCTGCTCAATATTTCGCTTCATTTTAACGTACTCAAATCCGCCGCCATCCAAAATACCAACAGCAAAATTTTATCTCGATTCGAATCCGCCGCCATCCAAGACACCAACCCAGAAATTTTATCTCGATTCAAATTTACCGCCATCCAAGATACCAACTGCAAAATTTTAACTAGATTCAAATTTACCGCCTTCCAAGATACCAACCTAACATTGCGCATTACGATCGTCTTTTGTTATGACGTCATTACGTTAATCTTTTTTTTATCTTTAGCTTACAGTTTCTACCGACAGGCGGCATCACTATCGCTGCGCTGAAACGAACTAATTATATCTACTAGGATAAGAAACTGCTTTTCTTCCTCGTTCGTCATTATTTTCAGCGCATCTTGATGCACAATATCAAATAAATCATCCAATTAATCACAAAAATTGGTGCGAAGGGCTATTCGGGAGCTCGTTGATTTGTTTCTGTCTTTCTTTAGAGCACACCACCTCTTATGCAATTTCATCAGAACATTTGTTGCGTTTCTTACCTCTTGTGTTGGGATTCTTGCTTTGCCTTTTCAATAAACTAGTAGTTCTTTAATTGTACGTCGAGCACTTTCACTGATGTTTCACCAATCACTCTGTGGCAGTGAAAGAACACTTTCAAGACCTGACGCTTCGAAAGCCGTTTAATTCCTTCAAACCTACCCACGGGATGACTTAAAAGCCAGATAGCGTCCGCCCTTCTAGTAGCGTACACACTCATAATAATAAATACGTGATTAATAAATTAATTAGAACGCACAGAGCACCGATGTGTAGTGTACGGCTGAACTCCGAACGAATAACTGCTGTGCTGCGCGACGCACAGTGCGCGTACTTCACGTGTTCCGACCCGCACGGATAGACAGGCGTGCTGACTCACGTACTCTCCTAGGGAAGGGAGTGTGGGGTTTGAAACGTGGGAGGGGAGAGGCACAGATTGACTCCAGCATGAAAATTTAAGAGCACAGCGGCACACTGAGCAAGCCCTTCGCATGACATAGATCGCCATCTATGCAGATTCGTAGTTACCTCCCAACTTCAAGGTCAAAGCGCGACCGCTAAATATTAACCGTTTTTGTTAAGAATTTGGCTTGGGAAGTTTCTTTGATGGTGTCATCGATTGACGTGGAAGCGCTGGAGAAAATCTGAACTTTAAAATTTACCCTCAAATAAGGACCACCATCTTCTAAGACCCCAAACTTATTTTTGAAATTTAATAATAAAATGTTACATTATTTTCAACATACTGTAAGGTACGCTATTTTAAGTTAAAGTGAAATAGTTTATGAAGAATTTTGACAAGTTGAAACAATTAAAAACCAGCTTTGTAAATAAACAAAATATTCTTTTCTTTTTTAGTTACCACTGCTATCCTAACATTCATAACACTCCAAAATCATATGCTCTTTACATATAAAATCACCACAATTTGCACATTTATTTTGCACTTTTATGTCCTTGTTTCTAGGGAAAAATCTATTAAGAGTGAACACATGCATTTGTTTGAGAGTGTACCAAATGCTGAGGGTGGATGACCATATGCTGTGCGAGGTCGAAGGGGCAGCATGCACAGTTGCTTAAGAGACGGTTTATTGCTGAGACGGGGAGGTTGTGGGGCCACATGTGAAGGGAGACAGTGGAGTAAGGACATCCCTAGAAAAATGAAGAGAAACATATGTACCGCAGTTTTCCAGAGTTCATATTTGAGTGCCAGAAGTAATAGTCGTATTCAGTTATGCGTGCAGCAGAACAAAATTCGGAGAGGAAATAAACGACAGACAGACAGATGATGGTGCAAAAAACAGCATATTCAGACTCAAGGATAACTGAAGAGATGATTCCCATAAAAGAAACGAAAATAAAATTTTTAAATTTTCTTACAATTCGTTAAATTTTATATTATGCATAATCATTAATAATTAAAAATTAACAAATCCAAAATTAACAAAAATGGTAGATTATAATTAGGAAGCTGAATAATGAATGTATAACAAGTTTGGTCTGAATAGACATCATAGTTCTGAGTATATTGAGGAAAATAGGTGGCTTGGTGTCATATAGGACCCCACTCGACTAATTGAGGGTTAATTCAAAAAAACAAAATCCTCCTACCAATGTCGAGCTATATCTCCATCTCAAACTCACCAATATCTTTTTTCGTTCCCCAATGCTCGCGGTGAACGGACGTGCCTAACCCTTTGCTCTGACCCTCACTTTCACTTCCGCCCCCACTCTACCAACCATGTCCGCGAAGACTAGCTTGCAGGCCCAAAACGCCGATCTTAGATCCCAGAATAGGGATCTGAAGAAAAAGATTGAAGAATTGACGAAATCCATGGCCGGATTCCATAATCAGCTTGAAGAGGCGAGGAAACTGGACGGATCGGAACGGAGAGATAGCCTTACGTCCATTGTAGCCAGTTTCTTCATTTTTAAATCGGTTGTCATGAAAGACCTGGAGTGCATCATGGAAAAGATTGATCTTCTCGCCACTAGCCACTAGCTGTTCACCAACTGGCCAGAAGGAATTGTCTTCTTGTCCACGGACTTGCAGAGGAATCCAACGAAGACGCTTACAGTGTTGCTAGCAATTTTTTTAGCAAACAAGTGAAAGTGCAAGTTAGTATGGAAGCCCTGTCCTGTGTTCGCAGACTTGGTAGACCTCGTGACTTGAGACCGAGGCCATTATTAGTCAATTTTGTAAGTTGTCGAATTCGGGATGTTGTGTGGCGTAACAAAAAAATTTTAAAGGGCTCCAAGTTCCTAATTACTGAATCTCTGACGCCAATCAGGCAAAAGTTACTGCAGGAATCACGTGATCTTGTGGGACCCACAAACGCCTGGTCGGTTGAAGGAAAAATTTTTGTGATAAAACAGCAAGGATCCAAATGTTGCTTTTGCACTATCCGTGAATTTAACGTTCTCAGACAAAGCTGGCTTTCCCAGTAATTATCCATTAATTTCAGCTATGTCTTTGTTAAGTACTCACCTTCTCCTTATTCCCAATTATTTACCACTGTTTTCTTCTCTTTCGTGTAGGTGTCTCACATTATGAGGGTTTATGTTATGTAAATTGATCTCCTTTTATATTGCGTGTGTATTACGATACTTTGTTCATTTAGGCTATTAATATATCTATGTTTTAATTTCATATTCATTTTGTTTCTATTTATACACAACTTGCTTATTCTTTTATTCCATACTATAATTTTTATGTCAATAGGTATTTTCATTTGGCAGTTTCTGCTGAAATTTATTTATAACGTTGGAGGTAAGTGGTTGTGCTGATATTTTACTCTTTCTTCTGGTATTTTCTTCTTTCTTCTTGTGTGAATACTGTCTGAATCTTTCCCTAAATTCTTTCTTCATATCCTCAAAAGTAACCCATTCGAAGCTTGCTAAGATTCTTTCCGGCTACCTGAAAATTCGCAGAACGCTTGTCCTTCCAGGAACTGCCCTCACGCTCCCTTATCTTTTCCCTCCCCTCACATTCCTGAGTGGACAAGGCTACTTCTTAGTAATTCACTTTCCCCCTTTCCCCGTAATTTTCAAGCTATCCATGTTAACAGCCAGAGCCTTATCCCTCACATTAAAGAGCTTCGCTCTATTCTACCTGAGAAGGGTGTCCATGCGATCGCGGTATCTGAAACTTGGCTGAAACCTTCTCTTCCTTCTTCCCTTGTACATAATCCCGGATATAAGCTTTTTCGTAATGACCGCACTGGAAAGAGAGGAGGTGGGGTGGGTATCTATATTCGCGAAGAGCTATGTTCTAAATTGCTCCTTAAAAGTGACAGCCTTTATTCTCGCAGACCTGAATTTCTCTTCCTGGAAATAACTTTCAATTGTCAGAAATTATTATTTGGAGTTGTGTACAAACCCCCTCAAATTTCAAATCTATCGGATATTGAAATTCCCCTCACGGAACTTAGAGTAGATTTCGATAATGTCATCCTTATGGGCGATTTTAATTCTGATCTCCTGAACCCGAATAATTTTCACACTAAAACACTCCTTAATATATTACACCCGCTAAAACTTAGTATTCTCCCGCTTAATCCTACACACCACACCCTAACCTCGTCTACTCTACTTGATTTAATAATAACGACCAAACCTGACAAAATACTCAAATACGGTCAGATATCATTCCCGGGGATATCTGTACATGATCTCATTTATGCATCCTGCTCTTTCAAAGTACCAAAGGAACAACCAAAATTTATTACTTTTTTAAAAACATAGACATAAACAAATTGACAGATGATGCTCTCTTAGTCCCTTGGGAAAGTATTATTAATATAAATGACATAGATGACAAGGTGAATAATTTTAATGCTTTTCTCCTCAATCTATTTGATCGCCATGCTCCACAAAAAACAATTCGTATTACTAGAAAAAATTCTCCTTGGATTACGGATGATATAAAAAGATTAATGTCGTATCGTGATTCCGCTTTTCGTAAATTCAAACGCACAAATTCTACGCTCCAACTCGAAGAGTATAGAAAACTGAGGAACTCAGTAAAGCAGGCAGTTAGAAATGCCAAAATCAAATTCTCGTACTCAATAATTTCTCCTCAGTCCGACAATGCATCACTATGGAGAAAACTGAAAGTATTTGGAATTGGGAATAAGAAAAGTGACTCTGAACTACCTTCTGTCACTCTTGATGCATTAAATGATGCCTTCTCATCACCACCTAATATATTTTCAGTAAATCAAAGAAATTTAACTATCTCTGAC
Source organism: Tanypteryx hageni (assembly GCA_028673005.1). Classification (NCBI taxonomy): domain Eukaryota; kingdom Metazoa; phylum Arthropoda; class Insecta; order Odonata; family Petaluridae; genus Tanypteryx; species Tanypteryx hageni. Next base: position 268,224,343 of record CM054112.1, read on the forward strand.
ATTTTTTCCTCAATCATAAACTATTCACAATCCTTCAGTTTTGCTTCTGTCTCCATATCCGATGTAAAGAAGATAATTTCTAAACTTAATTCGAAAACAAAAGGCTATGATCTCATCACTGGATCTATGCTCAATAATTTGATTCATATCTTGGCACCGATCATTACACATATAATTAATTGCTCCTTCTCTAGCTGTTACTTTCCCAGTTCCTGGAAACGTGCTCTACTGCGATCTATCCCTAAAAAGGCTAATCCAACAACTCCACAGGACTTTCGCCCTATAAGCATCCTGCCAACGCTATCCAAAATTATTGAAAAACTAGCGCATAAACAAATACATCAATATCTAAATGAATGTGAGCTCCTCAACCCCTATCAATCTGGATTTCGTACTGGCCACAGCAATGCTACTGCATTGATCAAAGTCACAGAGGATATTCGGGCAAATTTCGATAACAAAAAAGCTACAATTCTCACACTATTGGACTTCTGTAAAGCGTTTGACTCCATTGACAGCGGAATATTACTTGCCAAACTTGCTAAAATGAACTTTTCCCTTAGCTCTTTGAAATGGATAAAATCTTATTTTCAGAATCGCTACCAAATGGTATCAATCTCTGATAAAAGTTCATCGTGGAAAAATGTCTCCCGTGGTTGTCCCCAAGGATCTACATTAGGACCCTTATTCTTCGCCTTATATATAAACTATATCTCTAACTCAATTTATCACTGCCAGTACCACCTTTATGCTGACGATCTGCAAATATACATAGGAACTCAAATATCTCATATCAATAACAGAATTGATTGCATGAATAGGGATATAAGATCGCTCATGACCTGGAGTGCTTGTAATGGCTTAATGTTAAACCCCTTAAAATCTCAATCAATAATTTTCTGCTATCCTAAATTACTCGGCAAATTACAAAAGTCAAATATAGACCCAGTATTAATTAACTCCACTCCTGTACCGTTTTCCAAGTCAGTAAAAAACCTTGGTGTTATTATGAATGATAATATACACTCTGCTGGTCTAAACATGCAAACGAAATTTGCCGAAAAATCAACTACTCACTTTATTCACTTAGGCTACTTAAAAACATTCTTCCAGTAAAACTAAAAATTTTACTTATAAATTCGCTTGTAATTCCTCATTTTGATTATTGTGATTCCGTTTTTCTAGATCTAAAACAAGATTTGTTACAAAAGCTCCAGAGGACTCATAACTCTTGTGTTAGATACATTTTTAATATGAGCAAAAGTTGCCATATAACAAATGCATTCAAAGAATTGGGCTGGCTGTTCTTGGAAGAACGTAGGAAGATGCATATCCTAATGCAACTAAGAAGTATCCTCACCTCTTCCTCGCCTAAATACCTAAGCTACAACTTCAAAACCCTTAATTTTGGCAACTCCCTGAATACCCGAGGATCATCCAAACTACTTATTCCCACTCATCGTAGCAGTTTCTATAATAAATCCTTCACCGTTACCGCCTGCAATCTTTGGAACTCTCTCCCCTTTCACTTTTACTCTGTCAATGGTATTAACCAATTTAAGAACCATTGTGCTAAATACTTAGCCAGCATTAGGTCCTCATAAAAATTTAATATTTTCCTCTGTATTTTTCCTTCTATCCTTCATTTAAATATCAGCACATCACTATATCCATCATCAAACAGGGCAGTGATGATGGTTTTTATTATTTTACTTTGTGTATATTTGTGCTGTACTCTTCTTATTTTTTAATTATTTATGAATACCTTGAAATTATTCTCATTTCACTATATTGATTTGTATTGAATTCTGTACATTTAAATTTATCATATTGTGTATCATAATGGTTATGTGGAAGAAGGGGCCATATGGCCTCAACCTCACCATATTAAGAAATAAATAAATATCGCACCAAATATCCCTGGGCTACTGTCTGCTCACAAGCAGCTCCACTCCTCACATTGAACAACTCGATTATTTCCAGGTACATATATTAATTTGAATTTAATGATTATTACTTTAAATTTAACTGACAATACTGAAAACACTCATAAGTTTCTGTACATTTTTTAGCTTATATCCTATCTTTTTTTAATTCATACCTGAAGCCTAATTAAAATGTGGTTCCACCACTTACAAGTTAACTGTTTCTGATAGGGGTAAGCCGATAAGACCGGGGTCCCTAATGGGGTACACAAATGTTTTAAGTTTGGGAAACATTGCTCTAGATAAATAAAACTCCTGTTAAAAATTAATGAAGATTCCACAGCTGTTCACAAAAACTTGGCAATTTATTTACTTTTTGTTTGAAATGCATAAGAAATATTTAATGTTGCTATAAAATTATTGTAACCTAATGAAATTACCATGAGAGAGACCAATCACATTATGAAATCTCTAAAAGATCAACTTAATGGGCGAAAAACTGTAATGTATTTTGGATATGAAATCAACAAAAACATTCAAAATATAAGTCCAAGGAGAACATGATAAATTAGAAGATAATTTTTAATATTCTATGACAATGCCCAGAAATATGTACATTGAAAAAAATTTTACCTTAGTGAAACTTCAATATTTTATTTATTTTCTACATTATGTTTTTCAAATGATAAGTTTACAAGATTTTTTAATGTAGAGAAAAAATTTAATTTAAAAGAAAAATTGTAAGTAAATATGGACGAGTAATTCAAAGAAGTGAGGAATTTGACTGATAACTTTATTTTAATTTCTAATTGGAATATTTCAATTAATGCCACTTCATCACTGGACATAGATCTGTCGAGAAGAAAATTAAACATTTCGTCCAGTGTTACGTATGCTGCTCGCCATTTACTCATCTCAATTATTTGTTTGTCTATAATAGGATTTAAAGACTGTGGAATTCGTCGCTGGCACTCAGGCTTAAATTTGGATCAGTATTATCCATTACTTCATCGAAAAATCTATTTCTCATTTCTTAGCATTGGGCACATTCCTTTTGGTCGGATGGTGTCAGTTTTTTGCCATGGCCTCGAACACATATTTGTTGTGGGTATCATGAAAATGTGCCAATAGACTATCATATAAATTCATAATGGTACACAACTCAATGCCAGTCTCCTGTAGGGCTTTATTGACAATATCAATATTTTGCAGCAAATCTTTCCAAATGACACACATCAACGCTGTCTCAAAATGATCAAGGTTTTTAATTAGTGGTCTTGCTTCATGAACAACTGCAGGTGGTTGTCGTTCGCTTTCAGCTATATCAAACAATGCTTGGCGAATTTCAAAATAGTTCACAAAAAGAGCTCTGCTAGCATCGTTTCGTGCAGACAATCTTGCTTCTGATCAACTTCATGCAATATAGGTATTATATTTCATATTTTCTATCAATCAGATCAGCCCCATGCAACAGAGATAGGGAGTAAGCGAAAGCGTTACGAATTTCGGGAATGTAGATGGCATTAGTGTCGCGACTGTGATTAGATATATTACCGACGCTTTACGGGATATATGGCAGTTTGGTTAGTAAATGATACAAGGCTGTCACTCATCATGGACGCTGCGGCACCATATATAAAGTTGCGAAATTGTTCAGGATTGCATCTATGAAGGCAGTCATAATGGAAACAGCTGTTAACGGCTTCAAAAACACAGGAATTCGTAAAGTTTTCCCAGATTATCTGTTCGCGCCCTCTGAAACAACTGGCAGATCACTTCTGTCATGTGACGTCACTGAAAAGTCTCCGCAAGGTGGTAATTCTCCCCAATCTCCATAAAATCATGTTGAAACTTTGACGGCTGACTACTGAGCCAACTTCTCCAGGTTCGATTTTAGTTGTGCCTCATCAATTGTCCGAAAATTCTATAAGAACTCCGAGTATTGAGGTTCTTGAATCTCTCACAACTCATCCTATAAAAATAAAAACTTATGGCATTAAAAACACGTATAACCTTATAGAAAAATTGAGAAAGGTAGAAATAAAATCGACTCAACTTTTAGTATCTTTTGACGTAGAACAACTGTTTCCAAGTGTGCCCATTGAATGTGCTCTCGAAAATCTTGAGGACAGGTCTAAAAATAAGGTTGTTGAGGATACAAAAATACAGGACATTTTATTATTGACAAAATTATGTATGGATTAAAATTATTTTGTTTTTAACCAAAAATTTTATAAACAGACATAGGGGACTTCTATGGGAAACCCACTCTCCCCACTCATTGCAAATGTTTTTCTCTACTATTTTGAAATGCAATGTAGAAAAAAGTTCAAATATTTTCCTAAAATACGGTTTCGCTACGTAGACGACATCCTCGCAATCTTTGACACAAAAGAATATAATATTGACACGTTCGTAGAAGAACTCGACAGCATACACAAGTCCATAAACTTTACATACGAAGTAGAGGAAAACAATGAGATCCCGTTTTTAGATATAAAAATAATCAGGACCCAAAACAAAACACTTGAATTCGATATATACAGGAAGCCTACGCATAAAAATAATTACATCAGGGCAGACTCCAATCACCCAAGAAAACAAAAAATAGCTGCCTTCAATACAATGATCCACCGCTTAATATCAATACCATTGAATAAAAATCGTTTTAACAAGGAAGTAGACTACATAAAACCGGCTGCATTGGAAAACGGGTATACGGAGGAGCTTGTTGATACTTTAATCAAAAAACATCGAAACAAAGCTAAAAAGAAAGACACGACTTTAACCGAGGAAGAAAACCAAGTAGACGCCAACAAATATATCGCTATCCCTTTCTTTCCAAAAATTACTAAAAACCTAACAAATCTTGAACAACATCGGATACAAGGCAACGTTCAAAAATCACAACGCGGTCAAAAACTTATTGAGAAATCCAAAGGGAAAAATACCACCACTGAAAAAATCGTGGATTTACAAAATACAATGCCAGGACTGCGACAAGGCTTATATTGGACAGACAAAACGAAAAACCACAGTTAGATTTAAGGAACATTTAACACACACAAAATATGGGAGACCGGAAAAAACAGCCGTAGGAATACATATTATAGAAAGAAACCACCGCATGAATATTGAAAACCTAACCTTGCTTAAAGGATGCCCAAATGCCAAGTTAGGCTCATTAGAAAGCCTTGAAATTAACAAACACCGACACGCGAGATTAAATCTCGAACCAGGAAACATTGATAGTGTACTACTCAAATTAGTCCCTGTGCTACCTCCACCTCCTCCGAACCCCCCCCCCCCTCCCCTCCCCTCCGGATCTCGATCGGATATAAAAGAGACCCGTGACCGATCATCCTCAACCATTCCTCGGATCGGCACTCGAGAGATCGTTGCCGTGATGAAGAAACTGTCCTCCCGTCGCTCTCCAGGCGATGACGACATCAGCGGGTTGGTTATCAAGCAGCTGCTCATCGCTGCTGTTGAGTACCTCTAGGCCATTTTTAATGGCTGCCTGAAAATCGGGCACTTCCCGGAGGAGTGGAAGAGGGCGAAGATCATCGGCATCCCCAAGGCCAATAAGGCCGCGAGTGCCGCGGAGAATTACCGCCCGATTTCACTCCTCAACAACTTCGGGAAGATGTTTGAACGGCTCGTTCTCCCAACCATGCAGAGGTACTTGGCTGCCAGAAACGTCATCCCTGGAGAGCAGTTCGGCTTCCGCCAGCAGCACTAGACCACGCATCAGCTTGCCAGGGTCGTCGACTTCATCACCAATGGCTTCAACCTCCGGAAACGGACGGCGGCAGTTTTCTTGGACATCAGCAAGGCGTTCGACAGAGTCTGGCATGAGGCGCTACTTGCCAAAATGCACTGGGCTGGCTTGCCACCAGCCCTCATCCGACTCCTGCGCTCCTACCTGGAGGATAGAAAATTCTGGGTAGCTGGTCAGGGGAGCGAACCGGGATTCACTCGATTGGAGCGGGTGTCCCCCAGGGATCGGTCCTAGGCCCAGTACTATTTAACATCTTCACCCACGACTTCCCCAGGGATCACGGTCACCACGTCATTGTCAGCCTCTACGCCGACGATGCGGCCATCCTCGCCTAGTCCGTCAACGAGGGTCAGGCGGTGACCTACCAGCAGAGGGCCTTGGACAATATCCACGCCTGGTACTGCAAGTGGCGCATTGCAGTGAACGCCACCAAAACTGTCGCCGTCATGTTTCGGGCACTTCCCAGACGGCAGCCGGTAGCCAGACTCACCCTGCAGGGTCAGGTCATCCCTTGGTCCTCCGAGGTTAAATATCTCGGTTTCACCATGGACAGAGGACTGACCTGGCTCCAACACGTCTCCGGCCTCAGAGGAGTCGGGACAGGTGCAGTACGCAGACTCGGCCCTATTCGGGGCTCCAGGGAGGTGACCCTGAAAACCAAGGTCAGATTATACAGGGCCTGCGTACTGCCAATCCTGACATACGCCCCTCCCATCTGGTCGGGAGCGGCGAAAAGCCATATCAAAAAGATCGCCGTAGTGCAGAACAATGGACTACGGACGATGCTCAGGGTCACCCGGCGGAACTTCGTGCGAGTCGCGGAGCTCCATATGGCTACCGGCGTCGAACCGCTTGAACGCGTCCTGGAAAAGAGGGCCAGGGCGTTCTTCGAAAAGACTTCCAGCTCGCCTCACGATCTGATCAACAGGCTCTCTCAGATGAGAGTGATTCCCTGGGACTGCTTCAAGCGCCCAGTGGCCTCCATGGGTCAGGAGTTTGTCCCACTGCCCAAGAGGCATAGACACGCATGAAAAAGCTGTCAAACAATAAAACAAGTCCTCACACCCTGACCATAAATCCTTCAAAACCAGACAGGCTTATAGCTAAGCTGACAGCCTGGCCGGAAGTGGCCAGGCCACTTCCACCACCCTCTACGCAGATCATCCTCACTCACTTTGAGTAACTACACGTGGCCCTGAAGATGGTCGCTTGGCGACCGAAATACGTATTGACCAAAAAACTGTTTGAGGAAGTACGTTTCATCGACATCACTGGCACATCATTATTTTCCTAGAACACCGTTGGTTTTTTCCTTTTCGTTCAGTCGCTGTTGGGTTCCCTCCCCATTGTGGGGTTTTTGTTTCGTCGGAGGATTTTTGGCCGCATCGTGGGAAGTTTTACCTCAGCATCGGCTGTTCACCAACACTTTCGCTTGTGATCAGCTGTTGATGAAAAAGTTTTTACCTTAACGAACCTGCTGGCTTCAGGAGAAAATTTTTTATTTATATCATCCTTCTATGTTCCTTCCCATAGTAGAGTGAAAGTTCTTAATGGAAATAATTAAAAACTCCTGAAGCGTAAAATAACCCAAGTGAGCAATCAAACGTCAATAAGAGAAAAGCAGAGGGGGGAAATTAATTTATACCTACAAGTTTGCAGAACGATGTCCTACAGGGACCTGTTTTCGGAAACCAGCCTAAATAAAAAAGAAAAGCACACACAAACGCACAATCACTCTGGAAAAACTCACTAGATACGCATTTTGAGAGCTAAGCTCTAATCTTCAGTAGCTGAAGTCGTATGGATTTTTTTGACCCTGCAGTACGAATGTTGGGGGAAGGGCATGGTGCCCCCCAACCAGGTTACCAGCTAAGCTATGAACCTGGAATGGCAAGCTTATTATATCAGGGCGTGTGGTGCAGGTTTGGTTGGCAGCTGCTTACTGCTGCCTTGGCCTCTTGGGCGGAGGTTGATAAGCAGGGCCCATTGCCGCAATAGGACGCTTATGCCTATCCCAAGGCATGACCCAGGTGGATGAGATCAGCCGGACGAGAGGTGCAGCATGCCGGCTGCACTTTGTGTAGAACACATTAGCTGTCCTGCGCAAGGTCTGTTCTACACCTGTGGTGGTCTCAAGCTCCCTGACCCTGACGAAATCGCTCCAGGTGACGCGGAGGATAGTTCGCAGGGCCGTGTTCTGAGCAACACAGAGCTGGCGGATGTGCGTGGACGCTGCTCCGTACCAGATCGGGGAAGCGTATAGAATAATTGGCAGTACGCAGGACTTGTAGAGCCGCACCCTGGTTCCGAGCGTCATCTCTCTGGAACTCAGGATGGGACCAAGCCTGCGCACTGCTCCCAGGGTCTTGCTTTTTAGGCCCATGATATGCTTTTTCCAGGTCAGGCTCCTTTCCAGTGTGACGCCGAGGTATTTGGCTTCGCTGGACCAGGGAATGGCCTGACTCTGAACAGAGAGTTGAACGGATGGTTGCTGCTGCCTGGGCCTTGCCTTGAACATAACAGCGACCGTCTTGCCTGGATTGACCGCAGTCCTCCATTTGCGGTACCACTCGCAGATAGTGTCGAGGGCTCGCTGGAGGTAGATCGTGGCTTGGTGTTCATTTAATGACTGGGCGAGAAACGCCGCGTCGTCCGCAAAAAATCCAACGATAACGTGTGGGCCGTGCTGAAGGGGGAAGTCGTGCGTATACGTGTTAAACAGGGTTGGCCCCAGGACCGAACCCTGTGGCACGCCAGCACGTACAGGGCGGAGGTTGGACCGCTCCCTTTTCCAACTGACCCAGAACACCCTCTCCATTAGGTAGGAGTCCGTGAGCCGGATCAGCTGCCTCGGGAGGCCAGCCCAGTGCATTTTGGCTACGAGGCCTTCGTGCCACAACCGATCGAAAGCCTTGCTTATGTCCAGGAAGGCAGCCGCTGCTTTGTTCTTTTTGTTGAACCCATCGGTAAAATAGCTGGTGAATCTAGCCAGTCGGTGAACCGTAGAATGACGTTGGCGAAAGCCAAACTGTTCACTGGGGATGACATTGTGTGCTGCCAGCCAGGTCGTGAGCTGTGGCAGGAGGAGGCGCTCGAACATCTTCCCGAAAGCGTTGAGGAGGGAAATCGGCCGGTAGCTATCAACGGTACCCATAGACAAGTTTGTCTTCGGGATGCCGATGATCTTGGCACGTTTACACTCCTTCGGGAAGTGCGCAGTGTTCTGGCAGCCGTTAAAAAGTGCCGTTAGGTAGTCAACGGCCGCTATCGGCAGCTGCTTTATTGAAATGTTGCTGATGCTGTCATCCCCAGGGGAACGATGCGTAGAGAGGCCCTTCATAACCTCCACCACGGCCCGGGGGGTGATCCGTGGGAGAACAGGAGCAAACCCTCGGTCGCTCCTTAGTTTCACCACGGCTTCTTCCACCAGACTCTCTTCTTCCGCAGAGGAAGGACTCGATGGGTTCAGCTGGAAGCTGTTCTCCAGGTAGTTGGCGTACTCTGTGTCCTTGACTTTACCATCACTGCAGCAGGCTGCAAGAGCATCAGTGAGAATAAAGAGGGTTCCAGTATACCTGATTATAAGTGCCATACTGCTCGGACCTAAAAGTTTGGTTAATTTTTTGTGGGCAGTGCTTATTAGGCAACATGATATGTATTTAGTTTTTGGCTATATATTGAATTAATGCTAATTTATAAAATTGTGTGGCTCTTCAAGCTAAAAGGGGGAGGAGTTGTTATGTATTCATTTATTGTATTTTAACTATTATGTATAGGGCCGCATTTCATGTTTTGTTTGTTTGTTTTGCGCGGCGATGTTTGTTTGTTTTTAGCCACTTTGCCATGTTCTTGATTCTCAGTGAGCAAGCAGTTGTAACGTGACCATCCGGGAGTGCGGTCGCATATCCCTGGCATAGGTATTGTGTGTCATAAGAAGTAAATACAGCCATTGTTGAACCAACGATCTCGGTTTGTCATTGCCAAGGCACATACATAACACTTCCAAACTTTACAGTAAAGCAAAAGTACGAATATAATGAAAATTCTTCAGAAGTTTACAGGAAAGCATGGGTACAAATATAATGCTAATTGTTCAAATGTTTACAGTAAGCAAGGGTACAAATATAATGCTAATTCTTCCAAAGTATACAGTAAAAACAGGGTACAAATATAATGCAATTTCTTCCGAAGTTTACAGAAAAGCATGGGTAAAAATAAAATACTAATTCCACAGAAGTTTACAGTAAAGCAAAAGGGAATTATAATGCAAATTCTTCCGAAGTTTAAAGTAAAGCATGGGTACTAATATAATGCAAATTCTTTCGAGGTTTACAGTAAAGCATGGGCAAAAATATATTGCTAATTCATCCAATGTTTACAGTAAAGCAAGGGAACAAATATAATGCAAATTCTTCCAAAGTTTACAGTAAAGAAAGGGTACAAATATAATGCAAATTCTTCCCAAGTTTACAGTTAAGCATAGGTACAAATATAATGCAAATTCTTCAGAAGTTTACAGTTTAGCATGGGTACAAATATAATGCTAATTCTTCCAAAGTTTACATTAAAGCAAGGGAACAAATACAATGCAAATTCTTCCTAAGTATACAGTAAAACAAGGGTACAAATATAATGCCAATTCTTTCGAAGTTTACTGTTATATATATAGTCCATTGTTTACATCTCTAATAACTCTTTGTTTCCGATTTCTTAGTGGGTATCTACGCACAGATATATCACTTTTATCTGCCTCAACAGCTGAATTAACTGTTTCGGCTGTCACTTGTTCCTCAGGACTGCCTACTCTCTCCAGTCCTTGTTCTGTGTCAGTACATGAGGAGATTAGGGGTTTCCAGGAGCCTATGTTGTCCTCTGCAACCATGGGTGTTGTGCTGTCCTTCGCTGGAATCCTTGTTTGCACTTCCCTGCAGTTTCCCTTACTATCCCAGAACTCTCGAAGTTGGTCCAAATGCCTGTGCCACACCAACCCGCCATCAGTCTCCACCATGAAATTCCGAGACCCTTGGACTGCTATGATGGTTCCTATTGCCCACCTGGATCTTCCCCTGTATTGTCTCACCATCACCCGGTCTCCCACACTGAAGGTCCTCACGGACGTTCCCTCCTTCTGCTTCCCTGAAGTTCCCTTGTTCACCGAATCCTGTAAATTTGGTTTTACAAATGATAGTCGTGATCTGGGAATTCTTCCCAGTAGCAGCTTGCTTGGAGTCTCCCTTTTAGTTACATGGGGCGTGATCCTGGCACTGAAAATAAACCTGGGTAAGGCAATGTGCAAAGGAATCTTAGTGTGTAAGAGATACTTAACTTTGGATTTGAACAATTTCACCAAATTTTCCGCAGCCCCATTTGTTGCTGGGTGGTAAGGAGCAGAATGAATTTGCTCAATACCATTCATTCTACAAAAGTGTCTGAACTCTGCAGAGATAACTGGAGATCCGTTTTCTGTGACTATAGTTTCTGGAAGTCCAAATATTGCAAACAAAGACCTCAGATGAGAAATTATCTCCTCAGATGTCCCATTCCTCAACTCCTTAACCTCAGGCCATTTTGAGTGGCTGTCTATTATCACAAGAAAGGTTTTTCTCTCAAATGGGCCAGCTAAATCTATATGAAGTCTCTGCCAAGGCTTCTCTGCCCACTCCCACGATTTTATGGTACTCTTATTTGGTGCCGGCTTGTGCATTAAACATGGAATGCATGACTTTGTAATAGATTCAATGCACTCATCTAACTTTGGCCACCAAACATAAGACCTGGCTAAAGACTTCATCTTCACTATGCCCATGTGACTAGAGTGGAGCTCTTCTAAAATATGTGGCCTCAAGCTGTTGGGTATTACTATTCTATTCCCCCACATCAGGCATCCTTGCTCTACTGTAAGTTCATGGCTTCGAATTCTAAAAGGCTTAAACTCTTCATCTGTATGAGACGGCCATCCAAACAAACAAAAATCAATTATATGACTCAGAATTTTGTCCCTCTTTGACTCTTGACTAATTTTTGTAGCAGTAATTGGTAGAAATTCCCTCTCACCCATTTCAATGTAAGAAAACTCCTCTTCCTCTGGTTCAACAGTATTAAGTGACAGTCTCGATAACCCATCTGCTACTCTGTTCTCAGCAGTCTTCACATGCTCAATACTGTAATTATAAGACTGAAAAATGATGGCCCATTTCTGCAATCTATTAGCTGCAATTTGGGGGATGCCTTTCTTCTCCCCAAATATAAATATCAAAAGCTTGTGATCGGTTCTCAATATAAATTTCCTCCCATAAAGATAATGGCTGAACCTCTTCACCCCAAAAATTATTCCTAATGCCTCCCTGTCTATCTGGGAATAATTTCTCTCAGTCTTACTGAGGGACCTGGAGGCAAAAGCTATTGGTCTCTCTTCGCCATTTGGAAATTTATGGAGAATCACATCCCCTAACCCATGCGGAGAAGCATCACACTCCAAAATAACAGGAAGGGATGGGGTATAGTGAGCTAGTACCTTGGTGGATATGACTGCCTCCTTGACTGCCTTAATTGCTGCACTGCACTCCTGGGTCCAACACCACTCTGCATCCTTTTGAAGGAGTTTATGAAGGGGATGTAACATTGAGGCTAACCCTGGCAGAAATTTTGAATAGTACTCAACTAAGCCAAGAAAGGCTCTTAATTGAGAAACACCCTGAGGGATTTGGGGAATTCTTGATTGCTTCAATCTTGGATGTGGATGCATGTAGGCCTTCCTTATCAATTGTGTGTCCCAAAAATTCAACAGATTTCAACAGCAAATTGCACTTCGATCTATTTACCTTGAATCCACACCGGTCTTATCTCTCCAACAGTCTTTCCAGATTCTCTATGTGCTCCTTGTCGTCTCTGCCTGTGATTATTATATCGTCCTAAAAACATGCCACTCCCTTTAAACCCTTGAAGAACCTGGTCCATTGCCCTTTGAAAAATCGCAGGTGCAGACGCTATTCCAAATGGGAGTCTCCTATACCTAAAAAGCCCTCTATGGGTGTTGATAGTGCAATATTTCTGAGAATCTTCTTTTAAAATCAATTGTTGATATGCCTGAGACAGATCAACTGTTGAAAACTTTTCCCCCTTGTAATTTTACAAAACTTTCTTCAACTCTTGGAAGTGGGTAGTGCTCTACTTCGAGTTGTGGGTTTATTGTAGTTTTAAAATAACCGCAAATCCTCACACTGCCATCATTTATGGCAACAGGAACAACTGGTGTGGCCCACTCACTGAATTCAACACGGTACAGGATTTTCAATTTGATCAACCTATCTATTTCGTTGTCTACTTTACTTTTCAAGGCAAAAGCTAACGCTCTATGAGGGCAGAAAACTGGTTTGGCACTTTCCTTCAAACTCAATCCCACTTGCCCTTTTTGAATGAGACCAACCCACCATCCCACAAGTTCTTAAACTTCCACCAAAGACGTTCCAATTTGTTTTCTGCTAAAACTTCCACCTTGTGAATGGGTATGCTCATTTTCAGGGTTTTAGCCAATCTCTCCCAAGAAATGGTGGTCCTCCATTACTTACTTCAAACCAAAGTTTACAGAAAGGCATGGCTACAAATATAATGCTAATTCTTCCAAACTTTAAAGTAAAGCAAGGGAACAAATATAATGCAAATTCTTCCAAAGTTTACAGTAAAGAAAGGGTACAAATATAATGCAAATTCTTCCCAAGTTTACAGTTAAGCATAGGTACAAATATAATGCAAATTCTTCAGAAGTTTACAGTTTAGCATGGGTACAAATATAATGCTAATTCTTCCAAAGTTTACATTAAAGCAAGGGAACAAATACAATGCAAATTCTTCCTAAGTATACAGTAAAACAAGGGTACAAATATAATGCCAATTCTTTCGAAGTTTACTGTTATATATATAGTCCATTGTTTACGTCTCTAATAACTCTTTGTTTCCGATTTCTTAGTGGGTATCTACGCACAGATATATCACTTTTATCTGCCTCAACAGCTGAATTAACTGTTTCGGCTGTCACTTGTTCCTCAGGACTGCCTACTCTCTCCAGTCCTTGTTCTGTGTCAGTACATGAGGAGATTAGGGGTTTCCAGGAGGCTATGTTGTCCTCTGCAACCATGGGTGTTGTGCTGTCCTTCGCTGGAATCCTTGTTTGCACTTCCCTGCAGTTTCCCTTACTATCCCAGAACTCTCGAAGTTGGTCCAAATGCCTGTGCCACACCAACCCGCCATGGGTACAAATATAATGCTAATTCTTCCAAAGTTTATTGTAAAACATGGATACAAAAATAAAACCTATTTCTCCCAAAGTTTACAGTAAAGCAATGGTACAAATATAAAGCTAATTCTCCCAATGTTTACAGTAAAGCATGAGTACAAATATAATGCAAATTCGTCGGAGGTTTACAGTAAAGCATAAAAAAAAATATAATACTAATACTTCCAAAGTTTAGAGTTAAGCATGAGCATAAATATAATGCAAATTCTTCCAAGGTTTACAGTAAAGCAAGGGTACAAATGTAATGCATTTTCTTCCAAAGCTTACAGTTGAGCATAGGTACAAATAAAATGCAAATTCTTCCAAAGTTTAAAGAAAAGCAATGGGTACAAATATAATGCTGATTCATCCAAAATTTAGAGTTAAGCATGAGTAGAAATATAATGCAAATTCTTCCGTAGCTTACAGTAAAGAAAGTAGAAATATAATGCAAATTCGTCAGAGATTTACAGTATTGTATGGGTACAAATGTAATGTTAATTCTTCCAAAGTTTACTGTAAAGCATGAGTACAAATATGAAGCTAATTCTTCCAAAGTATACAGTAAAGCATGGGTAAAAATATAATGCTAATTCTTCCAAAGTTTACAGTTAAGCCTAGGTACAATTATTATGCAAATTCTTCCGAAATTTACTGTTAAGCATGAGTACAAATAAATTGCCAATTCTTCCAAAGATAACATTAAAGCATGGGTACAAATGTAATGCAAATTCTTCCAAAGTTTATCGTAAAGCATGGATACAAATATAAAGCTAATTCTCCCAAAGTTTACAGTAAAACATGGGTACAAATATAAACCTAATTCTTCCAAAGTATACAGCAAAGCATAGGTACAACTATAATGCTAATTCTTCCAAAGTTTTCAGTAAAGCATGGGTACAAATATAATACTAATTCTTCTAAAGTTGACAGTAAAACAAGAATACAAATATAATGCAAATTCTTCCGAAGATTACTGTAAAGAAAGAGTACAAATATAATGCAAATTCTTCCAAAGTTTGAAGTAAGCAAGGGTACAAATATAACCCAAATTTGTCAGAGGTTTGCAGTAAAGCATGCGTACAAATATAAAGCTAATTCTTCCAATGTTTACAGCATAGCATGGTACAAATATAATGCATATTCTTTCAAAGTTTACAGTTAAGCATATGTACAAATAAAATGTAAAATCTTCCGAAGCTTGCAGTGAAGCATGGGTACAAATATAATGCAAATTCTTCCAAACTTTACAGTTAAGCATGGGTACAAATACAATGCAAATTCTTCTGATCTTTACTGCAAAGCATGGGTACAAATATAATGCTTATTCTTCCTAAGTATATAGTAAAACAAGGGTAAAAAGATAATGTTAATTCTTCCAATGTTTACAGTAAAGTATGGGTACAAATATAATGCTAATTATTCAGAAGTTTACAGTAAAGCAAGAGTACAAATATAATGCAAATTCTTCCGTAGCTTACAGTAAAGAAAGTAGAAATATAATGCAAATTCTTCCAAAGTTTGAAGTAAAGCAAGGGTATAAATATAATGCAAATTCGTCAGAGATTTACAGTATTGTATGGGTACAAATGTAATGTTAATTCTTCCAAAGTTTACTGTAAAGCATGAGTACAAATATGAAGCTAATTCTTCCAAAGTATACAGTAAAGCATGGGTAAAAATATAATGCTAATTCTTCCAAAGTTTACAGTTAAGCCTAGGTACAATTATTATGCAAATTCTTCCGAAATTTACTGTTAAGCATGAGTACAAATAAATTGCCAATTCTTCCAAAGATAACATTAAAGCATGGGTACAAATGTAATGCAAATTCTTCCAAAGTTTATCGTAAAGCATGGATACAAATATAAAGCTAATTCTCCCAAAGTTTACAGTAAAACATGGGTACAAATATAAACCTAATTCTTCCAAAGTATACAGCAAAGCATAGGTACAACTATAATGCTAATTCTTCCAAAGTTTTCAGTAAAGCATGGGTACAAATATAATACTAATTCTTCTAAAGTTGACAGTAAAACAAGAATACAAATATAATGCAAATTCTTCCGAAGATTACTGTAAAGAAAGAGTACAAATATAATGCAAATTCTTCCAAAGTTTGAAGTAAGCAAGGGTACAAATATAACCCAAATTTGTCAGAGGTTTGCAGTAAAGCATGCGTACAAATATAAAGCTAATTCTTCCAATGTTTACAGCATAGCATGGTACAAATATAATGCATATTCTTTCAAAGTTTACAGTTAAGCATATGTACAAATAAAATGTAAAATCTTCCGAAGCTTGCAGTGAAGCATGGGTACAAATATAATGCAAATTCTTCCAAACTTTACAGTTAAGCATGGGTACAAATACAATGCAAATTCTTCTGATCTTTACTGCAAAGCATGGGTACAAATATAATGCTTATTCTTCCTAAGTATATAGTAAAACAAGGGTAAAAAGATAATGTTAATTCTTCCAATGTTTACAGTAAAGTATGGGTACAAATATAATGCTAATTATTCAGAAGTTTACAGTAAAGCAAGAGTACAAATATAATGCAAATTCTTCCAAAGTATACAGCAAAGCATGGGTACAATTAGCATAAGAACAAATATAATGCTAATTCTTCCAATGTTTACTGTAAAGCAAGGGTACAAATATAGTGCAAATTCTTCCGAATCTTACAGTAAAGAAAGAGTAAAAATATAATGAAAATTCTTCAAAAGTTTACAGCAAAGAATGGGTACAAATATAATGCTAATTCTTCCAAAGTTTAGAATTAAGCATAAGTACAAATATAATGCAAATTCTTACGAGGTTTACAGTAAAGCATGGGTACAAATATAATGCAAATTATTCCAAAGTTTACAGTTAAGCCTAGGTACTAATATTATGCAAATTCTTCCGAAGTTTACAGTTAAGCATGGGTACAAATAAATTGCCAATTCTTCCAAATATTACATTAAAGCAAGGGAACCAATATAATGAAAATTCTTCAAAAGTTTACAGTTAAGCATGGGTACAAATATAATGCAAATTCTTCCGAAGTTTATTGTAAAGCATGGATACAAATATAAAGCTAATTCTCCCAAAGTTTACAGTAAAGCAAGGGTACAAATATAATGCAAATTCGTCGGAGGTTTACAGTAAAGCATGGGTACAAATACAATGTTGATTCTTCCAACGTTTACTATAAAGCATGAGTACAAATATAAAGCTAATTCTTCAAAAGTATACAGCAAAGCATGGGTACAATTATAATGCTAATTCTTCCAAAGTTTACAGTTAAGCATAGGTACAAATATTATGCAAATTCTTCCGAAGTTTACAGTTAAGCATGGGTCCAAATAAAATTTAATTTAATCATAATTTAATCTAATCATAAGACACGGGTAGTAAGTTACCTATTTACAAAGATATATGAAACGTATAATAGCACAAATAAAATAAATATAGTAAGATGTTACATTAAATCAAATATATATATTCATTGAAGTTTTAGTTACAAAACAGTAATAAACTTATTGCATTTTATATAAAATATGACCACCAAAGCACACAAATATTACCTAAATTCATGAATTGCCTTGATTTGTTTAACAGTAGTTTCAAAAATGTCTATAGAACTATAAGATAAAAATAGATTACCTAAATGTTGAAGACGGTTTATTAGTGAGTGGTATATATAATTTGTAGTACAAGCATTGTTAAAAAATGTATCTGTGGATCTAATATTATAAGATGGTATGTGAAACTGAATTAATGATAATAGGTTGGGGCAATCATAACTGGAATTTACTATTTTTAGTAATGTTACAACATCCAAGATTTCGCAACGAAAGTGTAGTGTTTTTAAGTTGAGGCTACATAGAGGATGTTGATACCGTTTGTCCGATGTACAATTCCCGAGTTTGAAGTTAACCAGCCTTAAAAATTTATGCTGAACTTTCTCTATTGAGTAAGAATGGCTTTGGTAATATGGTAACCACACAGGTGAAGCATATTCTAAATGGGGTCTAACCAGGGAGCAATACAGTAACTTTAAAGATGTGACATTTTGGAACATACTAGTATTCCTGGAGATGAATCCAAGCATTTGTAACCCCTTCTTTACAACAGCATTAATATGGCTAGAAAAGGTAAGGGAAGAATCGAAAATCATACCCAAATCCCTAATTTTGTTAACTCTTTTAAGTGCTGTGTCATTTATAAAATAACATTCCAAAACAGGATATTTGCACTTATGAAAGGTGATGACGTTACATTTTGAAATATTCAATTGCATTTTGTTGGTGGTACACCATCTAAACAAGTTATTCACAGCCAATTGTATAATATCGCAATCGCTAGAGGAATGTACCATTTTATAAATTTTTAAATCATCTGCAAAGAGAAGTATATGTACGTTTTGCACATAATTGACTATATCACTAACAAAAATGTTAAATAATAATGGTCCCAAATGGGAGCCCTGGGGGACTCCTGATGTCACATCAAATGTATATGAAAAGAAGGATTTAACTTTAACATACTGCTGTCTACCAACTAAATAACTACGTAGCCAAGACAACATAGTACCTCTGATGCCTACAGATTCTAATTTATTAATCAGCAAACCATGGCCCACTGTATCAAAAGCCTTACTAAAGTCTGTATAAACAGCGTCAACTTGCAAATTATTGTTTATGACACTATAAATATTTTCTTCATAAACTAATAAATTGGTGACAGTAGAATGATTTGCCATAAACCCATGTTGTTGATCAATGATAATATTTTTTAAAAGTGGAGTTAGCATATCGATAACTAAGCTTTCGAACAATTTAGAGTGACATGATTGAATAGACACAGGTCGATAATTGGTAATATCAGATTTCTTGCCTTTTTTATAAATTGGAACAACGTGTCTTATTTTCCATTGGCTTGGAAATTCACCCGAGGAAAGTGACATATTAAAAAGTATGAGTAGTGGAAAAATTAATACACTGGAGCATTCTTTAATCAAAAGGGGGGGAATGTTGTCAGGACCTGGACCTTTTTTAATATCGACAGATTTTAACTTTTTCAAAATGTCATCAGATGTCACCTTGCATATACGTATATGTGTAGTATTGTCCTCTTTAAAGTTCAAATCATTATTCATATCTGAGTTTGAGCTGTAAACACAACTAAAGTACTTGGAAAAAGATTTGCTATAGCTTGTCCATCTTGAGTTACCTCATTCTATATACATGTGATTAGGAAGTACGTTGTCTTTCCTCAAAGAATTAACATGATTCCAAAAAGGTTTGATGTTGGAATGCAGTAGGGACTCAATATTATCAATATGGTCCTGATAACAATGCTTAGACAGATCTTTACATCTGGCTCGTAGCAAGGAAAAAGTCTTATAATCAGAAACGGAATTAGACAACTTGAACTTCCAATGGGCTTGTTTCTTCTCATATATTAATGACCGCAGTTCAGAATTGAACCAGTTTGGAAAGGACTTATTTTTAAATTTAAATTTAGGAACATATCTTTCAATTGCACAACCCAATATATCATAAAAGTAATTCATAGCACTATTTATGTCCAGTTTAATTAGCACATTCCAGTCGATAAGAGATAGATAGTAGGACATACCACTATAGTCTCCTTTGGGAAAATTATATGATATTGAGTCATATTTGATGAAGTCAGAGTTGGTTTCGATCATAAGATCGCAGTCGAGGGGTGGATGATGAGGATCAGCTACAATGAGAGACTCGCAGGCCTCACTGACTGAAACTTGCTGAATGTTGGTGAGCACAAGATCCAGGCATTTGCCATGTATGTTGAGCACATTGTTACACTGAGATAAATTTAGGTAACTGACAGTGTTCGCCAATGGTCTACTGTGGTCATTGACTGTGTTGAGCTCTATCTCAGTGTTGTACCAAGAAAGACAAGATAAATTATAGTCGCCACAAATAATAAAGTAAGCACCAGGATATAACAGATAGATTCGTTCAAGTTCTAAACAATGATCTTCATAAACCTTGTGAGAACTACCAGGGGGAATATACACACAAACCAAAATTACAAATAATTTAGAGCACTTTACAGCTACAACGATGTGTTCAATATTAGTGTGCTCAACTTCAATTTCAAAGGAGTTAAATTTATTATTCACTGCAATCAATACCCCTCCACCCAGTTGTTTATCACTAGTAGCAATAGATCTGTCAGTCCTATAAACATTATATGTTGGAGTTAGTCCAAGTTCGTTAGTGCCAATTGCATCACACAGCCAAGTTTCAGTAATAAAATAACAATCCAAAGTATGAGAAATAGCTAATCTTAAATGATTAAGTTTAGTTCGTAAACCACGTACATTCTGGTAATAAATTCTAAGCTTACTGTTCAAGGGGGACAATTTTTTGTTAAATGAATTAGTTACACCAATAATATCACTATTTGTGGTAGGAACTGGCCTACCTACTTTGTCACTAAAAAAGAACTTCCACTACTACTTTTAGGAAAATAAAATTTGTTCACCGCCGTATTACATGGCCAATTCGAGGGATTGGTAAGCTTTTCGAGGTTCTTAGAATCGGAGGACACTCTGAAAGAACTGTATTCACCTTTGGCGTTTAGCTTCACTACTTCCGCTTTACAGCCTACAGTATTTTCGACATGGAGAATCACATCATTCGCCGTTGCGTTAATGTCAAGACGCCACACGTGTAGGTGAATCTTCGGGTTGGCACCGATTAATGACGAGGAGTTGTTTCCTGTACCAACAATAACTTCGCGTTTGGGTCTAAGTTTACGAGTCACTGGGATAAAGGGATCGGCATCATTACAATCAAGAGAATTCAAGTCAATATCGGGAGATTTACCTTCCTGAGAATCCTCCGTAGGAATGTTAGGGCTAGATGAGTTCAATGATGTAGATGGTGCTGAGTGTTGTAGCTTCTTAGTCTGGCGAGTAACTGGTCTCTCGTAGTCAGGTATTGTGCTGGGCAGCTTCCTTTTCTGGGATTCGTGGTTTGGATTCTTTACCGCATTAGCGAAAGAAGCGATGCCTTCTGCTGGAGAATGTTCGATTGAAGAAGCCTGCTTGCTTTCAACCAAAGATAGTCGCAAATTTACTTCAGCCAGGGCACTCAGAATGTATGCCGTAGAAGCGTGGACGCCATCATTAGACGTCTTGTTTACGATGCATAAGTCGCACTTCCACATTATTGCTCTATGACTTTTAACGACTTTGAATTCAATGTCGGTAAGTCCAATACATTTATTATGAAAAACGGAGTTACATGTACCACCGCAAAATAAATATTCGGAGGAGGAAAGAGATTGGTTGCAGGAGTGACAAAGAGAAGAAAATTCGCCGTCGGCCATCTTGAATTCCGGAATGCTAATTCTTCCAAATATTACATTAAAGCAAGGGAACCAATATAATGAAAATTCTTCAAAAGTTTACAGTTAAGCATGGGTACAAATATAATGCAAATTCTTCCAAAGTTCACATTAAAGCAAGGGAAAATATATAACGCTAATTCTTCCAAAGGTTACAGTAAAGCAAGGGTACAAATATAATGCAAATTCATCCGAAGTTTTCAGTAAAGCATGGGTACAAATATAATACTACTTCTCCCAAAGTTTACAGTTAAGCATAGGTACAAATATTACGCAAATTCTTCCTAAGTTTACAGTTAAGCATGGGTAAAAATAAAATGCTAATTCTTCCAAATATTACATTAAAGCAAGGGAACCAATATAATGAAAATTCTTCAAAAGTTTACAGTTAAGCATGGGTACAAATATAATGCAAATTCTTCCAAAGTTTACATTAAAGCAAGGGAAAAAATATAACGCTAATTCTTCCAAAGTTGACAGTAAAGCAAGGGTATAAATATAACGCTAATTCTTCCGAAGTTTACAGTAAAGCATGGGTACAAATATAATACTAATTCTTCCAAAGTTTACAGTAAAGCAAGGGTACAAATATAATGCAAATTCTTCCGAAGCTTACAGTAAAGAAAGAGTACAAATATAATGCAAATTCTTCCAAAGTTTGAAGTAAAGAAAGGGTACAAATATAATCAAAATTTGTCGGAGGTTTGCAGTAAAGCATGGGTACAAATATAATGCTAATTCTTTCAACGTTTTCTGTAAAGCATGCGTACAAATATAAAGCTAATTCTTCCAATGTTTACAGCAAAGCATGGGTACAAATATTATGCATATTCTTCCAAAGTATACAGTTAAGCATATGTACAAATAAAATGTAAATTCTTCCGAAGTTTGCAGTTAAGAATGGGTACAAATATAATGCAAATTCTCCCAAACTTTACAGTTAAGCATGAGTACAAATATAATGCAAATTCTTCCGAAGTTTACTGCAAAGCATGGGTACAAATATAATGCTAATTCTTCCTAAGTATATAGTAAAACAAGGATAAAAATATCATGTTAATTCTTCCAAAGTTTACAGTAAAGCATGGGTACAAATATAATGCTAATTTTTCCGAAATTTACATTAAAGCAAGGGTATTTGGTTGCGGGACGTGGTAACATAAAAACTCATTAAGTGAACACGCTCTTTTATTGAAGTAGGCAATACGTTACTAAAAGAGTCGTACGACACGTGGCCAATGGACAGATGCTGTAACGTAAGTGGATGCGGCAGCAAGAGACTGATACACTCAGCACAACCGACTGTCTTTCCGGCCACACTCTTGCGCTCATATCCGGTAGCGGCTGATTCTGGAACTATTTGAGACAATTGAATCTCACTGGCCGCTACACCACCCCCCTGGCAGTCTCTAGGCCGGATACGTAGAGAGGTTACGTGGGAAATGGACTTTTCGGCCGGAGCGAGTCGTCTGTTGTGGCTCAGGTGGTATACTTCCGACAGGCAAACTCCGTTTGCTGCCAGACAAGGATGGTGGCGGTGCTGCCGGTTGGTTGGCGCCAGTTGTAGATGGTGGTGGTGCTGCCGGTTGGTTGGTGCCAGTTGTAGATGGTGGTGGCGCCTGCGGTATGCTCACATCATCGGCAAGGATGTATGCTGGTTCGAGCGATACCGTCACGTCCTTGTCTCTTACTCGGACCACGTACTGCTTCGGCGCTGTCCGGATCACCTGGTATGGTTCCTCATATGGTGGCTCCAGGGAAGACCTCACTGCGTCGCGGCGTACAAAAACATGGGTCGATGACGCCAAGTCTCGGTGCCCGAAGACAGGTCTGGCTCCGTGGTGGGCGCTCGGTACGGGACGTAATTGCTGCATGCGCCTCCGAAGCTGGGCGGCAAATTCCGCCGTGTATTCCTCGGGATTTGTCGGGAGTTAAGAAAGTCGCCTGGTAGACGGATGGGCTCCCCATAAACCATCTCTGCTGGCGTCGAGCGTATGTCCTCCTTCCATGCGGCCCGTATCCCCAACAGGACCGCCGGGAGAGCATCCGTCCATCGGTCGTCGCTGTGGCACATAATTGCTGCATTGGGTTGCCGGTGGAACCTCTCGACCATGCCGTTGGCGGCGGGGTGGTAGGCCGTTGTCCGCACTCGCTGCACACCTGTAAAAACAGACAAGCTGCGAAAGAGAGAGGACTCAAACTGGCGGCCCTGGTCGGTTGTTACTCGCAGGGGCGCCCCGAAACGAGAGATCCATCCGCGGAAGAATTCTCGGGCGACTGTCTCAGCCGTTGCGTCGGGCATCGGGAAGGCCTCCGGCCATCTACTGAAGCGGTCCACGCACGTCAAGCAGTATCGCTGATCAGCAGAGGGAGGTAAAGGACCAATGATGTCCAGGTGCACATGCTCGAACCGTGCTGTCGGGCTGGTGAAGGTCCCGATGGGTGACGTCGTATGGCGGTACACCTTGGCTCGCTGGCACGGTAGGCAACTGCGTGCCCAAGTCCGGCAATCTTTCCGGATCGAGGGCCACACAAAACGTTGGGCGAGCAACTTAGCGGAAGCTTTGATCCCAGGGTGAGACAGCTGATGCACCGAGTCGAAAGCTTGCTTGCGAAACGGCTCCGGTAGAAATGGACGAACGTTCGCTGTGGACACATCGCAATACATTTCCGCCTCTGTATCCGGAATGCGCATCTTCTTCAGGTCCAGCGCGCAACCGGAGGCGAGTAGGTTTATCAGTTCCTCGTCCTGTAATTGAGAGCGTCCCAGTGCCTCGTAATCCAAGGCGGTGGAGACCGCCTCGACGCGAGATAGGGCGTCGGCGACCACGTCATCACTGCCTGAAATGTGGCGGATATCCGTGGAAAATTGGGCAATAAAGTCAAAATGCCGAATTTGCCTCGGCGAACACTTATCCGCTTTCTGTTTGAAGGCGTAAATTAATGGCTTATGGTCCGTATATATTGAAAAGTCTCTTCCCTCAATCATGTGCCGGAAGTGACGCACAGCTTTATACACCGCTAACAATTCCCGGCCGTAAGGGCTATAATTCCGTTCGGCTTGGGAGAGCTTTTTGGTGAAAAACGCTAGCGGCTGCCAACCGTCTCTCGAACGCTGCTGTAAAGTGGCACCCATAGTGAAATCCGAGTCGTCGGTAAAAATAGCAAGGGGCACTGTAAGGTCGGGGTGGGCAAGTAACGCCGCTTGAGAAAGGCTCTGCTTCAACCCTTCGAAGGCGCGCTCGAGTTCCGGCGTCCAACACACGGGGTCGTTACCCTTACTTTTCGGGCCTTGCATCACGCCATGTAACGGCGCCTGAAGGGCGGCTGCGTTTGGCATGAACCTCCTGTAAAAGTTTACCATCCCAAGAAAACGCCTTAAAGCTTTCACGGTGGTAGGCTTCGGGAAGTTAAAAACCGCGTCAACTTTTTCAGGGGGAGGAGATATTCCTTCGCCGGAAACGATAAACCCTAAAAATGTCACTTCAGGTCGACCAAAAGTACACTTTGCGGAGTTGACCAGCACACCATAGTCGCGGAGACGAGTAAAAAGTACACTTAGATGTCGTTCGTGTTCCTCCTCCGAAGTGGAAGCCACTAACACGTCGTCAATATACACATAGCAAAAATCTAGGCCCCTTAAAACTTCGTCCATGAACCGCTGAAAAGTCTGTGCGGCGTTACGCAGCCCGAAACACATATAGGGAAATTCGAAAAGCCCAAAAGGCGTAGTCTTAGCAATGTCCGCCGAGTGGATAGGAATTTGCTGGTATGCTCTCACTAAATCAATCGTGGAGAATACGGACTTACCACGGAGGCTATGGTTGAAATCCTCTATATGGGGCACGGGATAGCGGTCAGGTATCGTTCGTGCGTTCAAACCACGATAGTCGTCGCAGGGGCGCCACTCGTCCCCTTTCTTCGGATCAAGGTGGAGCGGGGAAGACCAGCTGCTCTCCGATGGCCTCGCAGTGCCAAGACGCGGCATCGCCTCGAACTCTCTCTTAGCCACCGCGAATCTATCCGGTGCCAGGCGTCGCGGCTTCGAAGAAACTGGAGGTCCGGGAGTGGTGCGTATGTAATGCACCGTGGTATGTGCTGGGGCCTTCGGTGCTCCTGCCGGACGCATAACCTCCGGGAAACGTTCCAAAAGATGATGGAATCTGCAGTCCGTGCCACCGAGAATTGATTTGATGTGGCCCCCTCTGTCATGCACCACCTTACCGTCGGCATGGAGCGTCGTCGTGCCGTCGACGAGACGCTGGTGCCTCATATCGACTAATAGTCCGTAAAAGCGGAGAAAATCGGCACCGATGATGGGTTTTGAGACGTCCGCCACCACGAAACGCCACGAAAAGTCACGGCGCAGTCCGAAATTTAACGTCAGCGTCGTCCACCCGTACGTCGAAATTACGGTATTGTTCGCCGCAAACAACTCGTATGCCGATTAAGCCCTAGGCCCTTTCACCATAGCTCGTGGGAAAACACACAAATCGGACCCTGTGTCCACCAGAAATCTCCACTTGGTTGCCGAATCAGTCACAAAAAGGCGGCACGCTTTCGGGCAATCATCGGTGGCCGCGTCTACCGACTGCCCTCGCCGTTTACCGGGACGATGAAAGGGCACGGCTTGGTGCATTTACGGGCGTCGTTGCCAAACCTCCGGTGCTAACAACACAAACCCCCGGCCTGACCGCCGTGAGGGGAGTTCGCGCGGGAATTTGAGCGGGATTGGCTTCGGGACCTACCGCGATATCGCATTGTCGGTCGCCTGGCAGACAGGGCGGCGACTTGCGCTATCAACTCCTCCACTCGCTGTAATATAGTGACCACCATGGGGTCTGGGGTGACGCTGGCGACGTGAGGACGTGTTGAAACCTCGTTCACCTTATCAGCGATGGCTGCCACCGCGGCAAGGTCGAGTCCATCGTGGGCCGTCAAAATGGCGTGAATATGCTGCGGTTGACGATTCAGCCACAACGATCGGATCAACTCGTCGGGAACGGAGGCGCCAGGCAAATTAGTCAGGTGCCTGAGGAACTGAGATGGCTTCCTGTCGCCCATCTCTTCATGCTCGAGGAACTGCCGTAGCCTCTGCTGTTCCGACACCGAGAGCCGTCGTATGAGTTCTTCCTTAATTCGCTCATATTTATTCTCTGCCGGGGGGTTCTTAATGATGTCCTTCACCTCCTGTGCGTAGCGGTTGTCGAGTTGGCTGCTAACATACCAAAATTTGGTGCTGTCCTGTGTATTACCGCACAAATTGAATTGTCCTTCCAGCTGGGCGAACCAGAGTGCCGGATCTTCCGGCCAAAATGGAGAAACGCGCATCGCCACGCGGCCAACATTGGGGCTCCCGTTATCAACCATAACACTCGCGGGGAAGAAAAATAAATACAACAGCAAGCACGAGGGGACGCTATGGTAGCGCACTACAGGAAAACTTAAAAACCACGTGGCCGTAACCTATCACCCGAAGATCACGTCGGGGTCACCACTTTGGTTGCGGGACGTGGTAACATAAAAACTCATTAAGTGAACACGCTCTTTTATTGAAGTAGGCAATACGTTACTAAAAGAGTCGTACGACACGTGGCCAATGGACAGATGCTGCAACGTAAGTGGATGCGGCAGCAAGAGACTGATACACTCAGCACAACCGACTGTCTTTCCGGCCACACTCTTGCGCTCATATCCGGGAGCGGCTGATTCCGGAACTATTTGAGACAATTGAATCTCACTGGCCGCTACAGGTACAAATATAATGCAAATTCTTCCGAAGTTTACAGTAAAGCATAAGAACAAATATAATGCTAATTCTTACAAAGTTTACAGTAAAGCAAGGGTACAAATATAATACAAATTCGTCGGAGGTTTACAGTCAAGCATGGGTACAAATATAAAGCTAATTCTTCCAAAGTTTACAGTAAAGCATGGGTACAAATATAAAGCTAATTCTTCCAAAGTTTACAGCAAAGCATGGGTACAAATATAAGGCTAATTCTTCCAAAGTATACAGTAAAGCAAGGTTACAAATATAACGCAAATTCTTCCGAAGTTTACAGAAAAGCAGGGGTACAAATATACATATGTTATGTAGTTCAGATACAACTTATATTTTATTAGTGAATAATTTATTTTATTGTTCAAGAAATACATCCCAATATTTAAGTTAAGATTCTTGAGGAATATTATTAATATCAATGAGAATGAAATCTCGTAGGATGGATTACTAAAAGTCGTCAAGTCAAAATTAAAACGAAGGAGATATAATATAATTAATTTATTCGTTTTTATGATTTAATAAAAACAAGGTAATAAATCAATAGGCCGTTTCTCATTACTTAATTTGTAAAAATGCAATGTAAAATGTAGATAAAATTATAAGTTATCAGGCGAGGAGTATGTTCGTTCGTTCAATGTGTGTGTGTTTGTGTATCGAACTCTAGTGTTCGGCTTTTGGGAATGATTAAATCAGAATCATATATAATATTCAGAAATGACTCCATTGATTTCGTTAGACTTTATGATAAAATTTTTCCAATGGAGGAAAAAGGTATATACTGCTAGAAACTAATCAGTCCGATAGCTAGCACATAATTATATTTTTTGTTAATAGGAGGAAGAAAATATTAAATATTTTATGAGATAAGATAATAATTTACTGTAATTAGAATAAATAATTCTTCCTTTGATTAAATAAAATATAATTTTAACTGCTTTTTTTCAATAACGCAAACCAAATCTGAAAAATTCACTTAAATTTTTATCTGCGGGTATTATCCGGTATATCTTTAAAAATTTGGTAGTCCTGGAAAACATTTCAGTTACATTTAAAAGAATTTGCTTCACCAACCTGTACCGCTTCGGCTGTAGGAAGATGCTTTTCTTTCAAGCTAATGGCAACTCCTAAGGATGAATATTGAGAATAGCTGAAAATTATTCCTATGAAAATAAGTATGTATACAGGTCAGCAGAAGGTAAATATATGTTCCGGCCCAGTCCGCCATCTTACATTTCAGCCGCCATCTTGGATTTATGACGTTACGTCCTGTAACGCGTTCAACCTGTGGCGCCACCACTCAGAGAAATTTGGAGCTAGAAACCAGTGCCGTTCAAAAAGCAATGTTGTCAAGTGAGTTTTGATATATCGAACAGATCAGTGTTGTCAAAAAACAAATGAATCGCACGTGCGTACTAGTGCAGAAATATGAATATAGTAGAGTTGAAGGATGGGTTGTCAGCACTGTAGCAAATGACGATCGCAGTGCGTTACTATTTATTAAATTGGGTCACACTATTGTGGCTGAGAATATTTAACGACTGAAATACGAAAAGAGCACCTTTTTATATCGAGCTACGAATAGCTCAGTTGTTATAGCTTTGATATTGGGAGTCAAAGGTCCAGGGTTCGAGTCCCTGTTCGGACACATTTTTCGGGTTATACTCGAAAGGTGTTGAATTGCTTTAGCGTATATTAACTCGAAATGAAAATGTGATATGCAAGGGTTGAAATTAAAAAAACAAAGGTATAGGTAAACAAGTGTTTATTGTCATTTCATTACAATTTTAAATCACATTCTGTTCTTTTAAATAATGGACATCCTCTCGAAAATTTGTCGTGCTCTTCTTTTAGATCGTCACCTTTTTTCCCAACAATATATGCTCACACCACTTTTACAGCATACGGTGACGTCCTCATAACCAGTAAAAATAAATCCTATATTAGCCATATTGGTATTATTTAAAAATATCCTTTTTTGGGAAAATTGTTAAACGTTATAAATCTATCATGTTCCCTATCTAAATCAACATTGCTCTGAAACCACCTCCTTAGTAATTCACAATTGTTCGTTGCGCCAATGACCATCATTTTCATGTTGAGGTTGCATGCAATATCTACCCATTGATGTTAGTTGTTTAATCGAGGGACATCCGAAAACTTGTAAATCAACGACTCGGTCTCTCAAAGTGAGGAAAGGAATTTCACTTTTTGTAATCCCTTTACAAATATTAAATGATAGTTTGAAGTGCATTTGTACAAGGCTCTTTCAAAATCCTCATCACGAACTTTCCCATCATCTCATGCAATTCTATGATAATTATGAGATAACCAAGTGTTTTCTCGTTTAAGTAACAAATCGTTTGGACAATCAAAAACCCACGATTGATGGCAATCGTTATCGAGATACGCTTGAAAATCTACAATACATTTACTCAATCGGAGCACTTATAATGAAATGCGGTTTACGGGAGTTTTACTTCCATCGCCAGGGACAGACTCCCTTATTCACACTCATACAGTTGTTCCGGTTTGCGAGGTAACTAAACCCAACGCCAGGGACCGAATCCACCACACAGACAGAGATGATTTACACAGTTTTAACCCGATGCCAGTGACTGCCACCTCTTTCACATACACTCGATCAAGTACTCCGATATCGAGCAATATAGGGGAATTTCAAGTCTCAAACATTCGTAAGCGAGTTTGCTCCACTCGGGCATTACCAAGTTATCGACGTTTTCGATACCGATTACCTTTGCATGTTCAATATAGTCTTCGAAAAAATATTGAACATATTCCTGTTCGGTGTTCAGACTGTTAAACATCAGTGCTATAGATTTGGCGCATAGTAAAAAATTATTCCTTTCCTCTGCATTCAAGATCACCGAGCATTGATCACCCTTAATGAGCAAGTGTCTTTTTCCAAAATAATTCACTAAACCCACAGGAGATTTGAACAGAATATTTTTTGGCCCAAATTAAAAATATCTGATATTAATTTCTCATGGTCAACAAACACAAGGTACCTCAATGGGAAACCCTTTGTCCCCTCTTTTAGCCAACATATTTATGTCACATTTTGAAAAGACTTGCAAAGATAAATTCCATTATTTTCCAGAAATTTGGTTTAGATATGTTCATGATATTTTCACAATTTTTAATTTAAAAAAAACAAAAAGTAGAAGACTTTGTGGATCAATTAAACAATATATATCCATCCATAAAATTCACTTTTGAACTTCAGGAGAACAATACATTACCATTTCTGGATTTACTAATCATCAATAACCAACAACAAATAGAGTTTGATATTTTCAGGAAACCAACACACACTGACAATTATATTCCAAATAACTCCTTCCATCCTATGAATCAAAAAACAGCTGTTTTCCAAATCTTAACACACAGATTGTGCAACATCCCTCTCAACAAAGATAGGTATGTTAAAGAACTCAAACATATAAAACAAACTGCAAAGAAAGTTGATTTCGATCACAATTTAATCAATAAATTAATAAGAAAACACAATCTTAAAAAACGTTGTCCAACTCCACCACTTTCAAACTTGACAACAATAAGGCCAACAAATATATAAAACTACCGCATTGTCCCATATTAAATAGGGGCTTGAATAAAATTTTCAAACATAAGAATTGCACAATAACATACACGAACCCACATAGTTTGAAAAACTTACTGGATAGCACCAAGGACAGAACTGAGAATCTGAACAAATCCGGAATTTATAAAATACAATGCTCACATTGCAATTTAATGTACATAGGACAAAACCAGACGACAAATAATAACACGATTCAAAGAACACTTAGCTCATTACAAACACAATCGTTTTGAGAAATCAAGCGTAGCCACTCATATCCTCGAAACTGGACACAGTATACACCTGGAGGATTTAACTTTGTTAACTTCAGCCAACCATTCACTCAACTCTTTAGAAAATCTGCAAATCTACAAAAACAGAAACAAACTCATGAATACAGATACTGATTTTAACAAAACTTTATACAAATTGACCGAATTCAACAACATTGACGCACAAAATTCTTTTCGATCCTCAAATGTATTTCGGTCTTCGTTATAACCTTTTCCTCTAATTTCGTTGCAGTTGAACCCTGTTCATTGCCAAGGCAAGTTCTCCCCTGAAGATGCCCACTTATTGGGTGAAATGCATAGGGACTATCCTATAATTTTTTGGCTGAAGGACTTTTTCACCACTGATCAATTTGGAGCCAAAGTGTTTATGAGCTATCATCTACTGATTTATCTAATTGTTAAAATTTAAATAACTTTAACGGCCGCAATAAAATTTCATGGATACATTGAAATGTTTATTCGTTTTTATAGATTTAACTCTAAATAACATAAACTTTCAGCATTCTAACTCACCCCGTAGTATCTAAATATATACCTATTTGTTTAAACTTAAGGAATTTTTAAATGCCAAACAAATTGAAATATCAAAATTTGTATAATCCCTATTTCGTTTTTTTTACAAACACTACATCGAAAAAGAAATTCAGCTCCGTAGCACATTCGGTAATACATAAACCTCAAAAATACGTTTAAACATTTGCGAATTATTAGTGGTGGAATTTTTTTAACTTTTTAAAAATTTTATTTTTTTCTATGTATAATTTTCTACAAAATGATTTCAAAAACTCGAATCTATAGCATATAATTTCCAAGATAAAAATTATTAAAATTTAAAGTACAAATGGGGTTAAAACAGCCCCTAAAAATTAACACTTTTGCAAGAATATTATACTTTATTCAATGTATGGTACTAATTCCACACTTTTTTGTCAAATATGAAGTTGTAGAACATCTAGAAGTGAAATAATAATTATTTAATTGTTTAAATTTTAAAAGTTTAATACAGCCGCAATAACACTTTATTGGAGCTTTTCAATGTTTGTTAGATTCAATTCACTAAGTTCTACTTAACTTTAAAATTTCAGCTTTCTAGCTTGCCCCTAAGTACCTATATCTATTAGTTTAAAATTTAATATTTTTTAACAGCCAAAGTAATTAAAATATCAAAATTTCTATCATTTTTTATTTCGTTATTTTACAAATTCTACCTGTTAAAAAAATATCAGCTTCCTAGCACATTCGGTAATACATAAACCTCAAAAATATGTTTAAACAATTGCGAATTTTTAGCGGTCGAATTTTTGAACTTTTTCAAAATTTCCTTTTTTCTATGTATAATTTGCTACAAAATTATTTTAAAAACTCAAACCTACAGCATATAGTTTCCAAAATAAAAATTATTAAACTAGAATGTTCAAATGGGGTTAAAACAAGCCCTTAAATTAACCAATTTTGAAATTTTCTATTTTTATAGTTAATTATAAGAAAGATTCTATAGTCCTGCAAAATTTCAGCTTCCTAAACTTATTACATTGGTCTACACATTAGGATAACTTTTTCCCATATTTAGAATTTAAAAAATATTTATAATGATGAAATATAAAAAATGAATGTTTTTTTGTGTTGAGATGATATGCTTTCAGAATGCAAGCACCAACTACTAGTATAAATATATGTTACTAGTAGAAGGAGCTTGCATTCTGCAAGCATATAGTCTCACCCTGAAAAAACATTTATTCATTAAACAGATATTTCATCATTACAAATATTTCTTTATTCTAAAGATTTCACCCCCACAGCGAGGAGGAGGATATAAAATACTAGTAGTTGGTGCTTGCATTCTGCAAGCATATCATCTCAACATAAAAAAACATTCATTTTTCATATTTCATCATTACACATATTTTATTTTATTCTAAATATTTCACCTCCGGAGTGATTTTCGTTTTTCCCTTATGTAAAAATAATAGATTAAAACAATCCCAAAACTTAGCAATTTTAAAAATTTTATACTTTCTCCATTATGTGGCACTAATGCTACACATTTCTGCCAAATTATAAAGTTGTAGTACTTCAAGAAGTGAAATAATATTTTTCCAATTGTTTAAATTTTAAGCATTTTTAACGGCCACCGTAATCTGTTTATGGAGAGATTCAAATGTTTATTTGTGCCAATGTTCTACTCTGTACATAACTTGAAAATTTCAGCTTCCTAGCTTATCCCGTAATGTCTAAACAGTTATCTATTTGATTAAACTTCGAGAATTTTTAACTGCCAAACAAATTAAAATATCAAAATTTGTATAATCCTCATTTCGTTTTTTTACGAATTCTACCTAGTAAAAAAATTTCAGCTCCGTAGCACATGCGAAAATACATAAACCTTGAAATTTTGTTTAAACAATTGCGAATTTTTAGCTACCGCATTGTTGCGCTTTTTCAAGATTTTCGTTTTTTCTAGTCGTTTTTGCACATAATCCAACCTAAGACAAAAATTTCAAATCTCCAGCTCATCTGGAAGTGCCTAAACATTAGTATCCTCCTCCTCCTCTGTAAGAAACGTCTATATATATAATGATAGGATATTATTATTATTAACCAAATGTGGGAAAAGTATAATATTTCCAAATTTTCAAAAAATTGTTTGTTTTACTCCATTTTTGTTCTATAATGAAAAAACGAAAACCGGTCCAGAAGTGAAATCTTTAGAAATAAAGAACTATTTCTCATGATGAAATATCTCTCTGAAAAATTAATGTTTTTTTCAAGGTGAGATGATATGCTTGCAGAATGCAAGCACCTTCTACTAGTTTTATCTATTTTAAACTCGGTGGCGTCGGATACGATTGTTCTCTTTAGTTCTGGTTCGTAAAAGTATCCGTCGATAGTCGCTCTGTTCATATCTTTCAACTCGTACGTAGGAACAATGTCTCCCAAAGCGATAGATTTGATTTTAAAAACTTCAGTCGTATGGTTTGGTGTATATCCTTTAGCGAACGGCATTCTCTCTTTGCTGATTCTTACGTAATCTCCGACGGCAAATCTCGGCTTTATCTTGTTTTTTCTCTCTCCGCGACGTGTATCGACAAGTCGTTTTCCGACCTCAAATGCATTTGAGTCGTTTACTCGGGAAGGAGCTATTCCGATGGTAGAATGAACGTCATCGTTATAACCCTTCATAAGTTTAGGTAAGACGCTAACAAAATCACGAGTGGAATAGTTGGTGAAGTATTTGTACATTTTAGTCTTGAGCGTTCTATTGAATCTTGACACAACCGAAGCTTTAACATCCGGATGGTGAGTGTAATTAAACTTTATATTTTCCTTTGTTAGAAATTCCTGAAATTTTCTATTCTTGAATTCGGTACCACTATCGCTTTGCAATTTCAACGGTTTTCTACCACTCTGCTTAAATATTAACCTGAATGCCTCCAAAATGTCTTCCCCAGTCTTACTTTTCAGCGGAACTGCCCACGCGTATTTGGAGAACAAATCGATTACGGTCAAAATATACCCATATCCCTTATTGTATTTTTTCAAATTTCGCATATCATTCAAATCGCATTGCCACGTTTCGTCGATATATGAAACGTTGTAAAAATTTCTTTAAAAGCGTTTTCGTAACGGTCTATGCAACGTATACGCATCCTGCGAATCCAACCAATTTTGAACTTTACTTTTCGATACCTTTTTATTCAAAGCTTTCCACAATTTATCCGCGGTGGAAAAACTCGCAGGATTTGCAGGATCACCGTAAATACTTTCGATTACTTTATCGGAGTCCACGGTGTCTTTCGTTTTCGAACCCGAGATCCCCGCCGCGGTAAGCTTCTTCCCCGCTTTGATGTTATTTTTTCGCTTAACGCCTCTGCGCGGTTTAATCTCTCCATCATACCTTCCCATGATTTATCTAATGCTGTATTATCTAACTTGATGCGCTTGTTTAGAGATTCCAAGCTCTCACCGGGGGGTCTCTTCACCGCCTGTCTCCTAACTCTTTTTCCTTTCACGATCGGGATACTAATGGGCTTTCTCTTCTCTGCCGCAACGTTTAAATAAGTATCCAACGCACGTTTGTATAGATGTCATTTATCTACATCGCTCGGATCTTTCCTGTTTAAGACATTTTGCATTTCTTCGTCTAATTTATATATTCGTGCTTTCGATCGTTCTCTATCGAGAACTTCTGGGTCGATGAGTAACATCTTTTTGAGGCTCATTTGTTTATCAGACTGCCTATAATTCCGCTGAGAATGGAACTGATGAGCATGGGAAGGAAACCACCTTTCTGAATTAATAATCTGCGCTTCTGTTTCAAGGACCCTTTCTCATCACCGAGCGCTCTCAGCGTTTTACAATGCTTCCTTAGATTTTTCTTTAAGGTAGCGCTTATTTTATGATTCCCGTTCAGTGTTCAAGCAGCACTCGCTCAAGACTTGGATTACCTCTTCGTCTACGTTATTCAAAATCGCGTTACGCAATTTAGGCTTGGCGTTTTTCAAGACATGTAGTAAATGCTTGTTAGATCTCAACCTTTTCATCATCAATCAGATGTGACGGTGAATAAACGGTGGTAACCCCATCCGGAAATATACACATACTGAATCTCAAACGATCGTCCGTCTCTTGTGAAAGATCTAGGACCAAATAACTGTACGGTTCTTATGTCACCTCCTTATATATCCTCACCAACTCGGGCGATTGTTCCGGATACACCTGCCTCGCTAAATGACCAAACTAAAGTTTATCGCGAGGATTGCGAAAAGCGACGATGTACTTGGAATTTAGGGACATATTTCTCGATTGAGGACTCTGATAGAACACGTTTTCAATTATGAGTATCACCGAGATACTACTATGGTGGTAACCACTCGTGAATAATTCACAAACTTATTTAGTATATGCTTCATGCATCAAATCATCGATGACGTAGAGAGTTGGTATTCTTTTGAGGTTATCGAAAGAAGGAATTTGATTTTCAAACTCGATTCCCTCTATATCTGGCTCGCTACCTGGGATGCAGCACCAAATTATACAATCTAATTTTCTAAAAAAACTCAACACAAAAGTTGTTTTTCCACAACAACTAGGACCAGCACAAATACAGGTAAAGGAATGTTTTCACCTCAAAGACATCCCAAACTGAGCAAATTTCCCAAAATTGTAATTTTTATTCAAGTTTCACCTTCAGATTCAAAGGTTTCATCCCACGTCCTCTTTAAATTTGGAATTTTGATGTCCCCAGGAAAACGTGTTTATACCATCCTCGCATATATAGCGCTTATCATCCATAGCATTCAACGCTACTTTACGCATCTCTACGGTGAATAATTCATGTTTCGCACTTCTTATGACTATCATCTTTCTAAATCCGGTCGAGTTTTCTCTTAAAAAATTTACATAATCATCGAAACTTAAGCTTCTATTAAATACAGCTTTAGTGATCCCTTTCGCCTTCTTTTTAACTTTCTCTCCTTTTATCCTATACGAATAAAGATTGTTTCTCAATCCTACAAAGTGCGTAACAATACGCCCATCACATCCGTCCTTCATTTTTTCGATAACTTTTTTATTTTTCTTTGAAAAGCATGGATGATCCTTTGGAAAGTTGAAGGTATCGTAACAGTCCAATTCGGTCAATATGTCCTCGTAAAAGTCATCGGTCTTTATTTCATATATAAAGCTGTCAGTATCCATGTAGCATAGCTTCAAGCGGTCACCATATTTAGGCTTCATTCTCCTGTAGTGAAAGTCGTACATTAAAGTTTTCATTAAATCTAGAACACATAAACCTATATAAATAGGTTTATCCATTTTAATTGCGGATTTCCTCTAATGAACCGGGACTATATTTTCATTAAAGACCGTTCGATCGAGGAAAGTGGATTTGGAAATTAATTTATCCAACCTCTTTTCGTTGGAAACCAATTCCAAATGTATTCCCTTGCGAACGTTCTCCATAGTTTTGCCAAAGACCGCGTTATTCATTACCTTATAAAATCTTTTTCAAATTCATTCGTGGAAATTCTCCTACGCTCCGTATTCATGTCGATGTGAGACTTTAACCATGGAGATTGGTTAAATTCAATGACTCGGTGAATGGTCTTGTCTTAATCCGAGAGATAGAGCCTGTTTTAAAATAACACAGTGAATGATGTAATTTGTCTTATCGTTTAGAGTCGTCAACAGTTTCTTATGCTTACCACCTGAGGGAGTCTTGTTTTCGGGGCACAATGGCAGATCGTTGTGTTCGTGATGGATATTCTAAATGTACTTCTAAAAGATAACCTTTTTTGTTTTCATCCAAAATATGGGATACATTAAAATTTCGAATGTCCTCAGTAGTTAGCCAGCGGAATCCGCTATGGGATAAGTAATTACTCATCGCCGACCCATAGAGGATATTTGCATCTAAATACAGGATATAGCGAGACTCAAAAACTGGATTGAAATCATCCATATACCTATTATTAACCTAGCTATATCGTTTCATGCATTGGCTGATTCCACCACGAATACCCTTCTCTACCATTAGGATCACGTCATAGTCAGTCAATAGCTCCAAGTTAATTTTAGTATACTTGAGCATGGCGTCGAAGGTTAGACCGGAGGCCGTATAGTACCACGCAGGATCTAAATTATATGCGGTCATACAAACGTCCCTAAAATTTTCAAAAACGTCAGCTAAAAGTACAACGTCAGTTTCAAAATAAAGATCACTATAGTCGCCAAGAGTCTTACAGTTAAACTCGGTCCATATTTTCTTGGCATACTCATAGTCTTCATCGCTTAGGCAGTCCAGGGTCAAATTGCTAAAGAATTCCTCTTTAGGTGGCAAGCACGTTTCATCGAGCCTTTTCCGAGTGTTCGTGTATTCGTACGGATAAACACCTTTACACGTAACAGAGTCGAGTTTCTCCTCGAAATCGTTTTTAGTTTTCCGAAATTTGTCTCTCAGTAGTTTGTCTACCAATTTCGAGAGGGAAGCCATGAATCTAAAGGTGTCCAAAAATTTAATTGTAAATTTCTCACCTATTCTTTTGGTAAAAGAGATGAATTTTTGCTCAGAATTAGGTACGTAATGTATCTATCTCTCATCATAACCTAATTCCTTGACAATAAAGTGAGAAAGCTAACCGGAAAGATTGTGAATAAATGTTGGGACGAATTTCGGCATTTGAAACTGTAAATTACAATTATAATGCGCTGTACCCCTAAACATTCCAGTAACATGACAATGATCCCTTACGCGATCGTTCTCAAGCATACCCTCACAGATATGACATGTGGTTGCTATTTTAAATGTCTCCTCTTGCTCTGAGTTTAAGGGTGTCATCGGAATTGTATGCTTGTATGCTGCTTCAATCAATTCCACCACTTCTTTGATGTATTCTATGAATACCTTAGCGGCATCCGGTCCGCGGTATAAAACTGGCCCATAATATTCTCCTCCGGAATTGACAACAATAAATTAAAAACTCATAAATTCATGCTTTTGATATAATTTTGAATAGGAATGATCTGAGGGGTTACTGAAATTGACTAATTTTGGAAGGATGCACTCAAAATCCGCGTAGATGACATAGGGAACACGAAACATATGGTTAAAGTTTTTGAATTTCAACCATTTATCCTCTTCGCTAGGCAGTACGATTTTTGCGGGTGCGTTGACGCTACAGATAATTTTGTTCATTAAGTTTTTCTTCATCCTGGTAATGAGTAAAACATCTCTTACAAATGTGAATTTTTCGAAAATATTTCATCTGACTGTGTATCAATCTTTCAAAAATTTTTATGTAACAAAAATGTGTTTTTTCACACTCAGTGATGAATAGAAGGTCCCGCTGATCTTTAAGTTCCCTATCGACAATTTTGATAGGATACAGGTTGTTTTTTTCATCTAATCCAAAAACGTTAATCGCTATATTAATAACCTTTTCAAATTTAGGGATTACATCTAGTTCCACAGGATACTCGATGCAGCCCCAATCGTAACTATTTCTAAATTCCTCATTATCATATTTTGAGGGGCGTTGAGGATGTTTTTATGTTTTTTGCCCAAGTCGCGTATTTAAAACAAAAAGGGTCGGAATTTTGTACGTTTATAACCGATTTAGTAAGTTAATTTTCGGTGGTAACTCAATGAAATAAGATCTTTTCAACTGTTTGTATTTGTTAATCCTTAATTCCAATCCTTTTATCTCATGCATGGCCCAACTCTATCCTTTTGCCTGCCCTTCAGGTTTTCCTTGGGTATTTTTCCAAAGAGTGTATTCAGAATTTCATTAATGTCATCCGTCTGAAGCACTCTCATTTTTAGTTTTAAAAACCCTCAGCCAATTCTTCTTCCTTCTTGAATTTCGCTTTCAAAATAATATTAATTTTTAGAGCCGTATTTGTCAATCGTTCCCTAACTTTGTTAACCAAAATTTCTCTAATGTCATCCAAAAACGATATTATGTCTCTATGCACTCCATTTCCACTCACCCAAAAAGTTTTCAATCGATTCCTCACTGCAGAGTCGATCTCGACAACTTGATGTTGTCCTCCTGTTTGTATTAGTTGTCTCATGTGGACATCACCGATTTCATGTGCAACTCGATATCTCGAGTCAAAATATACGAAGCACACTTCGCAGAGTTTCCCTCTTTTAGATATGCTTACTTCAAAAGTTCAGTTGTGAATAAAAATAAAAGTAGATCTGAAAAGGATTTATAGAAATAAATATGAATAACGTTGTATCTGAAATAATTAGAATTTTTCGTACATTTTAAAGTGATGTAGTTCAAAAATAAATTTATTGATATGACAATAACTATCGCTATAATACAAATTACATATAGACATTGAAATATTTGTCCTCTATTTTTCAACATAGTATTTCCAGAAAACGCCACACTATAGTCTCGGTGAAGCGTTTCTTGATAGCAACGTCTTCACGTTGGTGACTTAACAAAATATTAATGAGATTTTCTAAAATATTCCAAAATCTTACACATTTTTAATAAACTCTTTCTTTTAGTGGAAGCACAACGGTAATATAGTAGCGGGGTTAACATGCTCCTCTTACAAAATGGCGGGATGCAATTATTAGGTAATGATGTGGTGGGGGGAGATGTGTGGAGCTAAGCATTCACTACTTATAACCTCTTTAAAGCTTATGAACGTCTAGTAACGCTTGACCGGTTTATAACTCATTTAAGACTACTTCTTTCGGTGATTTCCAAAAGTTGTGGAGGAAAATCATTTGAACGATCACTGGGTTACTCCCCTGTCTTGAACCAATGGTTTTCCATAGATCCAGTTTTTGTGGTCAAATAAAATTCTTTTTTGTCTATATATTACCGATCTAAAATATTCTATTACTACATTTAAACTCATTTTAGTGAGCAAATATAAATCGAAATTGCACAACCAATTTAAAATTAAATAAACGTCACCAATGAATTATACCTTAGTCTTTTAGGCGATCGAGTCAGAGTTTGTGAGTACGATGGTCAAGAGCATCGTATAAATAAATATCTTTAGGCCAATCTTTTCCAATTTTAAGCCAAGCCATCTTACCTTTGTTGAAGCGAAATATTTTTCCAGAACTTTCAAAAGAAAGTTCCTCTTCTTCTCTCGGCCCTTGAATGTACTCGTAAGCACGTCTGAATCGTAAATAAAATTAAATCATTTTTTATATCGATTGAATCAATAATAAGCGAAATATAAGTTTATTAAAATTTCCACCTGAAATCAGGCAGTCTGACATGTAGTGAAAATATGAAACTAGCATTAAAACTTTGGGTGCATTAACACTCACCGAAATATTACTTATTGATGTTCTTCTAACGAAGTCTTCTAAGCGCAGTGTATTATTTAATTGAAGCTTTCCTTCCTTGGACCGCAGTTGGTGATAAGTGGAGACGATCGAGCTCCTTATATACAACTTTCCATTTTTTCAAATTCGCGTATATTGCAACCTAATCAGGAACTGTTAGCGTGAATACTCCTTGAAGTTGCCAAGTAACCTTGATGCGATCACTCGGATGCACTTAGTCAAGGACATCTGGGAGCTTGTATCAGCATCATACGATATCCATGGCTTTATCTTAGCGGTTATTTTTTATGCTTTCATATGCAATTTCTCATTCGGTTATTCTACGCCGTCATGAGGATAGCACGTGATTACTAGGATTTAAATCTTCCGCAAGATTTTAGTATATAAGACGCGCTGAAATCTTTGAAAATCACTCTTCTTCGACTACAAGTAAGAGCAGTAACAGCAGCAGATATTCGGTAAGCATTACATTAATTTCTTTTATAACTTTTTAATCACTTCTCACTCTGACAAAGCTTTGATATTACCCTCATGGTTGGTCTATTTTCTTTAGAATACCTTCACCTCCGCTACTATCACCATCTTCATTACCACCACCGCCGTCATAGCTACCGTCGCTGTCACCACATAAGGTTGGAATTTATTGGTAATTAATTTAGCATTTTTTTCACTCAAGCACTAATTCTTCTCCTCTCTGGAATCCTTGAAGAAGAGGTTATCTTCGTTGCAGCAGCAGCTGCCATTTGTAAAGGTGTGAGACTTAAATGAGGGGGAAATGTACCCCATTCTGTTTTTAAAAAATGACGAGATACGGACCTGCCTTGATTGCTGAAATTATGAATAGGAAGAGCCCATCTTGGAGGGCGAAAATATACCTTCCCAGGAGATATAATATCTCCGACGAAGAGATATCAGAATATAATGCTGGGCAAGCAAAATTCAGTTTGTTAAAAAAGAATAAATGTTGAAAAATAAAAAACATGTGTTAACCGTTGCCTTTTTTTTCATTTCACCTCTTGCATATCACACGTTCTTTTCGAGTTCATATATCCTAAAAAAAGTCTTCGAACAGAGATTCAAACCCTTGTCCTTTGACTCCAAATATCAAAGCTCTACCAACTAAACTATTTGGACCTTGATATAAAAAGGTGCTCTTTTCGTATTTCAGTCTTTAAATATTCTCAACAACAATGATGCCACCCAATATAATAGATAATTACGCACTGCGATCGTCATTTGCGACAGTGCTGACAACCCATCCTTCAACTCTACTAAATTCATATTTTCTGCACGAGTGCGCATGTGCGATTCATTTGTTTTTTGACAACATTGATTTATTCGATATATCGAAACTCACTTGACAACATTGCTTTTCGAACGGCACTGGTTTCTATACTATAATTAACGAGAGTTGGGATCTGGTCGTTTTGCCCTCCGGGTGGAGGGGATGCGCCGACAGCGAATCAGGTAGTCTCCCTCAGGCGGGTCCTATGTTGCCAAACCTCATGGAGCCTCCGAGCCTCTGCCTGGAGCTCACAATCAGTGTGCTGTTAGCCTTTGCCCCTTGCGTTACCGTGTGCTTTTTCGCCTTTTGAGTTTTCACGTCTTTCGAGTTTTCTGGAGTTTTGAGTTTTCTCGCCTTTTGAGTTTTCACGTCTTTCGAGTTTTCTGGTATGTATTTTAAGTTTTCTCGCC
This sequence comes from Tanypteryx hageni, assembly GCA_028673005.1. Classification (NCBI taxonomy): domain Eukaryota; kingdom Metazoa; phylum Arthropoda; class Insecta; order Odonata; family Petaluridae; genus Tanypteryx; species Tanypteryx hageni. The sequence continues at coordinate 268,266,907 of CM054112.1, forward strand.
TTTTGAGTTTTCTCGACTCTCGGTTTTCTCGTATTTTGAGTGTCGTCTTTTTCGTTTTAGTTCCAGGTTTTTTCACGTAGTGGAAATGTCTCGTCCATCACGCTCGAGAGGAAGACCGAGGAGCCGATTTGATGATACAAGCAGATCTGGAAGATCACCATTTGGGCATGGAGTAACCATCAGAAGTCAAGCTCGGGAGATGGTTCTGTCTGCGGGTGACTTTTTTGAGAGAGAAAATGCTCATATCACCGACACCGGTTCTCCTATTATCCTCTTCAATAAGGTTATCAAAAGGACATCAGCTGCACTTAATGTTAGCTCAAATACCGTGTGGAGAGTGTCGAAAGAAAAGAAAATGCCATTCAACGAACCAGAGCCATCTAATCTACCAACCCCGGGCAAGAAAAGGCCCCGAGATTCAAAGATCACCAACTTGGACTCGTTCAACGAAGCTGTGTTTCGAAGACACATCTATGGATACTACCGGAGGAAAGAGCATTGCTCAAAGTATATATATCGCTTAGGGAATACAATTTATACGAAGGAAGTACAAGCTCGTTGAGGACAATATTTTTTAACTTGGGTTTTGAATACAAAAAGGTTAATGGCCGAAGCTTACTTCTGGAGAGAGAAGTTATTACAAAAAGAAGTTTATTCCTACACCAATTAGTCGTAAAAAACTTCGACGATAACGTTTAACTGGATGAGACATGGGTGAAATCGAGACACACCGTTAAGAAGGGATGGACCGACCATACCAAAGAAGGAATGTCGAAGGGACCATCTGGTAAGGGAGGGAGGCTCATCGTCTGCCATGCTGGGTCCTCAAATGGCTTTGTTCCCAATGCCAGCCTTGTATTTCGCTCCAAGAAAACCGGCGACTACCACGAGGAAATGGATCATAAAAAATTTTATGAATGGTTCAAAACAGCGCTACTGCCAAATATTAAAGAGCACAGTGTGATAACAATGGACAATGCACCATATCATTCTGTGCAAATCAATAAGCCTCCCACAGTTGCTAGCAGGAAGGCCATGATAATGGAGTGGTTGGCGGAAAACAACATCCCTTTTGATGAGGGAATGACGAAGGGAATATTACTTAATTTATTGCATAAAAATTGACCCCAGTTCCCTTCATATGTAATAGACGAACTGGCCAAAAGTGAAGGACATGAAGTGGTTCGTCTTCCCCCTATCACTGTCACTTCAACCCCATCGAATTGATATGGGAACAGGTTAAAGGTCATGTAGCCAGAGAAAATAAATCATTCACTCTAAAAGAAGTGGAAACACTGCTCAGCGAAGGTCTTAATAAAGTGACTCCGGGAGACTGGAAAAAGGCTGTCGACCACGTGAAGAAAGAAGACGCTTGGGAAAAAGAAGGTACTTTGGACGCAACTGTTGACGAACTTGTCATACGATTGGAAGAAGAAAGTTCTACTGAAAGTGAAAAAAGTGGTGACTTCTGATGAACATAGTGATCGTGAAGAGTTTATGGAAGGTGTTGAACTTTTGAAATAGCGTAGAACAATGTGTAAAAAGTGATTTGTGTAAATTTTGCTACTTATAATTAATCACTACAATAAAAATGTGTTATTAATAATCTATTCTATGCTTTATACCAATCAAAAAATCATACCAAAATCCTGTCTGAAAGTTCCTAAAATATTCTATTCAATAATTACAATGTTTTTAAAAGCATTATTACTGGAATAATTCACTCAGCAGCTGACGAGTTTTAACCCTCCAGTACTCCGCGTGGGGGGCTGTGGACACCTTAGGCATACGTTTTATGACCCCGACCCTTCAGTAGCTGGAATGACGTGTTTGGAACGTATTCTGCTAAACATTTTCCGTTTTCTGTGATATTCCTTTGAGTTTGGACGTTTTTTCGAGCAATAAGAGAGTGCTGCACTGTGTGGATGTTGTTCATATTTTATTCTAAAATTATTGTTATTATCTATAGAACTTTTTTATTTCACATAATTTGAGATTGTCTCTGAATAGTTTCTTCACTGATCGACATCATAAAATGTGTTATTTCCCGTAATTGGAGATCGCATCTCAACATGGAATAATTACTCTGGTTGTCACTACGTTAGAATCATAATTGGAAATAATGTAATCAAGTAAGGTTGACGAATGATTAGTTTTGCGAGTGGGCTCATAATTATGAATCACTAAATTATAAGATTGCAGAAGGTTGAGGAATTCATTTTTGTTTTCTTCAGACTCTGATCCTACAAGGTTTGTAGATTTTTATTATTTCAGTGTTCGGTTTTTGTTTTGAAACTCCCAGTCAACTGTTTCCAATTAACATTTGACAGAACTGTTATAAATATTATAGTGAACTACACTAATATTCAAATTGAAAAGTAAAGCCAATAGTTTTCTAGGTCATGATGCGAAAAACAGGGTTTCCTCTCGTGTACAATTACTATTTCTGTTCTACTGTAGTATTTCACATTTATTGAATTGAACTGAAGATATTATAAGTATATTCCTAAAAACTGTCAACGGACTCATAGATTGATCTCCGAAAATATTCATGACTGTGTACCTTAATACTTTTTCTTTTCGAAATAGATTAATAATTACATAATCATTTGAAACTTCTCAAAATTATTAACTTATAAATGACTATGAATAGAACAAAATAAAGAATCAACTGAATAATAGCGATATTGCTTTTATAACAATAAAATTGAGGTTTATCAGGAGAACCCCACGCGAGTACTGGCGGTTGAAAAATTAACGCGAGTACCGGAGGATGAAATTTTAACGTTGTTTCTGAATGTGTGGTTACGATTCCCTGAAAATATAAGATTTCTTGCATTGCCAGTTTCCGAAATAGTTTGAGAATAGAATACGAGCCGTTCGGTCTGTCCGAGAACGCCTGCGCGGTGGGCGAAATACAGTGGAGGGGATGGAGTGGAAATTCGGTGGAGGAGGAATCGGCAGAAGTCTAGGCAGCTCCGCATTCTAAGCTCCGCCTCCACAAATTCCAACTCTCGTTAATTGAAGTATAGCTCCTCCAACGTTCTCTGAGTGGTGGCGCCACAGGTTGATCACATGAAAGGATGTAACGTCATAAATCCAAGACGGCGGTTGAAATGTAAGATGGCGGACTGGGCCGGAACATATATTTCCCTACTACTCAGGTTTCGAGAAGATAAAGACACTTTTCACAGACAACTTCACACCAAGAAGCCTTCTGACATGCACAACCACTCCGACGAAAATCTTGCAGCAGAATAACGGAGAGTATGTTTCCATAGACACAACGTGTGGAGTTAAACGCCTGAAATCCATAGTGAGGATGCCTTTAAGAACGACAAATCACTCTTCAACAATGAATGGTAACTAATTTTTTTTGTATCCTTCACCCATTTTGAGCTTAACCCTCGCCAATTACACTTGTGTTATTTTCCCTCGTAATGCAAGCTACTTTTTAAATAATCTCCCCTTTGTTCCTTCACCATCCCCTTTTTTCTAAAACAAGGAAAATTTTCTCTTCCATCTCCTCTCCCTATGTCAGGAAGATTTCTGGGAAGAAACTGACCACTTCAACTATCCCTTTTTACAAGACCTATTTATACTGCAACTAAAACATATGACGTTTATAATTTAACATTATGATCAAATCTGGCAAATCATGCAAAACTATACGACAATCCCTGATTTTACTGTGTAGTTTGTAAAGTATGGTGACTTCAAATGAAATATCAGCTTACTCGCTTCTAACATAGACTTTGATACCAACTACATAGGAAATGTTATAAATTTCTATAATATAAAAGAATCATATGTGTAAATAGTAAATTTATTTCATGTATTCCTTCATAAAACAAACAATAATAATTTTTCACCCAAGGTATTGCAAAGAATACTTTTCTCGATTAAGTCAATAAAAACTGCAGCATCCTATCATATGCATAATAATTGCTATAATTAATCCATGATACATATTTCCCTGAAATTTATATAACTCAGCCAATATAAGTTTCATATCATTAGCAGCGGCGGCTCGTAGCTAAAATTAGTGGGGGTGCTGCTCCAGAAAATTTTTAGCCTTTGTTTTAAAATTGTGTAAAAGGAAAAAAACATGTATAAAAAGAAAATTTATTCAGGAACTTGATAAAATCTTAACAAAAAAAACCAAATATTTTTTACTTACTTTAACTTAAATTGTTACACTTCAAGCTTGATCTATTCATTTAAAAATGAAATCCATTCTTCTTGTTTTAATTTGTGCAAAAAGTTCAATAATTTTCTCCTTGATCTTTGGATGACAATTGAGGAAATTTTTCTCCATTGAAAGTACTGCAAGCGCATTTAGTCTTTCCGAATTCATAGTGCTTCCTTAAAAAGTTTTTATTCTTTTCAATGTTGAAAAGCAGCGCTCTGCCTCTGATGTAGTCATGGGAATTGTCAAGAGGATTTTTATCAGTTTCGTAATTTCACTAAAAACATCATCTAGATTATTTTCCAAGATAAATTTCAGCAGCTCAATTAATTTGCAATATTCATGAATATCAGTCCTACAATAGAATACTTTTAGTTCAGTTTCAAGCTTTTCTTTGTCAATCATGGGATAAGTGGTCAGTACTATCTCTTTTGTGGGATGTTCATTCTTAAACCTAGTGAAGCATTTCTTGTTGAACAATTTAGCAGCTACTAAGTGTTTAGTGGAAGAATATCTGTCCATTATATCAACACATATATAGTGACACACTTCCTTAGCTTCTGCAATGAGTGTCTTTGAAGGATTCTCACAGTACTTTGAGTTTCTCAATTCTAAAATAGCAGTTTTGAAATTTGTTATATATTCATTAACTTTAAACACACTAATTTCTCGAGATTGCATTTGGTTGTAAATTATTTCAACATGAGGCATAATCTGATGAAAAAGCTCTAACCAAAACTTGAAATTATCATCATTCAGGTATTTTAAAATTCCTGTTGCTTCTGCAATGGTTTGATCTGCATTTGATGTTGACTGAATTTCAGTAAGGCAGTTTTTTAAAGGTTGCAAATTTTCATGAACTCTGTTTATGGTCCGTATGCTGAAATTCCACCTTGTAGATGGACGTGGAATGCTGACGTCCATATGTTTCTTGAGAATGGACACACGTTGTGGTGATCTTGAGAAGAATGTTGGAATAGCCAGAATGTTAGAGAAAAATATTCTTGCGTTTTGTGTAATACTTGCTGCATTTCTCATTATTAAATTAAGTTGATGTGCATAACAGTGAATGAAATGTGCATTACTATAAACTGCTTTTATTTTTGCTTGAACTCCTGCTTTTTTGCCTTTCATGACATTTGCACCATCAAATGTCTGAGCTATCAGTTTTTGTCCATTTCCTTGAAGGATTAGGTCCAATTGTTCTAAAATATGTATTGATATGCCATCTGCAGTTTGATTTTCTGGAATAAAGAATCCCCAAAAACGCTCAAATATTTCTTCATTCAATACGTACCGTAGAACAAGGACCATTTGAGTGTGTTCCGAAACATCTGTTGTGTCATCAGCCATGACAGCTACAAAGGAAGCTTTTCTAATTTCCGTCCTTATCTCCTCATGGTATATTTGTAGCAGGCAGTCAAGTATCTCATTCTGAATGGTCTTAGAAACACCTTTGAAGACTGCACTGGTTTCTAAGTGATTCTTCAAATCTGAATCTAATTTAGATGCAAAATTTACTAATCCTCTAAATACCCCTGGATTTACTGAATCGTCTTTTTCATCATGTCCACGTAAGGGAGTTTCAAAGTTTCCACAAAAGTAAATGCAGTCTATTATTTTGGACAAAATTTCACGGTTCTTTTTAACTTTTATATTATGCTCATTGATTGAAAGTCTGTATGCCTCACTAAATTTCTCCTTAATACTTACGGTTCCTAAAAGTGACAGTGAAACAACATTATCAACGTGCTTCTTTGACTTCTCATGCTTTTCAGTTTTTTCTTTCATTTTGTTTATATTTCTAAAACCATCTTTTGTCCACAGTACATCACCTCCAAACAGCAAACACGGGAAGCAAAACAGTGCATTTTTTACTTCACAGCCGCAAAGCCAACTTTTCCATTGGTACCATTCAGAATTAAAGCTACGAATATATTTCTTGTTGTTGCTTTTGCCTGGCTGAGATATTAGAATATCAGGTGTTGAACGACCTCTTTTCTTAACTGCAACTTTCTCATGGAGAGATAGCTGTGAAAACTTAAGCTGTTGAAGTTCACTTACAGTCACAGAACTTATTTCTTGGGGATGCAAGGCCATGGTTAAAGTTTTCTGTTAAATAAAAGAACCGAAAAAAAATGAATCAAATAGAATAGCTGGAAGCAGAATAATAATCTAATTCTACACTCTTCTACACTTTATCACATTCAAGAATATGGTACACGGTTTTTAAGCACAACACACGCTGATTAAAAAAAAACTTCCTTCCACCATCACGCCAGAGCCGGCACTGCGAGAGCAACAGTGCTCTCTCTACCTGGCAGTCCAGCCTTCCTCCCCACCCCCCCTCCTATATGCGCATGCACACAACAGTCAAACACCACGTCGCTGTCACTGTGAAGCGCACAGTTCCATACAAAGATTTTTGTATCTTTTTCATAAACTGGGGGGTGGCTACTGAAGTACTGACATTAAGCTTAAGGAATATATATTGTACTACAAAAATAAAGAAAGAATTAAAGAAAAAAGGACTCATTATATTAAATGTTATCAATAATATCAAGGGAAAATAGGGGGTGCTGCAGTTCCGCAGTGCCTATACACGAGCCGCCACTGATCATTAGTATTAATAGCTATGCAAGTATTGGAAGTTGCTCATTATCGAGGTCACGAAAAAGAGGTGTTGAGAGACAGAGGGTGAGAAAAGCTCAAACGGGGACTGCGGGAAGAAGGGCCTTGGTCGTAATTCTTCCTTGCCTTGGGAATGTGGGAAGAGGAAGGGGTGACAAGTTTCTAGTTGCGTGAACCCAGGGAAGGTACTTGAAGGGAGTTGACGATCCCATGTCAGCGGGTGGGCGAAGGAGAATATTTCGGTGGCAACTATTTTCCCGGCTCCACCTCTTACTTTCTTTCCTCCCTCTTTCTATTCTCACAACAAGTTCGAAAGGCAAATATGCGCATTCTCAGGCTTATCAATTTTTGGAAAGAGTACATATGGAAGTTAAGGATCTGGAAATTGATTCCCTTAAATTTATCCATCTCGTGTACCCCTTAGAAGGTCTCCGCATACCCCCATGGGTACACGTACCCCAGTTTGAAGACCGCTGCATTACAGGATGAGGGACTTTATCCTAGCATATCCAGCAACTTCAGCACCTTCAAACTGGGGATATGGCTAGGCAGTTGAAATTCTGCCGTTGGTTAAATGCACACCCCCGCCTGAACCGTTACATCTTGTTCACGGACGAGGCACAGTTTACTCGTGATGGAATAAACAACACGAGAAACTACCATTTATGGGCTCAGGAAAATCCTCATGGAACAGAATAAAGCAACTTCCAACTCCATTTTTCTGTGAACGTCTGGTGTGGTGTCATTAGGAACCAGCTGGTTGGACCGTTCTTCTTCCCACCACGTCTGACAGGTGACATTTATGCTTACGTTTTGGAAAATGAAATACCAGGTCTCTTAGAAGACATTCCTCTACAAACACGACTTCAGATGTACTACCAGAATAACGGGGCATCCCCACAACTTCAAAATGTGACATAAATGTGTAGAATTAGTTCTTTACATTGAATAAAGTATAATATTCTTAAAATTGCAAATTTAATAATTTTTTTAAATCAAATATTGTTCAATAAGAAAAGACAGAAATTGGGTGCAGAGGTGAATTATTTTGAATTTAAAAAATATTTCTAATAATGTTATAACTCTCTAAAAAATTAATGTTAATCAGGGTAATATGAAATGCTTGCAGAAGGCAAGCACCACTACTTTTAACATATATAGGATATATATATATAGGAGGATACTAAGGTCCAGCACAAACTACAAGAGCTAGAGAGTTGAAAGTTTCAGCTTTTGTAGATATGATGGAGAAACCTGTAGATAAAATGAGACAACTCACCTAAGTGACATGAGTTTGACTCCAGAAAATCCGAAAGTTGCATTTTTTACCATAAGAAAAGCATTGCACTATTATTGTAAATTAATTTTGGGCACTTGCCTGTAAGCTAGAAAAATGAAATTTTCAGTGATGGGCGCAATATCTATTAGGAATTATTGTAACTTTTGCTTACAGTGTCCTGGGTTCGACTCCAGATACCCCATAAGTTAGCATGGGAAAAATTATCTCTGTGCATAGACCAATCTAATAAGTTTAGGAAGCTGAACTTTGCAGGATTATAGAATTTTTCTCATAACCAACTATAAAAATCGAAAATTTCAAAATTTTTAATTTTTAGGGGTTTTTTAACCCCAGTTGAACATTAAAGTTAAATAATTTTTATCTTGGAAACTGTAAGTAGTAGTTTCGTGTATTTTCAAACATTTTGTAGCAAATTATACATAGAAAAAAAGGAAACTTTGAAAAAGTTCAACCATGCGACTGCTAAAAAATTTGCAATTATTTAAACATATTTTTTCGGTTTTTGTATATCCGAATGTGCTACAAAGCTGAAATTGTTTTTACTGGTAGACTTAGTAAAAACGAAATAAGGATTATAAAAATTTTGATATTTTAATTTGTTTGGCTGTTAAAAATTCTTAAAGTTTAAACAAATAGATATATGTTTAGGTGCATTGAAACTAACAAACATTTGAAAATTTCCAGCACTGTATTATTGCAGGCATAAGAAATTTTTAAATTTTAAACTATTAAATAAATATTATTTCACTTATATGTGCTACAACTTCAAAACTTGACAAAAATGTTTGGAATTAGTACCGTACATTGGATGATTTTTAACAGCCAAACAAATTAAAGTATCAAAATTTCTATAATCCCTATTTCATTTTTTGTAGCACAGTCAAAAATACGTATACCTTAAAACTTTGTTTAAATTATTGAAAATTTTTAGCGGCCACATTGCTGCACTTTCTTGAGATTTTCGATTTTTCTAGTAGGTTTTGCACATAGTCATACCCTAATAAAAAATTTCCAGTCTCCATGCTACTGGATGTTCCTAAAAATTAGTATTCTCCTAATATATATATATATATTTATATCAGGGGTGACTGGTGCTTACTAGCTGCAGAACCTGCAGAAATATTGCCAACTATCCATGAAAATGTCTAGGTTGTTTGTAATAATTTCATTCATTTCAATTTATGCATTAGTATTTGAAAACCATGTCTGTTTGTATTGTGGTTCACCATTTTTCAGCAGATATCATCGTTCAATGCACGAGACAAAGAATGACTACGTGGCAACAGCCAAATTCATTTGGTGCTGGACAAGCCCATAGCTCTATGGGTAAGATATTGCAACACTGTAACTGATCTATGAACAGGAACAGCTACTCCCCGCAATTACCTGCAGGCCACACTTACCCCTCAGTAGCCTACAAGTGGAGCTAGCAAGCACATGTGGAACATTTGAATTGGCTCTTCGTGGTCATGACGAAACTAAAACTTCTGAAATCTCAGGAATATTTCATAGACTAATGAACTTTAGTGCAGAGCTAGATAAAATTTTACATGACCATTTAGAAAATCTAACTGTATTTAAAGGAATATCCTAAGAAATTCAGAACGATCTTTTGAAATGCATGTTATAAGTGTGTCATGGAGAGATAACTTAGGAAATAAATGAAACACCATTCTCAGAGTGATAGCTGATGAAACAGCTGATGTTTCTTCAAAATTTCAGCTAGTGACAATTTCTCAATATGTTCAAGCAGTTGAGCATTTTTGAGGTTTTTTGTTGTCGCCCAAACATTACACTGAAACATTAGCTGAAATTAATTTAAGTATGATCGATCCCATATTAAAATCTACACCTAATAAATTGATCGCTCAAAGCTATGATGGAGCAGCCATAATGAGTGGAAAACATGGAGTTGTACAGGCAAAGATTAAGGAAAAATATCCTTTGGCTTATTTTGTGCACATCAGCTCAGTTTAATTATGCTACAAGCAGCTTCACAAAACACGTGTGTATTCTTTGCGAATATGCACGACATTTCTAGCTTTTTCTTCTCATTCACCTCAACATGTGGCTGTACTTGACACAATGGTTGGAAGAAAAGTACTTCACACCGCTCTAACCTGTTGGAATTTTAACATTAGAGTCATGAATGTTGTAAATGAACACAGGGACACACTGGTTGAATGAATGGAAAAAATATAAGAAGGATGCAACCCAAACATCACTACTTTACATCAGGCTTCTGCGATTCAATGTATGCTGCAGGATAAAAATTTTATATTTTCGCTTACATTCTTCCACCATGTTATGACTCATGCAGATATTCTATTTTATCAACTACAGACAAGAAAGATTGACTCAATGGAAGTAAAGCATGCTATAAATATGTTTTTAGAAAGTATTTTTGCTATTAGAAACAATATTGATTCTATTGTCATAGAGGCATCCACATTATTATGCACAGATTTTGTTGAAGTAAAAAGGAAATGCAGTGATAATAATTGTGATAACCATCGCATTGCTGCCATAGAGGAATATGATACAATTGTAAACAGTGCAAAAAATTGTTTTGATTTTACCAACCATCTAATAGCTGCATCTCTACTTTTCTCAGAAAATTTTCCTGAATATGCTGCAATGTTTCGTGAAGAAAAATTACTGTATTTACCCAAAAGGAAGACAAGGTTTTTCACAAAAATGCCATTAAAAATATTAGGTATCATCTTAGAATGGAGTATGAGGATTTAAGGTGAGAATACACCTTTATTTTAAATATACCATGAAACACCCAGATGTTAAGTATATGTCCGTTAAAATATTTATTATTGCATAAAGTAATATATCACCCATATTAATTAATTACTAAAATAATTTAAAAATTTAAGGTCAAATTTCTTAAAATTGCTCCCACAGACTAATGGTTCCACTTCAGCGGTAGGGAAGTGTTTAGAGCTGGGTAGGTAATCACGTGACAAGTTGAAAAAAATGACTACAGCTGGGTAGTTCCGTGCCTAATATGAAACACAAAGTCATGTAGGCACCAATTAAGGTGTCTAATAATACAATGTAAACAAGACTGATACAATTTAAACATATATACTACAAATTAAACATGATGCTTTGTGTTTGGTATGCCAACGGCAGACGTAAAGCGGACGTGAATTTCAGTGTAGAAAATTTACGAGAGCACTTGAGTAGTACACACTTTGCAGAGTTTTAAAGTGAAATAGTGACAATTATTATTTATAACTTTTAAAAAAGATACCTAAACAAATGGCAGATAGCGTAGAGAAAAAAGAAACTGCAGTAAGAGGGAATGTATCGAAAGGAATTAGAAGTAGTTACGACAGAAATTTTAAGTTAATGGTGGTGCACTATGCTGAATAAACAAATAATTTTGCGGCAGGGAGGAAAAACAATGTGACTGAAGCAAATGTGCGAGGGTGAAAGCAAGCAAAAGAGAAACTTGAAGGAGCTAACTCAACACGGAGATCATTTAGTGGACCAAAACGAGACCCATTTCATGCATTAGAAGAGGAAATTGCAAACTTTGTGAATATTCAAAGAATGGACAGTACACCGGTGATGCAGGATATCATTAAATTGAAAGCCCTAGATTTATCATGATCGTATAACATCCCACACCAAGAATTTAAGGCTAGTAATGTATGGTGTGTGCATATGATGCATCGTAATGGTTTTAGCCTGCAACAAAGAACTTCACTTTTGCCAGCATCTACCTTCCGACTTCACAGACAAACTAATAACTTTCCAGAGGCATGTAATTCGGTTGCGGAAAAGTCATAATTATGTTCTGAGCCAAATGGGTAATGCAGATGAGACACCCATTTACTTTGACATGCCATCCAATTACATGGTCAATGAAAAAGGTGCAAAAAATGTCATCATAAAAAATTCTGGGAATAAAAAACTGCGCATTACTGTAATGCTGGCTGTATTAGCAGACAGAACAAAGTTGCCACCATATGTTATTTTAAAATGCAAAACAGTGCCTAAGGAAGTACTACCAAATGGAATAATTGTTAAATATCAAAACCAAGGATGGATGTCAGCTGATTTAATGAAGGACTGGCTAAGCATAGTGTGGAATAGACGACCTGGGGCACTTTTAAGGCAGAGAGCAATGCTTGTCTTAGATGCGTTCAAAGGCCACCTTACAGAGGAAGTTCAAAATACCCTTCATGGTATGAATACTGACCTTGTAGTTATACCAGGAGATATGACATCATAAATTCAGGTGCTAGATGTTGTAGTGATGAAGGCCTTTATGGATTACATAAAGTCATTTTATTCAGAATGGCTTTTGGCAGGGGGCCATGTATTAACTCCTATAGGGAAAACTAAGAACCCAGATCAACATTAAAGTCAGCACCTATCACAATACTGTAATTAAGAAGGCACAGAATACATAAAATTTCATATAGCTTGTTCATAAAAACAATAAAATCACCAGAAGGGGGTCTGTACATTGATAGAATAACAACATTGTTATCACTAGCAATAAGTATTGCAGCAGCAACTTCACATACCATTTCAAGAGAGAGTGCATTGATTTTATCAAATTGTTTGCAAACTACGTTTTTCTGCACAAAAATGACAGATGCACCATGTCTACGTTCTGATCTGCAGAAGCAACTCACTACACTATAGTCAGATAATCCAATTACAGTTATTTCATCAGCCTAAAGCTTACTTTAATGTTGATCTTAGAATTAATTCTAATGATTGTAGAGATATGCTTAATCTTTTTATCAGCTTGGGTCTTCAAGTCACCATATCTGACATAACGAGGCCTGGGGTTCATTTTGAAGGCTCATGCATTGATAATGTTGTAACTTCAGTACATAAAGATAGGTGGACTAGCACTGTGGTAAACACATTGCTGTCTGATTACTATGCAATAATATTTATTGCTCATCTCGAAGGTCTTCAGGCTTGTTTTAATCAGCAAAAGATTACAGTCAGAGAAATTAACAATGCCAGCAAGATATGTTTGTTCCCTTCTAAATCAAATTAACTGGTGTCATTTACGTGCCCAACCATTGAGGAAAAGTTTAAATATTTTTTTGAGTATTTTATGTTGACTGTTGAATTAGCTTTCCCATATATAAGAGTTAGAAAAACTCTTAATCATGCAAAATGGTATACCAAAGAGCTACTGGATTTAAAGCACACTAGTGAATCACTTTATGACGTCTGGAGAAGTACATGCTCAACTCACATAAAAGAAATATATTACTCTTATCGGAAGAAATATAGGAAAGAGTTAAAATTAGCCAAAATCAATTATAACAGCATGATAATTGAAAATTCTGACAACAGCAATAAGGCCATGTGGTCCGTAATAAACCGGTTGTCTAATCACAGTAGTAAGGCTGAATCTATAAAACCAAATTTAACTTCACAAAATTTTAATGATTATATTATTGACAAAGTAAATGCAACTGTAAATAATGTACCACAACCTACAAATAACTTCAATCTGTACCTAAACAATCTGGAAAGAACAGCAACCTCATTTGCCTTTGCCCCAGTCAAAGTAGAGGAGGTGCATGGTACAATTTGTAAAATGAAAAATAGTAATTGCATGGATATTTATGGTATTAACACTACTATTCTTAAACTTGCTGCTACATATATTTGTGAAGTGCCAACCCACCTTATTAATTGCTGTATTGATCATGGTATTTTTCCAGATCCTCTTAAAATTGTAAAAGTTTTGCCAACTTTCAAAAAAGGTAATAAGTTACTGTGTGAAAACTATAGGCCTATATCTATTGTGCCAATTTTCTCAAAAATTTTTGAGAGAATTATTAATGATCAAATGATATCTTACTTTGAGAAAAATAATTTGTTTTCAGGATCTGTTTCGATTTCGTGCAAAACATAACACATGTGAAGCAGTTCTGACATTAATTAAAGACTGCCTTGCTGTTCTTGAGAAACAGGACGTGTCAATTGAAAATGTTTGATTTCAGTAAAGCTTTTGACACAGTTTCATATGAAATACTGCTAAAAAGCTAATCTATTATGGATTTCAAGGCAAGGCTATTGAATTAATTCACTCTTATCTGTGTGGTCGAACCCAAACTGTATATCTCAATCTCAAACTATCTTCCAGTTCCCTATGGGGTTCCTCAGGGTTCCATTCTTGGTCCATTGTTATTAATTATATATGTAAATGACCTCTCAACAAATGTAATTGAAAACACGGCCAAATGCTATCAATTTGCTGATGACTGCGGAATATGTCTTTTGGCCAATTCCCCGTATAACATGTCTATACTTGATACTAATAAATTAGAGATAATGAAAGACTGGTGCTCTGATAAAACCTTATGTTTGAATGGTGATAAAACCCAATACATGAAAATTAGTTTAAACCCTAGAGATAATCTCAATAGTAAGTCAATTAATTTTCTATGGATGCACCTAAATTCTAATCTAAATTGGGAAAATCATATTATTAATGTGGAAAAAAAATCTCTAAGGACATTTTTATGATTAGGAGGCTTTGTTCCAGTGTCAACAGGAATGTGCTGAGAACTGTTTACTATGCACATGTGCATGGCCACCTTTCTTAAGGAACTTTAATATCAGCCAACAACTCGTCATCCATAAAATTACTACTCCTCCAAAAGAGAGCAATCCATATTATATGTGGAGTAAACTCTAAAACACATTGTAAGCCACTGTTTATTAAACAGAAAATTGTCTTTACCATCAATCTATGTCTACCAATGCCTGCTATATATCAAGAATAACATTAGTAACTTCAATGACCATACCAATGTCCACCAACATTTCACCAGAGAGGCTTGATCTCAGAAATGACTACTGCAAGTACAGTAAGACATTAAATAGTTTTGAAAAGACATCAGTGAAGTTATATAACATTCTACCTATTACCATTAGGATACTTCTTCCAAATTTATTAAAAATACGTATTAAACACTACTTGTTGGTTAATTCTTTATATTGTGTTATATTATATGTAATATTTTTGTAATAATTTTATCAATATACAGGGTGTTTCAAAATTATGTATACACAATATAAAAATTTATATTTCGTGAACCAAATATACAATTTGCACAATTTTTCTTTTATTTAAAAGCAAAATAAATTAATTATTTTAACAAGGTTTGATTATTTACAAATATCCATGGAAACAATGGAGAACATGCAGATGAGTTTCAATGAGAGAAAGTTAATTCTAAAATGGTATTGGAAATTTGAAAATGTCAGACGTTCAGCGTGCATGGGAAAGAAAATATGGAACAAAAGCACCAACTCATCTAACGATTACCCATCTGCGTGATACATTTGAGGAACATGGAACTGTGAACAATATCAACAAGACATGCTGCTGTGGGCGGAAAAGAATGTCAAGAAGTATCGAAAATTTTGAAACTGTCAGAGATGCAATTACCCGCTCCCCAAGGAAGTCTACAAGACAGTGTTCACGTGAGCTACAATTGAGCCATACAAGTGTTTTTAGAATCCTAAAGGATATCAAATTGAAGGCATTTATACCTCGATTACTGCATTCAATCCAAGAAGATGATCCAGATTGACGAACACAATGGTGGAATCGATGCTTTTAAAGATTCAATTTTATGGTCAGATGAAGCCACGTTCAAGCTGAATGGCCATGTGAATAGTCATAACTGTGTTTACTGGGCAGGTAAAAATCCACACTTCACATTGGAGAAAGATGTCAATCTACCAAGTTTTACTGTCTGGATGGGACTCTCCTCTCGTGGAATAATCGGGCCTTACAGATTCAATGGCACTGTTAATGGAGAAAGTTACCTTGATATGTTAAAAAATTATGCAGTACCTAATATCAGAAACATGTTTCCGGATACATTGGTGTATTTTCAACAGGATGGTGCACCCCCACATTTTCATACAACTGTGCGGGAGTACCTGAACAATGAATTTCCTGAGCAATGGATAGGTCACAGGGGGAGTGCTTTTGAATACCCTCCAAGGTCTCCAAACCTCACTCCTTCAGATGTTTTTGCATGGAGATACTTGAAAGATAAAGTTTACGATCAGAAACCGCAAACATTGGAGGATCTGTGGATGGCAATACGGCAAGAAGCACACAGAATTTCTACTGACTTGTGCACTGTAGCATGTAATTTTGTTAAAGAGAGATGTTGCTTATGTATCAGTGCTGGTGGTAGACATTTCGAACATCTTACTTGAGTTTTGTTCATTGCAAACGTTATTATGCATTTAACCTTTAAAATAAAAGAAAAATTGTGCAAATTGTACATTTGGTTCACGAAATATAAATTTTTAAATTGTGTATACATAATTTTGAAACACCCTGTATATAGATGTTTCTTACAGAGGAGGAGGATATAGGAGGATACTAATGTTTAGGCACTTCCAGATGAGCTGGAGATTCGAATTTTTTTTTCTTAGGTAGGATTTTGTGCAAGACCGACTAGAATAAACGAAAATATTGAAAAAGTGCAACAATTCGGCCGCTAAAAATTCGCAATTGTTATACAAATTTTCAATGTTTTTCTATTTCCGAATGAGCTACGAAGCTGAAAGTTTTTTTAGAGGTAGGATATGTAAAAAAACGAAATAGGGAGTATACAAATTTTGATATTTTAATTTGTTTGGCAGTTAAAAACTCTTAAAATTTAAACAAATAGGTAAATGTTTATATACTACGGGGTGAGCTAGAGAGCTGAAATTTTTAAGTTAATTAGAGTTTAGTCTATATAAACGAATGAAAATTTCACAGTATCTATGAAATTCTTATTGCGGCCGTTAAAAATTATTAAAATTTAAACATTTAGAAAAATGTAATTTCACTTCTATTTGAGCTATAAATTTAAAATTTGGCAGAAATGTGTGGCATTATTAACCCTGTGAGAAAAGTATAATATTTCTAAAATTGTAAAAATTAGTGATTGTTTAACTACATTATTGATCCATAATGAAAAAACGATAACCCTTCCAGAGGAGAAATCTTTAGAATTAAAGAAATATGCCTCATGATGAAATATCTCTCTGAAAAATTAATGTTTTTTTCAAGGTGAGATTAAATGCTTGCAGTATGCAAGCACCTTCTACTAGTAATGTATATATTTGTATTTGAATAATGATTAGACTATGATGAGGGAATACATTTGTATAATGTCTGTGCTAATAAAACATTATTATTATTATTACTATTTTACCTTTGTATTTCACAGCTTTTGAGCCGGTTATTTCAATGAGGTACGGGCTTTTCCAAGCACTCTCATTACTCGGAACTTAAAAATTGATGTACTATTCTGGTTGTATTTAGTATGACAGCTTTTTGTAGGAGGGTATATTGCAATTTAGGTAAATCTATTATTTTTATACTGTTGTGTAAGTCTGTAGGGATAATTCCTGTGGTCGATAAAACTATTGGGACAATGTGTACAGTATTCATGTTCCACATTCGTTTAATTTCTTCTTTTAGTTCTATATATTTTTGGTGCTTTTCTACTATGGTTTTCTGAAGATTGTGTGTATTTGGGATAGCTATGTCTATTAGATAAGTGGTTTTGGCTACCTCGTCCTGCAAGACTATGTCTGGTCTATTGCTGTGTATAGTTTTGTCCGTTATTATTGAGCGGTCATAATATAACTTAAATGCATCAGATTCCAAAACTGGTTTAGGTTTGTATTTATAGTAGGTCATGTTGTCTTCTATTAATTTATGCTTTAGAGCCAGTTTTTGATGTATATTATTATTATCTTTTGTATTTCACAGCTTTTGAGCCGGTTATTTTAATGAGGTACGAGCTTTGCCAAGCACTCTCATTACTCGGAACTTAAAAATTGACGTACTATTCTCGTTGTATTTAGTATGACAGCTTTTTGTAGGAGGGTATATTGCAATTTAGGTAAATCTATTATTTTTATACTGTTGTGTTATTATTATTATTATTATTATTATTATACATGTATTCGGCACACCTCAAATGGTAAAAGAAAGTTGCCTTTGAAATAATTCTTGGAACAGGTATTGTGAATGCATGGATGATATATAGTAGTAACCAACATGAGAGAAAATATATGAATATCCTGCTCTTCTGGGAAAAATTATAGGAGGCTTGTTATAGGAACACAGGCAAATCCATTCAGGGTGGTGATCCTACTGTCCCAGAGCATTCCAGAAGAAGAAAACATAGTGCACCTATTCATCAAATTGATAAATATGAGGGAAAAGCAAGAGACATCCATAAAAGGTGCTTGTTATGTTATGAAAAATTAAGAAAGGAAAAAAGTTCTAAAGAAGATTAAAAGCAAAAAGAGTGCATGTTTTGTAAAGATTGCAATGGATAACCACATTTTGAATGTTTTAATGATAAGCACAGATCAAAACTTGGAAAGGAAATTTTTTAGCTTCTAATTTTTACTATTTATAACTATAATTTTTATAATCTATTAATATTTTGTTTAATTTTTTACCTCATCTATTTTGTATATTTTTTTGATAGACTGTATTCTCCTAACATAAAAACAATGTAAGGCATATTTCTTTATTCGAACTCTTATAACGATATTTTCTTATTTTAATTATTTATAGTTAATTTTAAAATGTAAGTTGACTTCTTTTGTTACTATGTGGGGAAACAAAAAACTGTGAAAAAGTCTCCTTGTTCTACAGGTAGCACAAACATTGAAAAGTTTATTTCCTGTGACAGCATGCAAAGAAATTTTTCAACTTCTAATTTTAACTATTTATAATTATAATTTTTAGTACTTTCCGGAATGGAAATAGGCTTATAGTTTTGGCATTGTGTCTGTCTATCTGTCCATATTAACTTTTAAACCGATACACCGATTTTCATGAAACTTGAAGGAAATCTCTTGCTACATGGGCCGAGCTCCCGAGGATAGTTTTTGTTGCGAAGAGTGAAGTCCTGGGTTCGACTCCAGGAACTATCCTTCCCATTTGATTAACATGGGAAATCTGAAATCCACCGTGCAGGGTAATTTTCTCTTGCACATTAAAATATCTTAGAATTGTAATATCAGAGCGAGTTTTGTACTATTCTCTGAGGAAAGAAATGAAGATTCTAATTTTTATTATAGAATTTTGCTTATCGATTTTATTTCTTAGAATTTCCCATAAATACTGGTGATTTTGCAGTTTTTATCACTCATTAAGAATGTTGCCACAGCAACAACTATTGTTGGACTCAGATTCAGTATATTCTAATATGTATATGCATTATTTTTGCTGCACAAATACGCGTGATCAATTTAATATTCCATTTGAATGTATTTGTAGTATTTTATAACGCTAAATTATGAAATTTGGGAACACAAAGAGCTACATATCTGCGATGACTTTCAAGCTATTAAAGCCAATATAAGTATTAAATAAATAATTAAATAGAAAGTAGGCATCATAAGTTCTGTTTGGATCATCTTGTTTACAATCTAATTAGATTAGATTCGATTCTTGGTCAAGTACAGAATTTTTCTCCTAAAATGTCTAATTAGATTTTGTTTCCTTTTTATCTCATTATCTATTTTATACATTTTTTGATGGACTAGTACATAATAACATAAAAAGGCATATTTATTTATTTGAACTATTATGATATTTTTCTTATTTTAATTTTTTATGCTGCAATTTGAAAATGTTTTTTATTTTGCTTCTATTCGGTGAAATAATAAACTGTTTAAAAATGTATGATTACATCTGATGATTTTAAAAAAAGTTTCTCCGTGCTTCACCAGTGGTACACACATTGAAAAGTGTATTTCCTGTAGTCGTAAGTGTAGAACGGAAGACATTCAGCTTTCTGTTTCTGTTACAGAAGGATGCGGTGCATAAAGGTTGTGTGTGTACCACTGGTGGCACACACCATTGCAAATGTGTTACTTACATATTTTGTTGTCCCCTAATTTAGGAATTCATTTCAGTGAATTCTCAAAAAAAGGTTTGTGCAAAATGCTGACTCTTGTCACACTTGGATATATCTGCTGGGAGGTCTAAGAAATTCTAGTCAAGCTTCAAAAAATAAATACGCATAAAAATGTACAATTAATTTTATTATATTTGTTTAATTGCCATACATATATATATATATATATATATATATATATATATATATATAAATTAATGTAAACAATTAGCATTTTTTTCTAAAATACATTATGAAATACACTCAGAAAGGTTCATCTCTATGATTTCTTTGCCCTCCAATCTAAATATTCATCAAACTCTTCTTCATTTACACTGGAGGATGAATCATCCTCTTCTTTAGTATCCTTTACCCCAATGGCATTTACTTCTTCTTTCTTCTTCTCCAAGTCAATCACTCTGAAATTAAGTCAGATAAGTTTTTAACAAGTCACAGGCTATGGACAGATAGGATAAAGAACGAGGAAGTACTAAGCAAAAAAGGATATAAAAGCCAACAATTGTACAGATTATAAGAAGGAAGAAGGCAAACTGGATAGCGCATTACCCGAGGAGAGAGAACACGATTAAAGTTTGGAGACAGAAAGACGAAGAAAAGGTCTTGGCTGATAGATGGCCAATGATAATAAACAGTAAGCAATAATAATCAAGGACCTGTATGCAGAGAGACTAATATGATTATCAATCTATAACTATAATACCACAAAAATATAAGAATATATAAATGTAACCAGGCCCCTCATGGAAAATACGAGGTGCAATCAAAAAGTTTCCGGACGGTGGTAATAACCACAGGTCCTATTGATTGTTGATTTTAAATTCACCACCATTAATTACATTTTGGATGGGCAGTATGATGACAGACGGTATGCTGTCAGATGGTATGCCGATGGACAGTATGCTGAGAGATGGTATGCAGATAGACAGTATGCTGATGGACAGTATGCTGCCAGTTGGTAGGCCATTGAACATTATGCCAAACTAACGTTGTCAACGGACAGTATGAAAAATGGACTTCATGCTAAACAGACATTATGCTGACAGGGCATTATGAGCACAATACAGGATAGGCGGGGAATGTTAAAAAGCGATTTACAAACCATTTCACAGGAAATTTATACCACAAATAACATAATATTGTAAAGAATATGTAATCCACCGGAATGTATAAACAACAAGTATTGTAAACTACTGAATGGTTAACGTGCATCACAAGAAGTATAAAGTATTGAAGGAATGGATGGAACCGTCATAAGTATAAACTATTGAATGAGTGGATGGAACCATTGTAAGTATAAACAATTGAACATGTGGATTCAACTGAGAGAATTATAAAGTTTTGAAGGAGTAACTTGAACCACCAAAAGTATAAACAATACAACGGGTACACTGTACCACCAGACGTATCAACAACTGAATGTGTAAATTGGACCAGCGTTGGAATATGATATTGTATGGTTAATTTTAACCACCACAACTTTAGAAGTCAGTAACAACAACAGTAAGCAATTGAATACATAAAGTGTACAACAGGAAGTACAAACATTTGAAAGAGTATGTGTACAGAACTACATACAAATGATTTAATGTGTAATCTGTAGCACAAGATGTATAAACAACAGAATGGGTCAATTATACTAGCTGTATTATGAACAACTGAACAAATAAATTATATTAGCTGTATTATGAACAATTGAATGGGAAATGGGAACTACAGTAATTATTAGCAGTAGAAAGAGAAATTTTTATCACCATGAGTAAAATCCAATATGTGTAATACTAGTAGTTAGTGCTTGCATTCTGGAAGCATTTCATCTCAACATAAAAACACATTCATTTTTCATATTTTATCATTACAAATATTTTTTTAATTCTAAATATTTCACCTCTGGAGCGATTTTCGTTTTCCCCTTATGTAAAAATAATACATTAAAACAATCCCAAAACTTTGCAATTTTAAGAATTTTATACTTTCTCCATTATGGGGTACTAATGCTACACATTTCTGCGAAATTTGAAAGTTGTAGTACTTCTAGAAGTGAAATAATATTTTTCCAATTGTTTAAATTTTTAACATTTTTAACGGCCGCCGCAATATGTTTATGGAGAGATTCAAATGTTTATTTGTGCGAGTGCACTATTCTGTAGATAACTTGAAACTTTCAGCTTCCTAGTAATGTCTATACAGTTATCTATTTGTTTAAACTTCAAAGAATTTTTAACTGCCAAACAAATTAAAATATCAAAATTTTTAGAATCATTATTTCGGTTTTTTTTAATAATTCTACTTATTAAAAAAATTTCAGCACCGTAGCACATGCGAAAATACATAAACCTTGAAATTTTGTTTAAACAATTGCGAATTTTTAGCGTCCGCATTGTTGCGCTTTTCAAGATTTTCGTTTTTTCTAGTCGGTTTTGCACAAAATACTACCTAAGAAAAGAATTTCGAATATCCAGCTCATCTGGAAGTGCCTAAACATTAGTAACCTCCTCCTCTGTAAGAAACGTCGATATACTATTCGAGGTGCTTGCATCCTGCAAGCATTTAATCTCACCTTGAAAAAAACATTAATTTTTCAGAGAGATATTTAATCATGAGGCATATTTCTATAATTCTAAAGATTTCTCCTCTGAAAGGGTTTTCGTTTTCTTATTATGGATCAATAATGTAGTTAAACAATCACTAATTTTTACGATTTTAGAAATATTACACTTTTCTCACATTGCGTTAATTATGCCACACATTTCTGCCAAATTTTAAATTTATAGCTCAAATAGAAGTGAAATTACATTTTTCTAAATGTTTAAATTTTAATAATTTTTAACGGCCTCAATAAGAATTTCATAGATACTGTGAAATTTTCATTCGTTTATATAGACTAAACTCTAATTAACTTAAAATTTTCAGCTCTCTAGCTCAACCCGTAGTATATAAACATTTACCTATTTGTTTAAATTTTAAGATTTTTTAACTGCCAAACAAATAAAATATCAAAATTTGTATACTCCCTATTTCGTTTTTTTACATATCCTACCTCTAAAAAAACTTTCAGCTTCGTAGCTCATTCGGAAATAGAAAAACATTAAAAATTTGTATAACAATTGCGAATTTTTAGCGGCCGAATTGTTGCACTTTTTCAAGATTTTCGTTTATTCTAGTCGGTCTTGCACAAAATCCTACCTAAGAAAAAAAAATTCGAATCTCCAGCTCATCTGGAAGTGCCTAAACATTAGTATCCTCATATATCCTCCTCCTCTGTAAGAAACGTCTATATATAATGACTAGTAGAAAGTGCTTGCATACTGCAAGCATTTCATCTCACCTTAAAAAAACATTAATTTTTCAGACAGATATTTCATCATTACAAATATTCAATTAATTCTAAAGATTTCACCTCTGCAGCGATTTTCGTTTTTTCCACATAAAAATAATAGTTTAAAACAATCCCCAAATGTTGCAATTTTAAACATTTTACACTTTCTCCATTATGGGGTACTAATGCTACACATTTCAGCCAATTTTTAAAGTTGTAGCAATTCAGGAAGTAAAATAATATTTTTCTTATTGTTTAAAATTTAAAAATTTTTAACGGTTGCCGCAATATATATATGGGAAGATTGAAATGTTTATTTGTGCAAATGCACTGTTCTGTATATAATTTGAAAATTGCAGCTTCCTAGCTCATCCCGTAGTATCTAAAAAATTATTAAACTTTAATGTTCAAATGGGGTTAAAACAACCACTAAAATTCACAATTTTAAAATTTTCAATTTTTATGGTTGGTTATGAGAAAAATTCTATAATTTTGCAAAATTTCAGCTTCCTAAACTTATTAGATTGGTCTACATACTGGATTCCATTTTCCCATGCTAACTAATGGGAGATATTCCGGGGTCTCTGGAGTCGAACCCAAGACACTGTAAGCAAAAGTGACAATAATTCCTAATAGATATTGCAGCCATCTAGCAACACTGAAAATTTCATTTTTCTTGCTTACCGGCAAGTGCCCAAAATTAATTTACAAAAATGGCGCAATGCTTTTCTTATGGGAAAAAACGCAACTTTCGGAATTTCTGGAGTCGAACTCGTGCTACTTGGGTAAGAAATCTCATTTTATCTGAAGGTTTCTCTATCATATCTACAAAAACTAAAACTTTCAGATCACTAGCTCTTGTAGTTTGGGCTGGACATTAGTATCCTCCTGTTATATCCTCCTCTGTAAGGAACGTCTATATACTAGTAGTTGGTGCTTGCATACTGCAAGCATTTCATCTCACATTAAAAGAACATTCATTTTTCAGACAAATTTCAACATTACAAATAGTCTTTTAACTCTAAAGATTTCATTTCTGCAGTGATTTTCGTTTTTCCCACATGTAAGAATAATAGTTTAAAACAATCTCTAAGTGTCGCAATTTTAAAAATTTTACACTTTCTTTATTATAAGGTTCTAATGCTACACATTTTAGGCAAATTTTAAAGTTGTAGCACTTCTAGAAAAAAAATAATATTTTTCTAATTGTTTAAATTTAAATAATTTTTAACGGCCGCCGCAATACATATATGGTAAAATTGAAATGTTTACTTGTGCAAATTTACTATACTGTATATAATTTGAAAATTTCAGCTTCCTAGCTCATCCCATAGTACCTAAACAGCTATCTATTTGTTTAAACTTTAAGAATTTTTAACTGCCAAACAAATTAAAATATCAAAATTTTTAAAATCCCGATTTCGTTTTTTTTAAGAATTCTACTTATGAAAAAAATTTCAGCTCCGTAACACATTCGGAAATGCCTAAACCTTGAAAATTTGTTTAAACAATTGCGAATTTTTAGCGGGCGCATTGCTGCACTTTTTCATGATTTTCGTTTTTTCTAGTCGGTTTTGCACAAAATCCTACCTATGAAAAAAATTTCGAATCTCCAGCGAATCTGGAAGTGCCTAAACATTAGTATCCTGCTGTTATATGTTATATGTTATCATTATATATCGACGACTCTTACAGAGGAGGAGGATATAACATACATATAACAGGAGGATACTAATGTTTAGGCACTTCCAGATGTGCTGGAGATTCTAAATTTTTTTCTTAGGTAGGATTTTGTGCAAAACCGACTAGAAAAAACGATAATCTTGAAAAAGTGCAACAATGCGGCAGCTAAAAATTCGCAACTGTTTAAAATAATTTTCAGTGTTTATGTATTTCCGAATGTGCCACGGAGTTGAAATTTTTTTTATAAGTAGAATTCCTTAAAAAACGAAATAGGGATTATACAAATTTTGATATTTTAATTTGTTTGGCAGTTAAAAATTCTTAAAGTTTAAACAAATAGATATCTGTTTAGGGACTACGGGATGAGCTAGGAAGCTGAAATTTTGAAATTATTTACAGAGTAGTAAATTTGTGCAAATAAACATTTCAATTTTACCATATATGAATTGCGGCGGCCGTTAAAAATTATTTAAATTTAAACAATTAGAAAAATATTATTTTACTTCTAGAAGTGCTACAACTTAAAAATTTGGCTAAAATGTGTAGCATTAGTACCCCATAATGGAGAAAGTGTAAAATTTTTAAAATTACAACATTTAGGGATTGTTTTAAAATATTATTTTTACATGTGGGAAAAACGAAAATCGCTGCGGAGGTGAAATATTTAGAATTAAAAATAAATGTGTAATGATGAAAGATAAATAATGAATGTTTTTTTATGTTGAGATGAAATGCTTGCAGTATGCAAGCACCAACTACTAGTATCATTATATATCGACGACTCTTACAGAGGAGGATATAACAGGAGGATACTAATGTTTAGGCACTTCCAGATGTGCTGGAGATTCGAAATTTTTTTCATAGGTAGGATTTTGTGCAAAACCGACTAGAAAAAACGAAAATCTTGAAAAAGTGCAACAATGCGGCCGCTAAAAATTCGCAATTGTTTAAACAAATTTTCATGGTTTATGTATTTCCGCATGTGCTACGGAGTTGAAATTTTTTTATAAGTAGAATTCTTAAAAAAAACGAAATAGGGATTATACAAATTTTGATATTTTATTTTGTTTGGCAGTTAAAAATTCTTAAAGTTTAAAGAAATAGATAGCTGTTTAGGTACTATGGGATGAGCTAGGAAGCTAAAATTTTCAAATTATTTACAAAGTAGTGAATTTGTGCAAATAAACATTTCAATTTTACCATATCTGAGTTGCGGCGGCCGTTAAAAATTATTTAAATTTTAACAATTAGAAAAATATTATTTTACTTCTAGAAATGCTACAACTTTAAAATGTGGCTAAATTGTGTAGGATTAGTACCCCATAATGGAGAAAGTGTAAAAATTTTTAAATTTCAACATTTGGGGATTGTTTAAAACTATTATTTTTGCATTTGGGGAAAACGGAAATCGCTGCGGAGGTGAAATCTTTAGAATTAAAAGAACATTTCTAATGATGAAATGTCTGTCTGAAAAATGAATGTCTTTTCAAGGTGATATGAAATGCTTGCAGTATGCAAGCACCAACTACTAGTATGTTATATATCATTATATATCGACGACTCTTACAGAGGAGGATATAACAGGAGGATACTAATGTCCAGCCCAAACTACAAGAGCTAGAGAGCTCAAAGTTTCAGTTTTTGTAGATATGATGGAGAAACCTACAGATAAAATGAGACTTCTTACCTAAGTGACATGAGTTCGATTCCAGAAATCCGAAAGTTGCGTTTTTTCCCATAAGAAAAGCATTGCGCCATTTTTGTAAATTAATTATGGGCACTTACCGGTAAACTAGAAAATGAAATTATCAGTGTTGCTAGATGGCCGCAATATCTATTAGGAATTATTGTTACTTTTGCTTACAGTGTCTTGGGTTCGTCTCCAGAGACCCCGGAATATCTCCCATAAGTTATCATAGGAAAACGTAATCTAGTGTGTAGACCAATCTAATAAGTTTAGGAAGCTGAAATTTTGCAAGATTATAGAACTTTTCTCATAACCAACTATAAAAATGGAAAATTTTAAAATTGTTAATTTTTAGGGGTTGTTTTAACCCCATTTGAACATTAAAGTTTAATAATCTTTAGAATTAATAGAATAATTTTAATGGTGAAATATCTGTCTGAAAAATTAATGTTTTTTCAAGGTGAGATGAAATGCTTGCAGCATGCAAGCACCTTCTACTAGTATGTTATATGTATGTTATATCCTCCTCTGTAAGAGTCGTCGATATATAATGATATATAACATATAACATATAACAGGAGGATACTAATGTTTAGGCACTTCCAGATGAGCTGGAGATTCGAAATTTTTTTCATAGGTAGGATTTTGTGCAAAACCGACTAGAAAAAACGAAAATCTTGAAAAAGTGCAACAATGCGGCCGCTAAAAATTCGCAATTGTTTAAACAAATTTTCATGGTTTATGTATTTCCGCATGTGTTACGGAGTTGAAATTTTTTTTATAAGTAGAATTCTTAAAAAAACGAAATAGGGATTATACAAATTATGATATTTTAATTTGTTTGGCAGTTAAAAATTCTTCAAGTTTAAACAAATAGATAACTGTTTAGGTACTACGGGATGAGATAGGAAGCTGAAATTTTCAAATTATTTACAGAGTAGTGAATTTGCATAAATAAACATTTCAATTTTACCATATATGAATTGCAACGGCTGTTAAAAATTATTTAAATTTGAACAATTAAAAAATATTAATTTAGTTCTTGAAGTGCTACAACTTTAAAATTTGGCTAAAATATGTAGCATTAGAACCTTATAATGAAGAAAGTGTAAAAATTTTTAAAATTGCGACATTTGGAGATTGTTTTAAACTATTATTCTTACATGTGGGAAAAACGAAAATCGCTGCAGAAATGAAATCTTTAGAATTAAAAGACTATTTGTAATGTTGAAATTTCTGTCTGAAAAATGAATGTTCTTTTAATGTGAGATGAAATGCTTGCAGTATGCAAGCACCAACTACTAGTATGTTATATCCTCCTCTGTAAGAGTCGTCGATATATAATGATAATGATAGGTGATTATGAACTGGTAAATACATAATAATACCCAAGGATTTGACCAATATAAAATGACATGGTGGCCGTAGGGGAAGGGGGAAGATGAAATCGTAAATAAATGTAGGTAATACCTACAGACTGGGAATTACAAACATTAATAATATACAAGGAAACAAACTCCGTAGTGGTATGGTGAGAAAGGGGAGCAGAACAATTTAAAAAAATTATGTACATCTTTGAAGGAATGACACAAGCGAAATATTGGACTACCCCTGATAGTGGCCTTATTAATTAACATTGCAATCTTTAAATATGGTACATGAACTACTGTGCTTTGGGAAATTTATTTAAGCAAAGATATGTGAATAACACAGTAACTGAAAAATAACTGAAATCCTAACTCTGCAGGTTGTTCAATTTCTTAGGCATTTGAAGACTGCTTATTGTGACAGAAGCTAGGGACCCAGCCTCTATTCTCCCCAAAACTCACTTTTCCTTTTTCCCCACCTCTAAATTTTTTTACGTGATTGTCTTATACATCAGAATTGATTCCACAGCAATTCATTGCGGTTGATTCGTCATGTGTCAATTCATCGCACGGCAAATTCGAAGCAAGACAAATACATCACATATTCAGGAATTATTAAGGAAATAGGAATTATTTCTGTTATTTTCGGTAGTCAAAGGACCAGGATTACTCTTTATGTATTAATATTGCTAGCTGTCATGGTCAATGTATGGCAAAGGGTGGATATTTTTCCAAGGAAATATTTTTGTTATTTTCAGGAATAGTAGAGGGAACAGGATTCCATTTTACGTATTAATATTGCTATCCATTACGGTTGATGTATGCAACCAAGCTTCTTTAAAATCAACAACAGCTTCTATCAACAAAAAAACGGTACCACTATGGGTAACTCTCTTTCTCCTTTCATAGTTGAACTCTTCAATACTCATTTCGAGAAGACTTGTAAATCTTCCTTTGCATGTTTTCCAAAACCGTGTGTGTGTTTCTGCATGTGTCTCCTTTTAACTTAGGTCCTGCGACAGTGTTTACCAGCAACCTGCAGCATGAATGAGTATTCTGTTACAGTGAAGGAGTTTTTGTTTAAAAAATCATTTATGATTAGTGATAGCTAGACCGCGGATCTTTAGGTAAAAACCTATTTATTTCCTGAGTAGATATCTGAATATACAATTGTATATACACGTTTCATGAATAATTAACCCCGAAAACGTATATTTTATAGTGCCTAAAAATGCCTATTTTGACATGGATGCCTAAAAATGCCTATTTCAACGTTAATGCTTATTTTTGCCATTTTCATGCAAAAAAGCCTAAAAAGGGCTAATTTTGTAGAAAAAATCGACAACAAAAGCAGATTTTGGTACTAGTAATATTTTTTAAACTGACTGTACAATGTTCAGTTGAGGGTTGGGAAAATGTCCTTCACACCACGGTCATGATCAGGTGGCGAACATCAGCTCAAACCTGTCACGCAACCGGCGGTGCTATTGTTTCCCTGTGTCGCACGATGCGACAATGTAACAATGGGTTAATGGGTTTAATCTGATGTTGCGTTAATTTCTCATCGTTACATTGCCATATTGTGTGACACGGGAAAACGAGAATAACCCTGCAGTCCATCTCCAGACTGCAGAGGGTGAAGGTGAGAAGTGTGAACGTGAAAATTGTGAAAGTGCAATGCATAAAGTAGCAAGTTCGAAAGCTCATTTAATACGTCAGTGGCTACAAGAGTTCTGATGAAAAAATTATCTTCTGTCAAGCATGCAACAAGGAGGTAAGTACATTGGGTCGAGTGAATAAAAATAAGCAAATGCTTAAAACAAACAGTAAAAGCAAAAGCATTTGCTAAAAGCATAAGCAAATGCTAAAAGCATTTGCTTCATATTGAGTGAATAAAAGTTTGCTTTTGCTTATAAGCATTTGCTACCCAGTTTTAAGCAAATGCTTAAATTTTACGGAAGAAAGCTCTTTGCAACTCTTCCTTCACTTGTTTTTGTTTACACTTAAAGTATTACATAGTCGAATTTCAAACTAAAAACATAAATATATTGGGTAATATTTTTTTAAAAGTTAATTAATAATTTTTTAAAACTTTCTTTTATAACTGAAGTCGATAATATCACAAATCATGGGTGTATTTTTATTCAATTAGTTATAATAATTTTATCCAGTCATTTGCCTTTATAGTGATTTTGGACGCCACAAATTTTTCTATCTTACATACAGTTGTGCATTGTACGTGGTTATCTTCCCCGACTCCTATTTGAAATTCGGGATCACTTAAGTACCTTAAAAATATTTCTATCTTCTGTTTGGAAGACAGTACCCCGCCACGTCTCTCTTGATATTCTCCGAGTAACAGATTTGAAATATAGGTACTTAACATTTTCTTCAGAGAAACTATATAAATTTTTATAACCGTTGGTTGTTGTAACTTTTCTCGTATTTTTTAACCTTTTGTGTCACCATAAATTACCATATTTATATTTAGGATCAATTATCATGAAAATAGAGTACTTAGAAATATTTTAGCAAGCCCTTTACCTCACTTAAAGCATCAAGCAAAAGCTCGGTTTTATTCACACAATTTTAAGCAAATGCTTAAGAAAATTCCTAAAAATAAGCAAATGCTTATTTTTTCTAGCAAAAGCAAATGCTACTTTTTTATTCACCCCAAATTAAGCATTTGCTTAAAAAGTGAGGGAAATCTTAAGCATAAGCATTTGCTTTTTTTTATTCACTCGACCCATTGTAATGCTGGCTTGCAGCGAATTATTGGCCGTGAATTGCTTGTCATCTTTAAGGCAACACCCATCTACATTTTTTGTTTATAAGAGCCATTTTATGGTAACTATAGACGTGGTTATTCAAAATGCCCAGCAGTTCAGCTGCGGACCTTCGTAGCTCTAAAGTAAATTTTATATTTTTGTCCCATTTCAATATTTATTAGATTATTTCCGTATTTTTAAGGTTAATTATTTTTTCAGAACTTTTCTTTATAGGTTTCGAGTCATAAAAATCCCACCTAACTCAGCATGTCCAAAGAGTGCTACATAAGGCAAATGTTGAACGCAAATCTAAGATGAAACAAACCCTTTTAACAAAAACTTCTGAGGGATCCTGCAAGAAGAATCAGTTTGATGCAGATTTGTGTCATGCAATTGTGGCAGCCAACATTCCATTCAGAACACTAGAAATTCCAACATTCAAGGGGTTCCTAGAACGATACTGCCATCAGTCGGTACCTTCTGAGTCAACGATAGGCAAGAATTACGTACAACCCACGTACGATGATGCAATGTGCTGGATACGGGAGGACATTGGAGATTCACATATTTGGATATCAGTCAACGAAACCACTGACGCTCTCAGCAGATACATGGCCAACTTAGTTGTTGGGAAATTGAACCCAGATGTGCCATCCAGAGCCTACCTCATCTGCACAAAGTAATTTGCCAAAAAAAATCAGGAAACAATAGCACATTCTGTGAACAATCGACTGAAATAGCTGTATTCCAACAATCTAGACGAAGAGAAAGTGCTGCTCCTATACACAGATGCTGCCCTGCAGTTGCTCAAGGTGTTCTATCCCTCCCTTGTGCATGTGACATGCCTTGCCCGTGGTTTGAACCGCGTAGCAGAGCAAATAAGACTGGAAATCCCCAAGGTGAACAAACTGATCTTCACCGTGAAGAAGGTCTTCGTCAAGGCAACAACAAGAAAACAAGCTTTTTGAAAAAAAACTGCCCGATGTCCCCCTGCCACCTGTGCCTGTGCTGAAAGCAGCTGAATTTTACAGTGAGCATATCCTTCATGTCAAGGAAGTTGTGGCAAATCTAGCCGAGGATACTGCCTGTGTCACTTCGGCGAAAATGTTGCTGGATGATCCCTCCAGTCCCAAGGATTTGGTGTATATTAGATCCCACTATACATCCCTTGTGTGGATTATGGCTGAATTGGAGGTCTCAGAAAAACCCATCTATGAAAATACTGCTTTGCTGAATGAAGTAAAAAAAATCAAGGAAGCGCCAGGTGAAGTGGGGGAAAAGTAAGAGCCAAACTAGAAAAAGTGCTACAAAAGAACTCAGGTCTGCAGAGCCTATGTACAGCAGCAGATATACTGGCAGGAAAATCCAGTGAAGTTGAGTGCAAAATTTCATTTCAACATGCACCTAAGTTGAAGTTTGCCCCGTCACATCAGTTGATGTCGAACGTTCTTTTTCTGCTTACAAGATGATATTAACTGACAAATGCCATAGTTTTGAGGTAGAAAACTTAGAAAAGGTGCTTGTTATTTACTGTGAGGCCAACTATGGGAAATTTGTGGAATAAACACAAAGAGGTGACAAATTCATTATGGGAATTCCGAATGAAACAGTTTGTCAAACATTCTGCATAGTACTTAAATATATACTTGAATAGTGTTTTCAGTCAGTATTACTATATGTAATGTAGATAGTATTTTCTCTGTGACGCATGGTAAATTAACCATAAGAATAAGTTTCAA
Organism: Tanypteryx hageni; assembly: GCA_028673005.1. Classification (NCBI taxonomy): domain Eukaryota; kingdom Metazoa; phylum Arthropoda; class Insecta; order Odonata; family Petaluridae; genus Tanypteryx; species Tanypteryx hageni. The sequence goes on from CM054112.1 coordinate 268,299,550, forward strand.
TGCATAGTAGTAAAATATTTTTATGTTCTTTGAAAACAAATCAATAATGTTTCGTTGACTGGTAATTTTTGGAAGTAGTTTTTAGAGCCTATTTTACGTATTATAAAGCCTAATTAAGCTACTTAAAGAGCCTATTTTAGTCGCCTAAAACTTAATTTTTAGAACCTAAAAATCCGCGGTCTAGTGATAGCTTATTGAAATCAGCAACCTGCTTACAATCAGGTGTTCTAAAACCTAAAGTAAAATGACTAGAGGTTGGTCATTCCGGTACAAATGTCACAACTCTGGTATTATTTTATGTAAACATCCAGTGCTTTGAATTATTGCTTCATGAACTTAATGCAGATATTGTATTACTTTCTCACTCAAATGAACCAGTCTTGGTAAGCAAAAGAGAAAGCGGGATTTCTCAGAAATCCCAGGGATCTATCCTCCACTGAGGTAGGGAGTAAAAAGGATGTTTATTGGGCAAAGCAATTCCTGCTCACCTCGAGTTGTTTTCATACAATATCAACCACTACACCCTTTCTTTGAGTGGTAGGATTTGCTTAACCCCTCCAAGGCCACAAAAGAAAGGTTTTTCCTGAACATAAAACAGACGAGCAGTGCATTCGTGAAATGTGGTTTTTATTCACTCCAGTTAGTATCGAGTATTGAATGCTTGTGTAAGGTTTTTCACTGCCAACGGAATATGTGGATCTGTGATGTGGAAACTTATCTGTACCGGTTGTCTTTTTTGTTGACTGTTTTTGTGTGTTCGTGAATCTTCACATTTTTGAGCGAGTGTTACAGACGTAACTATCCTCTGTAATTAATTTAGATTGATTGTACTTGAGTGAGTATTAAGCACTTTGTGTGATCAGTCACTTTCCCTCTAACCTGCGTGTGTTCGCAGCCGCTCATGACTTAAATATATGCCCCAGGAGGCTTCTTCTTTGCTGCTCACTTCATTTCTCGCGTTTCCTTTTTTGCTGTTCAAAAATATTGCACACACAGCAAAGTGTATCCCACTCAATAGTGAAAAAAATTAGACAGAGTTATTAGTCAATTATAGAATTAATAAATTAGAGAATTATAAAATAATCAGACATTTATTTTAGTCATCAGTTATAGCGCGGTTATTTCATAATGTGGGTCAGAGCCCCTCCCCTGAAAACCTGCATTATATCCAGGGAGCAGTGTACATTACTTTCAATGGGAAGAGTATTTTCGATTTCTGCATTTTCATTTTACGTGACGATTTCCAGGAATGCATCTCTCGCATAAATCGGTGGATACCTGTATTACGTATAACCCAGATCCTACTGTACTACTCGCGATACTCCTGAAATGTTTGGCATCGCACGATGTGCTATCGCCAGACTGATACTGCCATTGATGCAATTTTTCTGCAAATGCCAAACTACTCGCAAGTTTTGCCGGATCGGTCAGTACTGCCGGATAATGTTGGAAGTCGGATGAATGACCAACGAATAAATGATCAATGATATACTGTATTAACAAATTTTTCACTATTAATTATTAATAATGTATATTTTGTTTTTGCGATGAATGACTGCTAATTGTTCCATTTTGGGAATATGTGTTCGTTAGTGTCAGTATTGAGCACAGTAAACTTACCTTCAGTGTATAAGATGCAGGGGAGGTCATTTTTCTGGGAAAAAAGTGTGTTTTATATGTCGATAAATACAACAATTTAAAATTTGTTGTACAGTAAATCCTTGATGTCCACGGGGGATAAGTTCCTGGAAATCACTGCGAATATCAAAACTACAAATTTTAAGACCAAACCCTTATGAAAAAAGTGGGTTGGGTGGACCCATCTTACAGAAATCAAGGCGAATGCTCATGATCAATAAGAATTAATTTTTAATTATGTAATAACCATATATATTATTATTAAAATAAACACTATGGATGTTTTATATGAAATATAAATAATAAAATGAAAAAAAAACATTTAATTCACTGGCAATCATGATATTGAGAAGATAATGACGGGGGGGGGGGGGGTATACAGGAGGATGGATTAGAGAGGTATAGGGTCTTCCTGAAGATCTTTTCGGGAAAGGGACTTACAAGAGTTTGGAGAGGAAGGTGTAGTTGCGATGTTCTTAAAAAACTCGTTATGGATGTTTGCTTCGTCTTTTGTTGCAAATCCCTGTAGTTCTCCTTGTAAGGGGCTGATAGAGCCTCCAATCCTCTTTAAATTTTAGACTATGCTCCATAGAAGGATCCATTTCAAAAACCTTGTCAGCCAGAGCCTTAAACATGTCCAAAATCTCCGCCAGTGCCTTAACTAACAACTGAGGCTTTAGAATCACATCACTCTCATCTTCCTCACTGCTTTCACTTGAGCGTAAGAATTCCGCAAGATCCTCCTTGGTCAACTCTTCTTTACGGGAGTCAACGAGTTCCTCCACCTCGCTTTCTTTGAGAACATCAAAACTCCCACCTCCCACATCATGTGCCAAACCTACAATACTCTGCAGCTCTTCTTCTACCAATGAGATGCCTTTCAGGCATTTCACTGTGTCAGGCAACAGCTTCCTCCAGCACACATTCCAAGTCAATGAATTTATATCATCTAGAAATTAATTTATAATTGTTATACAGTCAGTGATATTATACTTATTCCAACAATGGCTGACTGACAGAGGAATTGCTCTCCATCTGGTCGAGAATTCTTGCAAAAATGCGGCAGGTGTAATGCGAATTAAATGTTGCGATGAGACCTTGATCCATTGGTTGGAGAAGAGAGGCTGTGTTATGTGGTAGGAAGACTACCTCCACGTTCAGGTGGGCAAACTGCAGACTTTCAGAATGGCCTGGCACATTGTCTGAGATCAGGACCTTGAATGCTAGGTTTTTGGCCGCAAGATACTTTTTCACTTCATATATGAAGCACTTATGAAACCATTACGAATACAGCTCAGCATTCATCCAGGGCCCTCCTGTTGGCAAGTTCACTTCCATTTTTAATAATTTTAATCGATTAATGTATGTTCAATTTTCAAAATTCATCGTTGATCATTTACTCAAAAAAATTATCAATTTGGTTTTCCCAAGAAACACTGTTACAAAGAAAATAAAAAATACCGTTCACTACACATTCACATGAATATATAGACAAAATCATGAAGTACACCTCTGCAGCATAACTATGTAGAGACAAGTATATGTGCCTGAAATGTAACACAGGCTTGCCGAGTAACTACTCACGAAAAATCAAAACAGCGAATTTTAAATAGGTACACAAAGACATAACCCACAAATAATCAAAACCGTGAATATTAATAATACAAATATCAAGGATTTACTGTAATGAGTATTTATCGCCCTCCTGATGGCAATATGTTGGATTTCTTCAATACATATAGTGACTCTAATATCTATGCTACGCACAATCAGATAATCTCCTTATTATATTTAATGATTTTAATACTGATCTCCTAAGAGACACAACAACCAAGTCTGATTTGCTAAACCTATTGTCCCCTTTGGTTTACAAATTTTCAGTAGTGAGTCAACTCGAATTACTCCACAGTCACAATCTCTAATTGACTATGTAATCTCTGATCTTACTACCCCTAATCTTCAATGTGTAGCCATCAATACTGGTCTGTCTGACCACTTTGGCCTAAATGTGGTTGTCAGCGTTCATCCTGTTTCAACTAAACCTAAACCTCATTATATCTTCAAACAAATTTTCTCCATAAAACATTTAAAACTTGTCTACTGAATACTAGAAAAACTGCAAATGAGGCTACATAAAGAACTATCATAATATAATTAGATCTACCTGGAACCTTATTAAACAGAATACCAAAGCTTTTAAGCAGTCCCAGTACCACATCCATCAACTTTAATAATGAACTAGTTTCTTATCTGGACAAAATAGCTCAAAGTTTCAATTTACAATTTTGTAATATCACACCTAAGACTAATTTGTCATCATACCTCATACCCAGGAACCCTTCTCCACATTCTATTCTCCTTTTCCATACATGTCCCAGTGAAGTCATGAATACCATAAATTCATTTAACAATAACTTCTCTTCTGGCCCTGATGGTGTGCCCATGCCCATTGTCAAAGCATCTATAAATTCAATAGTCTTACCTCTTTCTGATATAATAACTTACCTTTCCACATAGGTCAGTTTCCGTCTTTTCTCAAACTTGCTTGGGTTTCTCCTGTCTCCAAGAAAAATCCTCTTTCTAAATCAGACAACTATTGACCAATTTCTGTTCTATCTGTTTTTCAAAAATATTTCAGAAAATATTTTATGACTGCTATGACTACTTTAAGTGCCAAAAAGTCTATTGTAATGTAAATAGCTTAATGATGAATAAATACTAATACTATCAGACCGCCAACATGGTTTTAGACCAGGTCAGTCCACTATCACACATCTATCGAACTTTTGAACCTCATTCATCATGGCCTGAACGTTTTACGTAGGCCTCACCAGCATTCCTTTAAACATCCGTATGAACGGTCACTGGAATAGCGTTTCTCTCCGACACCCCCTCTCAGTTGCATTACACACCAATGCCCACAATGTCCTCTTCAATAGTTGCTACAATGTAAGGGTTATTCACGCCTTACCCAATGACAATTCTGTCCCCCTTCTTCGTCATTGGAAACTAGCCCATGTACATCTTCTTGAATCTTTCTCCCTGCCTGGCCTCAACCTCCGCTAACCCTATTAGCCCCCTTACAATGTCTCCTCTATTACATTGTAGCTATTCGTGCTTTACCTTACCACACTCCCTCCTTATTGGCTATCCACCCTTCCTACTCCCCGCCTCCTCCAATCATCAACCTTCCCACATCACCCTGTCATTCCCTGCTCAGTGTGTCACTTTCAGTTACTCTATCGCAGAAGAAGGGCATACGCCCGATAAGCTTGTGTGTGTTTTTTGTGTTTTTGGTGTTCTTGTGTTTTATGTGTCTCTTCGATGCCCCCCAGCAGCCTGCCAACTTGGTCCCCGATTTGGTAAGTGTCCACTGGGCTTCCTTCAACACCTTGTTGCCACCCTCATCCCTCCTTTTCTTTTCCTTAAGTTTATATGTATGTATGTATGTATGTATGTCTGTATGTGTGTATATATATATATATATATATATATACATACATACATACACACACACACACACATATATATATATGGATGGCAACAAGGTGTTGGGATGAGTTCTCTCTCTGTAGCTGATGAAGGAATAACTCCGAAAGCTTCTACGTTTGTGATGTTTCTGTGTTTTAGTGTTCTTTTACGTGTGTCACTTCGACATCCCCGGGGCCTCGCCAACCTGAAGTCGTCCGATTGGTGAGTGTTCACTGGATTTCCTCATCCAAACACCTTGTTGCCATCCATATATCCATTTTTACCTTTCCTTTTCCGTAAGCTGTTTTATATATATATATATATATATATATATATATATATATATATATATATATATACACACACACACACACACACATGCATGCGCACACACACACACATGCGCGCACATACATACATACTTGTGCCTTTTGTTAAACATAACTATGACAAGTTTTCTGTCAATTCGGACTACCATAGCTATAACAGACATTTAAGAAACAAATATCCACAGGAAACAGTACCATTACAACACCTTTTTGAACTTCGCATGCTTGCGGTTCGCTAATTTGAACTTCACAATTACTTGTGTTTTACGCATATTACATGTATTTTGCATCATATGTTTATGATGCCATCAAGTGTGAACTCCCTCTACTTTTTAGTGCGTTTTGTCATTGCTGAAAAGCACTATTATCTTCATGATGTCTGTCCGTACGTATGCATATATCAGGGAAGAATTGGCTTAACCGATTTCAAGCAAATTTGGTACATACAATACATAAATTAATGACCAAGATGGCATATTTCCACCGGATCCATTCAGTAGGGGTGTCACAATTGCAAAGTTTAACTTTTCGGTAATTGTGAATTTAGAAGGAATTGGCCAAACCGATTTCAACAAAATTTTGCATGAGGAAGGTGTGCAACATAGAAAAACAAAATTAATATGTTTTATGTAGATATGGAAATCAGTGCTGGCAAAATAAAAGTAATAAAAAAAGTTCTTTTTACACGTGTTTGTGTTGAATGGTCCAGTTCAATTTGTATGAAATTTAATATTTATAATGTAGACATATAAACAAAACCATAATAGCATATTTGGGCCTCATCAGCCAAACAGTGGTGCCACAATTTTAAATTAAACTATTTCGGTAATAATGGATTTGAAGGGAATTAGCTGGATGGATTTCAACTAAATTTTGCATATCAGATTCGTACAACATATCATAATGAAATCAAGATGTTTAAAGCAGAGCTAAAGAGCAGAGCTAAAGAGCAGGCTACCACAGTAAAAAGTTAAATGATATTTCTTTTACATGTATTTATAGAGAACTGACCATATGGATTTTAACCCAATGTGGTATGTATAATCTTCATATAAATAAATAACCAAAATATAATATTTCAACCGTGTCGAATAATCAGGGATATCACAATATCAAGGTTAGAATTTTTCAGTAACTATAAATTTGGAAGGTATTGGCTGAATGATTTTTTTTTAAATTTCATTTGTAGGGTGAGTACAGATTGGGAAAATGAAATGAATATGTTTAGAATGGATCTAAAATGCAGGGCTACCACAATATAAGGAAAAATAATTTTCTGATTTCAAAGCAAATACATTAGCATACGATTATACTAGGATGAATTTGACAAAAAACACTTTTGTACCACGGGAAACCCATGTACACCTCTACTTGTTTGTTTCTAAGTTCATTTTAAATTTTAGCTCGCTAGAAATGGACATTATTATTATATTATATTTATAATGCTCATTTAACAAATTTCAAAGTAAACAAACATGATAACCATTGACTTAATTCTTTTGTAGCCCAGTTTAAAACTAACTGCCTATGGCGCTATTTTCAATAACAGTCGAAGTTGCTGGCATCTAGCGCCCAAATAAGAAATTATTGGCTAATGGAAGAGCATCCTGCATGTTCAGTTTTCACATTTACTAGGATGACATTGAAAATATTCGTTTTTCGTGTATGAGGTTGCTGGTTTTTGACCGAAGTATTTAATGATTTATTGCTATTATCTTTGTATTTTGTATTTTTGTATTTTGTATTTTTGTATTTTGAATTTAAGGAACCGTTGTTTTGTTAGATTTTCATTGTTTATTATGAATTTTTAATGTAAATCTAAGAATTCCTATCATCTTGTAACATAAGATTTTCTGCCGCATATTTTGAACATGATTACTAAAAGAAATATTATAACTTCATTATGCTAGGTTTTAATTTTCTGTTATGCATTTCTAATGTAATTAGTAAAAGACATGGAATGAAATCAATGCTAGTGTTTTTTTGCGGCTTGGAAATGTTTGTTGCAGAATCCAGGAAAATATTTGTGCATGATGTACTCAACATTCCATTGCAGTAGTCCAATTTTGAAGGTAATTAGAAGAATTTTTTTACTTTATAATGCTAGGTTTTTCTTTTGAGATTGTTTTCTTTTATTTTCTGTTAAACTGAATTATTTATGATTAAAAAGTGAAGAGGGGGGAGAAAATATTATTAAAAAATATTTTACCATCTTCTCGATCAGAGAATATGGAAATAATAGATAGTAGCTCAATAACTTTGGCCAAAACTAACAAAGGTGAAATACTCCTTTAGCCAAAAGAACTAGAGGGCTACAAAACCCAATGCATTTCGCCCACAAGGTGGGCATCGTCAGGGGTAAAACCTGTTTCAAAAGTGACTGAGAGCCAACTGCAAGGTTTGAAACGGAAAGTATTAAGAAGATGACCGAGAAACAAGTGAAGCGTGGAAAGATTTTTCGGCGTGTGTGTCGTTTAAATCTGTCAGTTTGTATAGGGTCTTGTTGAAATCTGTGTCCGTGTTCATAAGTGTATCGCGGTTTTTGTAAATGTGAAGGTTTTCTAACGAGTTTAGTGAGTTATTGGCTGAAGTTATCAATGTTAAATCGTTTACATGTATACTATGACCTGTTTCAAAGATGTGGTTGGCAACGCTTGATTTTTCAAAACGATTATATTTATAGTGAGCCATGTGTTCCTTGAAGCATGTTATTAGTTTCCTTCTTGTTTGTCCTATGTACTTTTTGTCGCAGTGTGAGCATTGTATTTTATAAATACCGGACTTGTTCAAAGATTCTGTTGTGTCTTTTGTACTGCCCAGTAAATTTTTCAAATTATAAGGATTTGTATATGTTATGGTATAATTCTTATGATTAAAAATTTTGTTCAAGCCTCTGTTTAATGGTGGAAAATAAGGCAATTTTACATATTTGTCCTCTTTTTTGTTGTCTAATTTGAGGGAAGTGGCATTGGACAAGGTTTTATTAAAGTTATGTTTTCTCACTAATTTATTAATTAAATTATTATCGTATCCAAGTTTAGCGGCAATTTGTTTTATGTGTTTGAGTTCCTTTGCATATCTGATTTTATTGAGGGGGATGTTACATAATCTGTGTGTTAAAAATTGAAACACAGCTATTTTTTGGTTCATAGGGTGAAAGGAGTTGTTAGGAATGAAGTTATCAGTATGTGTAGGTGTTTCTCGGTCGTCTTCTTAATACTTTCCGTTTCAAACCTTGAAGTTGGCTCCCAGTCACTGTTGAAACAGGTTTTACCCCTGACGATGCCCACCTTGTGGGCGAAATGCATTGGGTTTTGTAGTCCTCTAGTTGTTTTGGCTAAAGGAGTATTTCACCTTTGTTAGAGAATATGGAATTCTTTTGTTTTATACAAAAAGGGTGAAGGCTCAAAAAATCACCAGAATTATAGGTTGGAACTAATAGATCTGATCCTTGAAAAGTACATGAGCGAAGAAAATAATAGATCAAAGGTGGGTAGGCCAGGATACCTACAGCTATGAAAAACAAATGCTACAAGACAATGTGCGGTGTTGTTCAAAACGAGGAAAAAAAAACAAAAATATACGTAAGGAAACAAGATTTTACTATAAGGATTGTGATGTAGGCTTATGTGCAGTAGCTTGTATCAGAGACTACCACACATTGAAGAATTTTTAAACTTTTATAATAATAATAAACATTTAATCAAATTCATATTTTTTAATATAAAAATTTTATTTAATAATTACTATATTTGTTTAATATTTACTATATTTTTAACAGTTACAAAATGTGACTGATAACATTGCAATTAATACGAAAATAAACATTTTCAAAATCGTGATATTTTTTACTAACAAAATTGTTGTATAATGAAATTATGAAATAAAAAACCTGCCAATTTAGGGTCAAAATTTTCAAAAAACATGACTGTCAAAGAGTTAAAAAGAAATTCCTATGCCAATTCAGCATCAATTGGAATTTAGTCTTAAAAAATGATGCCTTATTCTTTCGGCTATAGATCAGTTTTCATACCAATTTTTTATATTAATTTCAACTAATTTTAAATTGAAATTTTATGAAGCCCTGCACAGATTTCCATGCTTTTATCATGTGGTATTGAAATGGAACAATGGGGTCAAGAATAACCCCATAAAAATGTATCTTTTTGAATTTTCAATATTCTCATTGGTTGCAACCAATGACCTATCATTAGGGTTGCCAGATTTCGAAAATAACTGTGCGGGACATTTTTTTCAGAGTCCTCAATATAATTAGTAAGAAACAAAACAATAACCAAATATAGAAAATTATATTAATAACAATAACTTACTTTTGAAAGTGAATACTTTTATTTGGTACCCAATCGGTATTACAGGCATAAGCTGATCAATAATAATTAACCGTTTTTAGTAAAAATCACAACCTAACAAGACAATGCCATAAGCACATATGTGCAAGACAGAGAAGGAATAGCCTATTGTCATTCTCATCTCGTTCTTTCCAAGGAGACCAGCAAATAGTGAGATTTCCATAGGTATATTTTAACTTTTAACAAAAAGTAATCATTTAAGTCAACAAAATAAAATAGTATATATATATATATATATATATATATATATATATATATATATATATATATATATATGGATGTCAACAAGGTGTTGGGATGAGGAAACCCAGTGAACACTCACCAATCAGACGACTTCAGGTTGGCGAGGCCCCGGGGATGTCGAAGCGACACACGTAAAAGAACACTAAAACACAGAAACATCACAAACGTGGAAGCTTTCGGAACTACTCCTTCTTCAGCTACAGAGAGAGAACTGATGGCGGTGACACTGGGTGGAGGCATGGGGGTGGAAGGGTAGTGCGGAAAGGTCGAGGATTGGAGGATACGGAGGGGGTTGGGGATTGGTAGGGTGTTGGGAGAAGACAGAATCTGCGTTCCGTGGGAAAACAAAGCCTCTCTGATTCCACCATTTCCCTGATGATCCCCAACACACCCCGGACCCCAACCTTCTACCTACTCCCAAAAATTCACAAACCCAACATCCCCGGCTGCCCCGTTGTTGCCAGCTTTAATTCTCCCACGGAACGCATCTCTGCCTATGTTGACTCCCATCTACAACCTCTCGTCCGTCAAATCTCATCCTTCATCAAAGACACAAACCACTTTCTACTACGCCTAAAATCACTCCCTTCCCCTCTCCCACCTAACACAATTATGTCCACTATAGACGTCTGCTCCCTCTACACCAACATCCCTCACAACCAAGGAATGTCCGCCCTGAGAAAATTACTGGACTCCAGACCACCTGACACAAGACCACCATCCCATTTCCTAACGAAGCTGGCTGAAATGGTGCTCCAAAAAACAACTTCTCTTTCGGAGGGCACCACTACCTACAAATAAAAGGTACCGCGATGGGCACTCGCATGGCGCCCTCCTATGCCAATGTCTTCTTAGGTGAATGGGAGGAACGCTTTCTTGACATTTCCCCCAGACCACTCCTATGGCTGAGGTATATTGACGATATTTTTCTTCTCTGGACACATGGACCCGACTCCCTACAATCCTTTTTACAACGCCTCTCATCCCACCCCACGCTTTCCTTCACCCACCACTCCTCTGCCTCCAACATCACCTTCCTGGATGTCGATCTCTCCATCCGGGAAAACAAAATCCACACCAGCGTGCACCTCAAGCCTTCCAACCACCTTCAATATCTCCAGTTCGACAGCTGCCATCCCCTCCACACCAAAACCTCTATTCCCTACGCCCTAGCCTGACGAGGGCGGAGAATCTGCTCGAACAGAGATTCCCTGTCCAAGTACTGCTCCACCCTCGAACATGCCTTCTTACAGTGCGGATACCCGCCGGATCTGATCCGAGACCAAATCCGGCGGGCAGTCGCACCCGCCACCCCTAACTCCCACCCCAATACCCACACCACCACCGATTCCACCCTCCAACTCACCCTAACCACCCTGTATTTCCCCGGCATCCACGACATTCTGAAAAACATCCTGAAAGCCGCCCACCTTATCCTCTCATCCTCCCCTCACCAGATTCCATTTCCCAGACCACCGATGCTCTCCTTCCGCTGTCCCCCTAATCTGGCAAATATTCTATGGAAGAAAGAACCCCCAGCACCCACGCCTTTACACCCTGCCGGATCTTACCCCTGCGGTAGACCCCTATGTCTAACATGCCCAATATACCCCCCCTGCAACTCCTTCTCCAGTCCCACAACCAACATCACCTACCCCATAACTTCCACCACCAACTGCACCACCCGCAATATCATTTACCTCCTGAGATGCACCCAATGTCCCGCCTTTTATGTTGGCCTCACCAGCAATCCCCTCAACATCCGCATGAATGGCCACCGCAACAGCGTCATTCTCAAACGACCGCTGCCGGTGGCCGTTCATGCGAACAAACATAATTTAAAGTTTAACAACTGCTTCACAGTGAGAGTCATTCGCGCTCTCCCCGACAATGCTTCGGCTCCCCAACTCCGTCAGTGGGAGCTTTCGCATATCCATCTCCTAAACTCCTTCACTCCCCCAGGCCTCAACCTTTGATAGCTTTTCACTCCCTTTCTGTCTTCTCCCAACACCCTACCAATCCCCAACCCCCTCCGTATCCTCCAATCCTCGACCTTTCCGCACTACCCTTCCACCCCCATGCCTCCACCCAGTGTCACCGCCATCAGTTCTCTCTCTGTAGCTGAAGAAGACTAGTTCCGAAAGCTTCTACGTTTGTGATGTTTCTGTGTTTTAGTGTTCTTTTACGTGTGTCGCTTCGACATCCCCGGGGCCTCGCCAACCTGAAGTCGTCTGATTGGTGAGTGTTCACTGGGTTTCCTCATCCCAACACCTTGTTGACATCCATATATCTATTTTACCTTTCCTTTTCCATAATCTGTTATATATATATATATATATATATATATATATATATATATATATATATATATATATACAGGGTAGAGGTAGAGCCAACTATAGACGTATAAACAATGAGTTGAGAAGGGTAACAGAAAAAGCTAGAGAAAATTGGATAAAAGAAAAATGTGATGAAATACAACAAATGGAGAAGTTAAGACACTACGATATGATGTAGCTAGGGCACTGGAATTAGAAGACAGGAAGTCTAATGGAATTCGTGGTAAAGGAATTATGAATACGGATGGGAAGATAGTCTCAGAAACAAGGGATGTAGCACAGTTATGGGAAGAATACATTAAGATGAGGAAAACATTGAAGAAGACAACTTAGGACCAAGTATTATGGTGAGTGAAGTAGAAAAAGCGATAGCAGAACTAAAGAAAGGGAAAGGCAGAGGCAGCAATGGAATACCGGCTGAGATAGTTAAATTCATAGGATCAGAAGGACTAAAATCGATCACGAAATTAATTAATAAGATTTACGACACGGGAGAGTGGCCTTGGGATTTCCTAGAAGTAACAATGAACCCTCTAAAGAAGAAGCCAAAGGCAATGCAGTGTAAAGATTACAGAACGATAAGCCTTCTGTCACACACTTCGAAGATCATCACAAGGATTCTTAATAAAAGGCTGGAGAAAAAGGCAGAAGAAATGCTAGGGGAAGATCAATTCGGTTTCAGAAAAGGACGAGGAACTAGATATACTATAGGGGTAGTTAGAATCATATCAGAAAGGGCAACAGAGTACAGTCAAGATATCTGCGCATGTTTCGTAGACTGGCAGAAGGCCTTTGATAAATTGGGTTATGTTGATGAAGATATTAAAAGATATAAGTGTAGACTGGAAAGACAGGAGACTGATCAGGAATCTATATGTGAATCAAGTTGTAAAGGTAAGGTAGAAGAATGCGGACACCTGTGGAGTAAATATCGGTAGAGGAGTAAGACAGGGCTGCTGCCTATCGCCAACCCTATTCAATATATATATGGAAAAAGTCTAATGCAAGAAGCGTTAGAAGGCACAGGAGATTTCAAAATTGGAGGAAATATTATAAGAACAGTAAAATACACAGATGATCAAGTACTTCTAGCAAGAAAGGAAGAGGAGCTACAAAAAATGATAAATAGACTAGTAATAAGAGGTAGAAAATACGGTGGAAATAAATACAGAAAAATCCAAGGTCATTCGAATATTGAGCAAAGAACAGAATCTGAACATATGTATTGGAGGAAAGCATTTAAAACAAGTTTCAGACTAGAAATACCTTGGAAGCATCATAACAAGAGTAGCAAAATGTACGGATGAGATCAGAACTACAATAGGAAAAGCAAAAGCAGCTTTCAGAAGAAAGAAACACCTACTAACGGGGAATATAAGGAAAGATATCCGCAAGAAGTTGACAAAATACTGTATGGAGTATAGCCTTGTACGGGGCAGAAACATGGACGCCAAAGAAAAATTACATCAAATACTTCGAAAGCTTTGAAATGTGGACTTGGAGGAGAATGCTGAAGATAAAATGGACAGATAGGATGAAAAACGATGAAGTGCTACGAAGAATAGGAGAGAAGCGAATGATTATACAGACTACTAGAAAGAGGAAGGCAAACTGGGTTGGACATTAACTGAGGAGAGAGAGTATGATTAAAGACACATTACAAGGAAAACTAGATGGAAAAGGGAAATGGGGTAGGAAAAGGTTTCAGCTGATAGACGATTTGAAAGGGAAAATGAGTTATCAAGATATGAAGAGGACAGCGGAAAATAGAAGTATATGGAGAATCAGATTTAACCATGAATAATCACGGACCTGTCTACGGACAGACTACCTATGATGATGATATGTACATGGTGTTCCTAAATTATAATGACAAAATGACAGGGGTTGTAGAGCAGCATGCCCAATGTGCTCAACACCCGGTCCCTGTGTCCAGAGCAGTTTCCTATTTGAGCTATGAGGTGAGAAATCTCGTACATAAGCACCAGGTGTTAAAGCAACCCGTTCATTGGGCAGCTCGCTCCCTGGATCACAATCCTCCTAATTTTTTGTTTGGGGTCACATCAAGAGCCTCGTGCATGAAAATGCAGTCCCTTGCACCCAGGCTGGTGATTCAATCTGCAACACAGCAGGAATTTTTGAACGAACGAGGCAATCATTGTTCGGAAGATGCATGTTGTGTTTACAGGTTGGGGGTTGCCAGTTGGAGCACCTCCTTTAATGAATCTTGTCCTGTACTCAGTACGGCAATTGTGAATTAATAAAACATGCCATTACATCCCGAAGTTCCAATTTCTTCTAACTTGGCAAACACAAGTGCCATCAAATGCACCATCTGCAATCCGTACACTTGTGTCTGCAAGCAATACCAAGTAAACAGAGTGAGCAAAACATTTCACCATGCACCGAGGCAGCGCATCACAGATGGCATGCAAAGCACAAAGAGTGCCTTAACACCGGGCGCTTAGGTATGAGATTTCTCACCTCGTAGCTCCAACAGGATACTGCTCTGGACACAGGGACCGGGTGTTTTGCACATCAGGCATACTGCCCTACAACCCATATCATTTTCTCGGTATAATTTAGGAACACCCTAAATATATATATATAGGCAGACCTCTCTTTTGCGGGGGTTACATTCCTGATAACTCCACGAAAGACGAAATCGCAAAAGAGAAGTAATTAAGGTAATGGGAAATAAAGGGTTCAGTTCCAATCCCAGTGGAAATGGATTACGATGCAATTTTTCTCTGTATTGGTGAGCACTAAAAAATAGAGAGATATGGAAAAATAAACATAGACAGAAGAGAGACAACAAAATAAATGACATGAAAAAGTATAAGAAAATAAAATTTTATTGAAATTTCGTAGTAAAATTGAGAAAAATGGATGACGGTTGCCTGACTCACAGGGGCTAATTTTGCTAATATAGCAAAAAGAAACAACATAGAATATCGGAATAGAGAGAGAAAATAGAATGTCTATGGGAGAGAGACAGAAGAATGAACAATTTAAATGAGAAAAATTAAAAGTAAATTGCATTAATTTTGTTAAACTTACCATGAATGATACTGAAAACTTGTGATGATGTGGATGGAGATGTTGAAGATGAGAGAAAATTACTAAAATCAATTGCGAGTAAAATGCTTCAATTTTCTTTTCAAAATGTTAAAATATTGAAGAAAGTTATGAATTTTTATATCAGGTTGTGTAATTTTGGAAAGACATCGTTTAAATGCCTGTTGTCAATGTGTTAATGAAATTTAAACGTTTCTGAAAATGTGGAAATGATTCCCTGCAATTTTCAGATTTCTTGCATGCCAATTTCTGCAACAATTTGCGAATCGATAGGTAAACAGGGGAATACAAGTTTAATTAAAGTGCAGACCTAGCAACTTTTCACATTAAGAACTAAGAACACTTTCAATAGGATTGCAGAAAAATATAAATGAGGCATTAAACTGTTTTATTACTTGTATAATTGTTTTATTAATTGTAAAATTAATATATCTATTATATTAATATATATTATACATTATCTTGAATTATACTTTAATTAATAAGAGATGGGATCTGTGGAGGTCAGAGCATATGCTGCGGTGTTGCCAAGACTCACACCAATTCTGTCTACATCGCTTTTTGGCAAGTTGTTCTCGGACAACTGACTCGCATTCCCATATTTATCTCTCAACTAGAAAATTGTTTTGGAAACTGACAATATTCTGTATTCTTAAGTGACATTAAAATGAATTTTATTATATCCAATATGGACATTTCATTATATTGGCTATATTTAAATGGAAATGTTCATTTTCGTTTATATATCAAACATTCTTTCATTTATAGTCCGAAGCCACAAAGCAGTAGTAAAACTTCACGCATGCTGCATGCTCTGTGATCTTAAACCATAAAAGAGTGAAACACGAAATCGCGAAAGAAGAATCTGGTCGCAAATGATGAATCATGAAAGAGCGAAACATGTGAAAGGTGAAGCCGCAAAAAACGAGGTTTGCCTGTATCTGTAGCTCAACATTTTAACTATTATTAATTGTTATACTTTTCACTTGACCTTATCTCTTTTTAAATAGTGCCTTCATTTTTTAAAAACAATTGAAATTCTTTACAGGTCATTCCAAAATTTTGCTTTACCATTAATTTCACCTCTAAATTACCTATCAGCAATCTGTTTCTCTCTTTGCACCAAGCAATATTCGTGAGGCTAAAAAATTCTTTCTGTCATTGCATTTAAGTGTGATACTGAAAATATATATTGAAGTGGTATAAAAGCCCACCAATATGAAAGGAAGGAATATATTATTTATCATCTAACTTAAAATCTTGCACTTATTATTCATAGAAATAATTTATTCATATCATTTAAATATCAAAATTTTATCCAAAATTCTAACATAATGGATGTATAATATAAACTTTCATGCTTTGTCACAGAAAACCTTTGTACATTATTAAGATCACAGATATACTAGATTGGAAGCCTCAATGCTGGCCGCAGGGAGGCATTGAAGCCTACCCCCACTCCTTCCCCTGCATGCGCCGCCATCTTACATAATCAAACGATTGGTAAATAAAGGCTAATAATGTGTTGTGAAGTGCTAAAATATTAGCTTATTATTTCATTATTTTAAGATAATGAGAACTTAGAAGTATGGCTACGTACTGTGTGGTGTACGGTTGTAGTTCAACATATGCTGGGAAGAAGACGAAAGGAGAATTACTTCTCTCAATTCATAGGTATGTATGCATGCGTATAAGCATGATTATTGAATAACACTTTTGAATACAGTAAAATTAAATACACATGTGTCTTTTTGCAGTTTAGAGCAGTTAGACGTGTAAATTGGCAGCCAACCACTTGTTCAGGGATTTGCTCTAAGCACTTTCGCCCCGAAGATCTTGACTTGACTGGGCAAACAAGACGTCTCAGAGCTGGGGCTATACCATCAATTTTTCCCTCGTACCCTAATCATTTGCAGAAATCAGTAAAATATAGAATGCCCCCAAAAGCTCGCAATACACCGTTGGAGGCTGTTCTAGATGCAGCACAGCAGACTTCAGATTCACCGTGTGTTTCGCCCACCAAAACTGTGCAATTACAAGAATCAGAAGCGAGCAGCCCCGTCACTCCCGTCTCAGAAACCCTATCAACCAGTACCCAGTGTTCACGTGAGTCAGATTGTGAAGTGGTGACAACCCGAAAGAGGAAATTGATCAAATGACTTAGTGAGAAGAGTGAAAAATTGTGTAATGCTACGAAATGCCTTAAAGTGTTGCAGCAAAAGGTGAGAAGGTAGCAAAAAATATCGAAAGTGATAGAGAGATAATTAAATCGCTCATTCAAGAAAGTTTAATTTCAGATTTAAATGCAGAAATATTGAATAACACACTGCCAAGTGATGTAAGCTGCTTGTTACATAGGCACATATGAAATCTCAAGGACAATATACTAGTACGTATGATCCTAACTTACGTTCCTTGGCAATTACGCTTCATTACTTTTCACCAAAGGCCTATGAATTTATTAGATCAAAGTTTAATGATGCTTTGCCCTCAACTTGTACAATTAGGTCTTGGTGCTCTAAGCTTAATTGCGAACCAGGATTCAATGAGGAATGCTTTTCAGCCATTAAAACAAAAGTACAAGATTCAAACAATTGTGGTAGCTATCCAATAGTTTGCCTATCAATTGATGATATGAGCATTAAAGAACATGTAGAATATGACGGTGAGAAAGTGCTTGGCTATGTTGATTTGGGAACCGAAATATCCAGTGATAACATGCCACATGCCAAGATGGCATGTGTTATTATGTGCACTGCTATTAATGGGGATTGGAAAATGCCATGTGCATATTTTTTTATTGACTCACTCTCTGGGAAGGAAACGGCAAATTTAATTAGAATTGCAATAGAAAAATTAGACGAGGTTGGTGTCAATATTGCTGCAGTGGCATTTGATGGAGCAGCAAGCAATATACAGATGGCAAATGAATTAGGGGTCAATCTGAGTAATTCAAATTACCTCAGAGTTTACTTTCAACATCCAACTCAAGCGGGCCAAAAAATCTATGTACTCCTTGATGCTTGCCATATGATCAAGCTTATAAGAAATTGCCTAGGAGAGAAAAATATTATTTACAATAAGACTGGAGTAATTAAATGGGCGTCCATATAAGCGCTGTACAAGCTACAGAAAGAAGAGGGTTTGAGACTTGTAAACAAACTTAATACCAAGCATTTGGAGCGGCATAAACATAAAATGAGGGTGCGACCTGCGGTTCAAACCCTAAGTAACTCTGTGGCTGAAGCTCTTTTGTACTGTAAAGATATTTTGAAATTAGAAGAGTTCGCAGGTTGTGATGAAACTGCAAAATTTATTAGAATAATGAATAATATTTTTGATATTTTGAATTCTTCAAGTCCTTTTGGAAAAAAATTTAAAGCTCCACTTCAGGAAAAGAATAAACATGAGTGGCATCCATTTATATCTGAGGCAATTAAATATATTGAGTCACTGTCACTTAGTGAAAAACAGCATATACCTATTCTGAACTCCAATAGAAAAGTAGGCTTCCTGGGTCTCAAGGTATGTTTAATGACAGTAGAAAGCCTATTTGATAAATATTTATCCTCTAACAGTATTAAGTATCTTACAACATATAAGCTCAGTCAAGATCACTTATGGCCGGTTTCACCAAGAGTCGTTAAAATCTGACTAACCTTCCGTTATCTAACGCATCGTTAGTAAATAATGGATCGTTAATTTCTTTAGCATTTCACCAAGGAGTGCTTCAGTAAAATAACGAGTCGTTATTTAACGGCCCGTTATAGGTGAGCGCAAGATTTTTCATACTCTCTAGTGTTGCTACGCAGCCCCCAGATTGGCTATCCGTTCAGCCTTAGAACAAATGAAGTACGTTATCCGCGAACACATCGTGAAGTTGTTTGTATACAAAATTGAACTTGTAAAAATGAATTCGGAGAAGAAATGCTGCCGAGGCCTAAACTTCACGCCAAATGAAAGAAATGTCATCGTGGACGTGGTTTCTAAGTATAGTGCCATAATAGAAGACAAAAGAACAGATGGAACCAATATTAAGAAAAAGGAAGATGTGTGGCAAAAAGTAGTGGATGAGTTCAACAGCCACGTGAATGTGTCTCATAGGAATATGAAACGGATCAAGTCATTCTATGATAATTTTAAGAGGAAGGTGAAGAAGGATATAGCGGACGATCGAGTAAATCGTTACAAAACGGGAGGAGGTGTTTTCGACCCAAAATCAGACCCAACGGTGGAGAAATTGTGGTCTGTAATAAAGGACCAAGCGGAGCCTTTGAAAAATAATAAGGACTCTGATCTAGGTAAGCTCGTAAATATTTACATGGTTGAAATGAAGCCTATGAAAACGCTAGGGAATTGTAATTAATTGTGATTACCAATATCTGCTGTATGAGCATTAAAGCTGATTTTTATTTTCTTAGGCAATGTCTCTGAAGAAATTGATACGTCTGTCTTGGAAGAAGCAGATGAGGGATGTCGCGAGATTGGTATGTTTCTTCAGTTGTCTTTCAAATTTGAAAACAAATTCTTGGAATTCATGAAACGTACATTTTGTCCATTACAATTTTTATTCGTTTTAGTAATTATTGCAAATGAAGTAGCGACTCCAAATGCAATAATAGCATACAATGAGAGGCAAGAGATGACACCGGACATAATTACAGTGGTTCATGAAAATGAATTGGGAAAATATAGTGCCCATTCAGAATCATCGACTACAGCGAAACCGGCATGGGCAAAAAGAAATCGGCCGCAGCTGAAGAGGAAGATTTCTGAGATGGCGGATGCTCAGAATAACATTGCTAAATTGTCCGCAGAAAGGAAGAAGCTGTGCACGGAGGAAAGGGAGAGTCTTGCATAAAAAAAAAACGAAGTTATTTTTCTGTTGAAAAAGGAAATGCTCGAGGAAAAGAAAGCAGCATACCAAGCGAAGCGAGAGTATTACCAATCAAAATTTGAGGTTCTAAGAATGAAGAAAACTAATTTTGAAAATAAAAATATTTAATTAACTTGAATGAATGCATCGTCTATTTTATTTGTTCTGTTGCAAACCTTCTTTTGTTAGGTTATTCGCGAGTATCATTTGTATGTACATTTTTTTACAATCTAATTATCAAACTACTCAGGTTGATATTTAGTTACCTAGTATTTAATTAATAAATAAACTCTATACACTTCTATTTCCTGTATTATCTATAAATTATATTTAAAACAAGTACAAGATGAAATTGCCAAATTTACAGCTAAATGATGCTTAACTTGACAAAAACTACTATAACCCAACTAATTTTACATTACTAATACCGTGAATATTCCAAGTGCATCATGAAGCATTAATTCTTCCTTGCCTAATATAAACTAGACAATTTGATGAAATATTCCAACTTGTCTTCTATTTCTTCGACAATTTTCAGCACAACATTTTTGCTAAGCCTGAATCTTTCTTTGAATTTATTGTCGTCGAATGTTTGTAATTGATCTGTTTCTATATATCTTGGACGGCGAGTCCTTCTCCGAATATTTTCCAAAAATTCCAAATACAGAACTTCAGCATCGAAATTATCAGCCGCCATATTTACTAGACTTAACGATTCGTTAATTCCTTTAAGTGGCCGAGCTAGATGCGTTAAAATAACGAGAGTTTAACGAATCGTTAATCTTAACAGACGTTGGTGGAACAACGGTTTGCGCTAACGAATCGTTAAAGTACACTAACGGCTCGTTAAATCCTTAACGAAGGTTGGTGAAACCGGCCATTAGAGTTGTTCTTTGGTTTAATAAGACAACGAGGGGGATGGAATAACAATCCCTCATGCATGCGGTTTAAATCAGTTATAAAAGACTTGTTGTAAGAAATGAATTGAAAAGCATTGACAGCGGAAATTGTGTTAGCCAGAGTAACATTAACGTATTACATGTTAGTAGCACAAACTTCCGCTTAAGTCAGGCACAGTTTATCAATGTTGAAGACAATGACTTTCTCTCTCTTCAACTATACCAGTATGCTGATGACCATGATTATTGCCCTAATGTCGCATCATTGGCTCTATATTGTGAAAATGTAACCGAATACATAGCAGGTTATGTGGTGAAAAATATTCTTTCCACATTGCAGTGTTGCGAATGTCAGGATGCGTTGCAAAGCGAAGAATCATATCCGCTCATATCATTCAAAAATAAGGGCGGACTTTGTACTCCATCAAAAGATGTTGTTACAATCTGTAAGTTTACTGAGAAGTGCTTTAGAGAATGTAAAAGACCGAATTTGAATGAATCTTTGAAGCGTAAAATTGTGCTATTTGTAGTTGGAAAAGTTGCCAAACTAAATATTTTTTGCTGTCTAAAATCACACACAACTGATTTGCACC
The DNA here is from genome assembly GCA_028673005.1 of Tanypteryx hageni. Classification (NCBI taxonomy): domain Eukaryota; kingdom Metazoa; phylum Arthropoda; class Insecta; order Odonata; family Petaluridae; genus Tanypteryx; species Tanypteryx hageni. The sequence continues at coordinate 268,321,386 of CM054112.1, forward strand.
CCTGTAACACACATGTGGCAAACCTTGTTAAAGCCGGGTCACAAAAATATCTGAACATTAGAGTCCATCATGAAACGCAGGAAATTAATAATCGAAAGTCTGAGCATAGGTCAAAGTATAACAGGTTGGCTATTTTCAAAAATCTGTAGTAGAGTATATTTTACAATGTATGTGTAAATGCACATGTTTATTTCTATGTATACATTTACATGTTTATAAAAGAGCCTATTATAATTGCATTAATATTTTCGATGAATGTAAACAATTTTGTAGCCTTTGTTATTAGAATAATAATAAGATGTTTTAAAACAGTATTCTTTTCTTGTTATCATTTAATTTCATTTCATACAACTTTGGTACTAGGCTGAATGTACCTATACATACAAATATTTCTGCTGGCCAGTCCAGTCTTATAATCAAAATTATATATATATACCTTGCAGCGAGTAGCGCGAATTGCAGAGGTAAGATGGCGGCGGAGGGGAGGTGCAGCCGGCTTCAGTTCAGCTCGGCGCACTTCCAGGCCTTGATTAAGATTCTGTGGACGACTCATTGAATGCTTGATGGCTCATATTAAGGCACTCAATTCGTACTTATTTATACATTACTCATATGAGAATTGAGGCAATAATGGGGTCTCGATTTCGACAATGTCATGGTTATCAAGGCAAATCCTCATGAAATCGCTAAATTTTCCCAAAAATAGTCATTTAAATATTTCATTCAAGCGTTTGCGAACTGAGGGAGACAATCGATGATAAGTCTAAGAAGCTTTGTCCATTTTCCTTTTAAAAAACCCCAGATTGAAGATCAAAGGTCAATTTTTATGAGCAAAAGAATGAAAGCTTGCACTTTGCTTAACTGATTTTTGCTTGTTATCTTAAGGGAAACTAGTATAATTGCCCATCAAACATGACAGATATGCATGAATTAAGTAAAAACTGAAATGAAAATTAATGAAACAAATTTTTAAATGAACTAAATAGTAAGCAATAAATATAAAATTCACATTATTGAGTGTTCCAGAGAGTAAAAATAGTTTTGAGCAAATAGAAAGTATAACAAAGAAATACATTACAATACATATACAATTCTAATATGTCCAAATTGTTTTTAATTTATGGAACATTTAATTTTGTCTCTCTCCCCCTCTCTCCTTTTTTCTTTCCTCCTCTCTCTCTCCTTCTCTCTCTTTCGTATTAAAGCATTCAAAGCACGCATTCCTTATGCATCTAGTACCCTAAAGTCTTGCATATAATGCGCACTCATGTATAATGCACACCACATACTGAGTCCATGCTCCAAGAGTCTCCGAATCCTCATGTATAATGTGCATGCATAACGGGTTGCATAAACTAATGAGGGATTCCATTTTTTTATGTGCCCTTGATTTATAGTAGAACCATGTTTTTCTTTAGTTATTTTTTCTATAGACAATAACAATACAAATTTTAAATAAATATATATTTTTAATGCAAGGCTATCAATCTTATTTTGACCAATATATAATCAACACTGTAGTTCTTCCCGTCATATCGACGAGCATTTATACTAGTAATTCTAAGAAAAACAATCTTCTGTAAAATTCCATGATACAATACCCAATAATTAGAAATGAGCCAGGGCATATTGAAAAAAAGGAAAAATAAGGCAGCTGGAGGTCAAGCACCACAGGGTGCCTCATTTACTTCATAACCTTAACTCTCACATTATCAAGGAGTAACCAACAGAAAACCCTACACCTCCACCTTTTTTATTCTTCTTCAATTCTCCATTAGTCACTTCATGTTGATTGGTAACGACAAGCATGTATAAATAGTGCTTCGTTGCCGCTACATTTTAGTTAATGGTGATACTGTGAACTACAATGTTTGGTGTGCTCAAAATAAAATTGAAAGCAGAAATTCCACGGGGCCATCTGAACTGAACCAGAGTGAGAACACAAGTTGTCTTTTAACCATCATAGTTGAGCAATAATTTCTTTATCTTTAACCACTCATCTGGGTATGCCATATATATACATCATGCTGTTTTCTCAGCTGTTTGCTATGGGTATGCCGTAATATTCCGTCATGCAGCTTCTCCAGCAACTAGCTGTATCATATTAGTTTAACATCTCGGCAGTAAATGGGCTTCACTTCTTTATTTGGAAAAGATACACTTCTCGTATTTAGACCCTGACTTTGCTTTGCGGGTTGCATTTCCGTTACCCTAATTTTAAAATTAACAACATTTATATGTTATTTATAATATTATCATTTTTTAATCACTTAGAAATTGTGTAAATTTTTAATGTCTTTATACGATATTTTAGGAATTTGTGTTAATTAAATGTTATTAACAAATTAAATTTTTAATGTAATAATAAATATATATTAACATTTTAATTCATGTCTTGTGGTAAAAATAGTTTAAGACAATTTTTAAGAATAAACAACTCAAATACTGAATAACTAACATATTTTTTAATTGATTTGCGATTTGATTAATCTCAATTGCAATTAAAATGCCCACCTCCGGTTTCGAAAAATTTAATACCCAGATGAGTGGTTAAAAATATTGTTATTTTTATTTATGCTTGAAACTCATCACTTATACATATGAATGAACTAACATGATAATTTTACATATATTTCAAATGTTCTCATATTTTTTACCTAAAATTTCTCATATAATAGTGGATATTTTCCATATATTTCATGAATAAATCTAAAAAATAGAAATTCCATAAACTTGCCTTTATTTAAGTAATAAAGGCACCCTTTATCAAGAAATGAGGAAAACAAGGAACTTGTATACTGCACAGAAAAAATTGGTAGTTATAAGCTATCCTCAGGTTCATGGAAATCATTCTGGAGCTTGACATTTTGAGGTTGGCAAATCCAGTATGCAAGAATGGCGATTAAACATTTTACCTGAAATGATATGGGCATGAAGGAAACAAAAGGAGGCCTGGCCGCAGTTAGAACAGGAACTGAAGGATTGGGTTTGTGCTGAAAGGACTGCAGGAAGAATGGTTTCAACAATTGCTACCAAATGTAAAGCAAAGAAAATAGCTTGTGAGAGGAACATAAATAATTTTTCCGACAGTAATTGCTGGTGTCATAATTTCATGAAGCAAAATTGTTTATCTATTCGAGCTAATACATCAACTGGGCAAAGATTACCACAGGATTGGAAAGAGAAAGTTGAAGCATTCCTTGTCTTCAACGAAAAGGAAAAAGGAATTGAAGTCAGATAGGAAACATGGATGAGGTTCCAATGAGCTATGACATACCATCAAAATTCACGGTTGATTTAAAAGGTGCAAAAGACATTAAAATAAAAACCACAGGAGCTGAGAAAATGTGTTTCACTGTGGTTTTATCAGTAACAACTGACGGAGGGAAGTTTCCACTAATGGTCATTTTTAAATGTAAAAATATTCTTAAGGAGAAATTTTCAAATGGTGTTGTAGTTTGTGTTAACCCTAAGGGATGGGTGAACTGTGAAATGCAACAAGGTTTAAAGAGATATGGGGAAAAAGGAGAGGCTCTTTCTTCAAACCCAAATCTTTACTTGTAATGGATTTGGCTAGACCCCACATTGCTAATGATTCTGTGGAGGAAGTGAAGAAACACCCTAAGTTAGGAATTATTCCTGGAGGCCTGACAATGAAACACCAACCACTGGATGTTTCAGTGAACAAATCTTTTAAATTAAAAATAAGGTATTTGGGAAAATTGGATGGTTTTTGCACACCTATATGAAGTCCAGTAGGATGCAACAAGCATCATATACTGAAGTTTGCAAGTGGATTGTTAACAGTTGGGTTGAAATCACTCCTAATTGCATCAGGAATGGATTCTGGGCATTGGGGAATTTGTTCATACAGTAATGACCAAGACCGATGTGACTCTTCGTCCAATTCATCCGACAAAAGCAAAAACACTCCTGAAAATGTTGCCATATTCATTTCTTGATGTCATGAATAATGTTGATTAAAATAGTGAAACTGAATCTGAAGGTTTTGATGGATTTGCACTGTAACGTTTTTTCATTTACGAAATATTAAAACAGATTTTTAATTAAACAGGCTATGTCTATATGTTTTCATCATTTGACAACCTTACACCCCAAGTTCCTTAGTAGCTATGATAAAAATTTTCATAGGTAAAACGCAACTGCAAAATCAAATAAAATTGTTGCAGATGTGCATTAAATAGAAATTAATTTACAATTTAAGAATTTTGTGTTTAGATAAAAATTTTTTGTCTTAAAAATGTATACCTTAAAAATTACTTCAAAGTACCTAAAAAATCTTGTATAATGCACGCGTTATCTACAAGACTTTAGAATATAAGAATTAAGGCGACAATACAATCAATAGCGAATGACAAAATATTTTCAAACAAGGACCCGAGTTCGACTACAGAATGATTTCAATCTCCCATAAGACGCTCAATATCTCAGTCGTTTATTTGACTACAAAACCCATTTTAAATGGGCTAATTCATTTAGTAGCATTAAAAAGCTTAAATTTTTCAAATAAATATGATTTAAAAGTAGAATTTGAGTGATTTCGAATCTTAGGCAAAGTGAGACAATAAGAATAAGAAACTTAATTTATTTTTCTTTAAAACAGTGCAGGTCATTAGATCATAAGTCAATTCTGTCTAATTTTAATTTGCAAAAGAGTAAAAGCCTGTAAGTCAAAAAAATCTATTTTTAAATTTAAATTACTTAAATTTTCATTTTTTTTCATTGAAGTCAAACCACTTTTCAAAGTATTATCAAAGAAATTATTGGCATTAATTTTAAACATTTTTACCGCATCTATATTATCACATTTTTGTAGAATTTGACACGAAATGTCTCCATAATATTTTTCATTTTATCTTTCAATTAACAACCACCTGATATTCGTATGTGCATGCTATAGGCCGCCAGGTGCAGACGCAGAAGAAATATATGAGCTAGAGGCCCAAATCAACTCAATACAGATGAAAAATAGCAAAAGTCTTACTATAGTAGGGAGAGACTTCAATCTACCCTCGATAAATTGGCGCAGTTGCAGCTTCACACCACCCGGTAGAAATCGTGAGTCATGCGAAGCACTAATAGACATCTTCAATAAACATTTCCTTATCCAGGTAGTCAGAGAACCCACAAGAAAGGACAATATATTAGATTTAATAGCAATTAATATCCCTGAACGAGTTTCTGAAGTAGTTATTGAAGAAAGAATCAGCGATCACCGAGTAGTTCGAGTTCTCTTGAACATAGCATTCGTAAAGTATCGCAAGCCTAATCGAAAAGTGTACATATTTAAAAATGCTAACTTTGCGGACTTTAAAGAGAAACTTATTGAAGATTACGCAACTTTCAGAAAATTAGCAAGCACGAAGAACGTTGAGGAAACTTGGAAAGCTTTCTTGTCAGTAATTAGAACAGGTATAAATACGTACATACCAAGTAAATATATTACCGATAATGGAGAACCTAGGTGGTATAATCGGCAGGTTAGATGTGCTCTCAGGCAACAAAGAAAGCTTCACTCAAAACTTAAAAATAATATGTCACAAGAGGTAATAAATACAATTTCAAACAAGTACAGAAATTGTCGGACTTGGACTAAAAAGATTATGCGCAAGGCATTAATGAACTTTAAGAAAAAGATTCTCTGTGAACATCTAAACAAAAATCCCAAAATCTTTTGGTCTTATGTTAGAGAAGTTCAAGATCAATGCCCAACCGTAGCACCATTAAGAAACGACAAAGGAGAGATAGTTTACGATAGCATTGATAAAGGAAACTTGTTAAACTCATTTTTTCAAAGCGAATTTACGACCGAAGTAGAGAAAAGGAAGGACGATCCACCTGAACCAAGCGAAGAGAAGATGAACGATATACTTATATCAGCGAAAGGGATAGCAGAACAGCTCAAAATCATCAATGCAAATAAATCCCCGGGACCGGAAGAGATACCAGCTAGAGTATTAAAGGAATTAGCGTTAGAAATAGCACCTTATCTCGAAACAGTTTTCAGTAAGTCACTTAGTCATGGCGTTATACCTAAGGAATGGAAATTAGTGTTTATAACTCCGCTACATAAAGGCGGGAAAAAAGACGACCGAGAAAACTAAAGGCCGATTTCGCTAACCTCAATATCTTGCAAGATTCTAGAGCACATCAATGTTAGTTCTGTGATGGACTTCTTAGATAGCCAGGACTTGCTCAGTAAATATCAGCACGGTTTTAGGAAGGCAAGATCTTGTGAAACTCAGCTCGCTCTGTTTGCACATGATATACTACGATCCGGTGATCGAAAGACCCAGCTAGATGCGGTTTTTCTTGACTTCAAGAAGGCATTCGATAAAGTCCCTCATATTAAGTTATTGAAAAAATTACAAGCCTGTGGAATAAATCGAAAGATAATCGAGTGGATCAGGGACTTTCTCAATGATCGGGAACAAATGGTAGTCATAGATGGGTTTAAATCAGATTCGGTCAGCGTGTCCTCCGGCGTTCCACAGGGAAGTGTCATCGGTCCCCTATTATTCCTTATATACATAAATGACTTAGATAATGTTATTACAAGTAAAATCAAGTTATTCGCGGATGATACGGTAGTTTACAGAGAGATTAACAGTCCTGCTGATCAAGCATTACTTTCTAACGACCTACACGCAATTCTCGAGTGGTGTAAAGAGTGGCAATTAGAGCTGAACTTAGGTAAGTGTTCCGTCATGAGATTCTGGAGAAACAAAGAAATTGAGGCGATGAATTACAGTATAGAAGGCGTACATCTAAAATTAGCCAAATCCGTCAAATACTTAGGTGTTATTTTAACAAGTAACCTCTCGTGGGACACACATACGAAATATATCCGGGAAAGCTAAGCAGAAACTAGGATTCATCAAACGGATAGTAGGTAAAAGCGAAGAAAAAGTCAAAGAGACATGTTACTTTTCTTTAGTTAGACCGCTGCTAGAGTATGCGTCGAGCATATGGGATCCGTACGAGAAAGGATTAATCGCCAAGTTAGAGAAAGTGCAGCGAAAAGCTGCTAGATTCGTCAAAAATTGTTATGATAGAAATAAAAGCGTTACAGGCTTAATACAGGACTTAGGATGGGAATCAATAGCTGAGCGCCAATCACGTGCTAGGTTAAAACTTCTTGAAAGATTTAGAACGAGCACTTTCTCCAGCGACGTCAAAGAAATAATAAGAACTCCCACCTATATCGGTAGAATGGACCATCCTCGTAAAATAAGAGAGATAGCCTGTAGGACAGAGAGATACAAAGGCTCATTTTTCCCTAGAACAATAGCTGAGCAGAATAAAACTTGCGAGCAAAAGTAACCAAGGTCTAATTTTGGAGTTTTCCCCTGCCACACACCCTTGCGGTGGCTTGCAGGGTAAACTGTAAATGTAGATATTATTCATGATTAAGTCAACTTCTACAATGAGAATTTCATTCCCTTTAAGTTCTTTTAGTGCCACTTGGAAGATGACAAATCCTAAATATGCTTTACCTAGTACATCTTCAAAAAACATCCATAAAATAGGTGAAATGCTGTTATGAATTTTAAAATATGACTCGATTGGTTCATAATTTTTCAAAATCCTCTCTATAGCTGGCAAAGGTGTTAATCATCTTGTCGGTGCGTGTCATAGCATTTCACACCACTCATTTCTGGTCCATTCAAAGAACTCTTTCAATTCCATTGCTCTCTTGGTTGAAGAGCTTAAATTATCAAATACTTTTATGGGAACTACTTCTACATCAATTTTTTTATTATTACATGCTTTTTTAGCCTTGTTATGTAAAATATGTAGGTTACATCCAGCAGGAATAATGTTTTCATTATCTTCCTTTTAAGCAGTGTGCATGCTATTTTTGTTTCCAAAGTTTACATTTGCATTATCTGCTCCATAAACTGTCACACTTTCAAAGGAGTCCATTTCGAATAAGATGTTGTTGCTTTAGCAGCACATTGGAAATTGATGTGGAATCTTGTGCCTCTAATGAGACTAATGATATCAAAGGGTTTTGATTTCCATTGCATACATCAAAATATCATACTATAAGTGGAAATTTTTTTATAATGCCTTTGTTTGATAAATTGGTAATAATGGAAAATGGGTGATTGTTCGCTAATCTTTTTAATACTAGTTCCTTGGAAGTAGGGCCGAGAATTTTTGTTATAAAGGAAGAAATATTTGTTTTGCCACAGGAATATTTAGCTGCTGTAATGGAATCTGCAAACATTGTTTAGAACTAGGAACAGCTGATATACAGCTATGAGAATGCATCACAAACTTTTTTGGATGGTAGAATACTTAAAATACCCGTGTATCGGCTTTTGATTGAATGGGCCATAGTTTCGGCAGAATCTTTTATTCTTTTCGCAGGGTTAACTGTGACAGGTTAAAATGCAATAATATGCTGACAATGTTGAGCAGGTGGGTTGGCTGGATGGTTACCATACTGGCTTTAGAATATTTTGTCCCTGGTTCAAATCCCACAACACTAGTGTTTTTTCGTTTTAATCCACTTTATTATTTTTAATTTTTTGTATTATTATTTATTTATTAACTTTATTATATTATTATTTATTTATTATATTATTAATTATTTACTTCATTAAAATCAATGTGCAAGAGTGTATTGGTGGGAATTTTGATGTGAATTGATGTCCGAAAGAACTTTATTGTTAAATTCGTGCTATTCGTCACTTGAAGGGGAAGTGTGTGTACACATTTTTGGATAATGGCTGTTGTAAAAACAAGAAAAGCATTCATAAGGCTTCACAACTGTTTAAAAAAAATGTAATCAATTCTGTCATAATTTTAACAGATTTGAAGCACGTAATTACAACGTTTAGTAACTCCTCCTCCAACTGCCTCACGGTTCTGCTCACTTGAAGCCCAAATGTACCTCCAGGTTCTTGCATACAAAGATGCACTTTGTGTAGCAAATTTCCTGAGGCGTTGATCGCATACTGTGCCGTGTATGAATTCGTGATTTTGTTCCCGTCTCTGATATATCTCTGGACAGCCTTTTCACCGTGATGAATCAAGGTTTGCTTCATGTCAACTCTGTACTCACATCCAGTTTGGTCAGTATTAATGATGTAGTCTAGGTCAGTGCTTCTCAAATGTATTGACTCCAGGGCCCCCCAAATTCGATTTAAAAAAATGTCAAGGCTCCCCTGACTCAATGATTAAAATTTTGTACTAAATAATAATATTTTTTATTGGAAAAAATATGAAAAAAATAAATGAATTAACAAACATTTTTGATAAAGCTTATTACATATACATTTTCTACTATATTTAGAAAAATCTAATTTCTTTACGTGGAAAAATACAATAAAAATACTTAAAGCAAACTTAAAATGTATTACTACCTTCCCAAATTATGGACTAGCTAATGAGATGGATGTGATCACATATTTAAATAGCCTCGAATTGACAGCTCGGCTTTTAACAAAATTAACTATAGTTATAACTGCACTCAACACTTCATTGAGTTCACAACCAATTTTTTGAAAAACTAAATGTTCTCTGTGTATAATGCAATGAACATATTTCGCATTTGGACATAATTTTTTCACTTCTGCAATGAATCCCAAAAGTCTTCCAGTCATGGCTGCTGTACCATCCGTGCATACACCTACGCATTTTGGCCATTCAAGCTCATTCTCTGAAAAGAATTCATGTACTTTTTTAAATATATCTATTCCTTTTGTTGTCCCGGCAAGAGTCTGGCAAAAGAGTAAGTTCTCATGAATTTGGAAATTGTATTGGTATCTCACAAAAACCATTAACTGAGCATAATTTGTAATGTCTGTAGATTCATCAAGTTGAATTGCAAATGTGTTACTCTGTTTGATACGAGATATCAGTTTAGACTTGATATTGTCCCCAATACAATCTATTCTTCTTTTAATCGTATCATTTGAAACGGATCGACCCTAAAGTCTCAGCAATTTTATCACCATATGCAATTTCACACATTTTTATTGCTGCTGGTAATACAAGATCCTCTCCAATTGTGTAAGGTTTTTTGTTTTTTGCAATTAATAAAGCCACCTCAAAAGATGCCTTCAGTAATTTATCATTCAATTTGGTCTGTTTTGTGAGTAATTGGTTTTGTCGTTGTAAATCTGTTGCTTTCCTTTCAAAGAAGTCTAGTGCCTTATTTTTGTATTCACTGTGCATGGTATTTAGATGCCGAATCAATTTTCCCGGCCTCATACTTTCATTTGACAATTGGTTCAAACAGATTACACACATTGGCCTCTCTTCATTATTACATATTGAGGATATAAAACCATATTTTAATGCAGGATCATATTTTCGAATTTTTTCATGTTGTACATTTTCTTTTGATACAATTGTTCTTTTTTTAGCACCAAGTGATAATGTTGATGATGACATGGAAGGCTCTGGTGAAGTTGGAACTGGTGTTGGTAGCACTACATCTGAAACTTTTATTTCTTCACTATTTTCTCTTGTTTTCGTTCCACTATAAGGCGTTCTTATTGTCCATTTATCCATTTTTATGGGATAAAAATAACTTCATTCAAATAGGTACTACAAATAATTAACATTATTTTAAAATAGGTAATATATTTAATTTTAAATGGAATTTTACTTACAAATGTATAAATCATATTAACTTACAATTAGAACTGAACTGGGAGATCAAATTTTGCGTACTGAATGTGTGTGAACTTGATCGGCAACTGTTTCTGTGGAAGTTACAAGCTAGCTCTCTGCGCAACAACAACAACCCGCGCAACGAACCAAACATTAAAAGATATATCTACACAGTAGCCATGTTGCACTGATACGCTTGGTTTGGTGTAATATTGCAGAGAAATTTTAAATGTTCGAAAAGGGTCTAATTTTATACTCATCATTGGTGACAGCAATATGTAATTGAATGAAATAAGTCAGTACTGCAATAATAATGCTCTTTTTGTTAAAAGAATTTGATATTCGTTGTTTCTTTTTGTAAGAAGTTTTCTTTAATGTATTAATAATGACAAAAAAATGTTAAAATAATATTGCGGCCCCCTAACTGAAGCTTTACGGCTCCCTGGGGGGCCGCGGCCCACAGTTTGAAAAGCACTGGTCTAGGTCATAGTTGGGTATTATGTGCTATGTTTGTTTTCGGAAAACCTCGGCATCCTTTAAAGATTCTTCCAAAGATGTTTCATCTTTTTGAAAACCCTAGTTTGTAACTTTTCGCTGTCAAATTTGGAATTCTTTCTTGAATTTTATTAGCCACGTTGGCAGCTTATGATACTTGCATTGCTAGCAAGCTGAACCCTTTGACTGCTTAATTAAACTGGTGACTTGGTCAGGCAAGTACTCAATTAAATGAAGAAATAAATTTTTTTCTTCTTACCTCAAAATGTGTTATTCCTGTTTGCATATACTCTCGTGAACATGGAAAACTAATTTTTTCAGTACTTTATTATGTACCTTTGGAAAGAAATTCACTAAACCTATAAAAAATTTAAAATTTCACATCACTTAATACATTAGTTAACACTTTTTGTTTTAGTTATTTGACCTATTAGAACATTTGCAATATTCTTTATAGTGTTTCAGTGTATGGTATTTTTGGAAATGGCAAGTTTTTCTGGGCAGTCCATACAAACATAGGTAGTTTGCTTATATCGGCAATCCCCGCTTCCTTTCATGGTACTCTGATTGAGTAATTTTTATAGATATTATCAGAAAGCTATTCAGCAATATCTTCTTCGAGTTTCCTTTTTCTACTCTGCTCAGCCATTTTTTCTAATTTTAGAAATATCAGGGAAATATTACAACTAAAATCAAGTCATAAATTATATGGTTTTGGTTGGCTGCATCTAAGTGAGACATGTAAATAATTAGGATTTAATAACTTCTCAGTAGAGCCTAAATTATGTTAGGAAACAATTTTAATTTATAGAATATCAAAGTAATTCGTAAGGATTTTTGAGTTCCATTAATGAGTTGTGTACAAATCTAGAGAATTCCATTTTCTGGCCATATGATGCTCGCCGATAGTGAAAATATCAGTTTTTTATTTCAAGTAATATTTTCTTAGTCCTATAGTACTAACGTCATAAACACAAGAAAATGTTCAGCCAAGTTTGCATTATGACTCATCAGCTGTGCTCATTTCAGTGCAATTGGTGTGTATGAAACCTTTATCGAATTAAATAAACATAGGCTCATGATCTTTCTGCTTGAGAAAATAAAAGGCTTGGCTATGCATCGGGAGGACCTTAGTGAGTCATCAAGTGACGAATTAGAAGATGCAAAAAAAACGAATAAATGTGTCGCGAGAAAGGACTCTCTAAGCAGATTTTCAGGTAACTTCAGTATCAGTATCATGAGTATGTTGTTTGAAATATATAGTAAATATATCCTTCCAGAACATCCAGTACGCACTGAGCTAATGATGTTCTACATTTATTTGATGAGAAATCTACATATAAAAAAATGTTTGAGTTCATACTCATGGTATTAATCCCATGGCACGGGACTCGGTACATACCGACCAGTGCCCTATTCTGTTAAAATATTTTCTGGGCCTCTTTCCTTTGGTTATGTGAGATACAATTGCATCCTTTGTCTTCTAGAAGGTTTCGGCTTTATAAACAACTACTTTGGTTACATGATTTGGCACTCAGAGCATTAAAAAAAAATCTTTATCTTATCTTCTCACTCCTCCAGCTAGCCTGATAGCCCTGACTCGGGGTGCTTAGGCTTGTGGCCTTCATTTCCAAGCTGTTTATGGTTGCTTGCCATCTGTTTCATCTCACTCTTAATGAAATACTGGATCAGAGTTTCTTCTCATAGAGCCAGCCATATTGTTTTCAGTTGAAAGCATTATTTCGTGAGAGGAAGTACGAAAAATTCTCTCTTTCTTAGCCCTATTTCAAAAGGTATGGCTTCTCATAGTAGTGAACATTTTCTGGATGAAGAAGTAATTTTTTGTTGAAAATGAAGAAGATAAATTTTTTAATGATTCTGGCAGTGATAAATCTAGTGAGATCGAGTTGGACTTTACATCTCGTGACCTACCTCAACAGTCAGAAAGTGAAAATGAAGGTGATGGTCATCCATTGAGTGAGGCTGAAGTTTATCCAACTTCTTGGATTTGGTCAGATATTGATGAAGGTAATATTCGGCAAAATTTCCCTTTATTGGTGAATTTGGTCCTACTGTTCCTATTGCTAATGTTCTTCAGTCTTTTACAAACATTTTTGGTGCACACCTGATTGAGATTGTTGTTTTGGAGACTAATAGGTATGCTGAAAATTATTTTAAAAATAAAAAGCTGTCTTCTAGATCTCGACCAAATAAATGGGAACCCGTTTCTTCATCAGAAATATATGTTTATTTGGGACTAATTATGTTGATGGTATTGTACAAAAGCCTACTCTTCGTTCTTACTTTTCTAAAAATCCACTTTTGGAAACAACTATTTTTTCCTAAAACCATGTCTCAAGATAGGTTTGTAAGCATCTCAAAATTTTTCCATTTTGTTGATAATTCGAAAATCGTAAGTTACACAGGCAATAAGAAACTTTTCAATATTCAGCCTATTTTTGTGCCTGAGGGCCTTGAACCAGTTAGTATTCATTTCAAGGCATCAAGTCGGAGATATACTGTAAAAATGATTTTCATAGCAACCAATGTAAACAACATTTGTTCCGTTATTTACGAGGAGAAATATATTTTAATGTAGAACATTAATCATTCGCATATCAAAATTACTTAGAATCATTGTAGAAGTTCAAAACTTGAAACAACGAATGCCTAAAAGAACGAAAGTATGTTTTCCTGCCATCGGTTTATGAATACGAGTCGACTCGACCAACAGATCAGTTTTCAAGGCAAGAATTTGATGCATTCTTAGTGATATGCATTGTTGCCGTTTTTGTGTAATTGGGTCCCATTGACTAGGATAATATCTTCGTATTGCATGTATTCAGGAAATTTCATAAAAAAACTTTCCCGTTGAATTTCAACGGACATCTCCCTAGTAATATATAGATTATTATGTCCAGCTGCAACCCAGCTCTTACCAGTTCTCTCTACAATCTTCATCAAGTAATAATGCTTCAGTGTCTATGTGGCTTCGTCAATCTATAAATATTTGATATTTATGTATGGTATAACAATTTATCAAGTTTGATTTTCAGACAATTCACATAATCAAAATATTAATACCATTTACATGAAGTAGACAGTTTCAGCGGTAATGTTGTTTCTGTAGCAGTAAGAGTTCTTTACAGTCAGGAAAGACTGTAGTAAGAACTGATGCATAGTATATGAGTACTAGTAGTTGGTGCTTGCATTCTGCAAGCATATCATCTCAACATAAAAAAACATTCATTTCTCAGACAGATATTTCATCATTACAAATATTTTTTTATTTCTAAAGATTTCACCTCCGCAGCGATTTTCGTTTTTCCCTTATGTAAAAATAATAGATAAATACAATACCCCAACTTTAAGACTTTTATACTTTCTCCATTATGTGGTACTAATGCTACACATTTTTGCCAAATTTTAAAGATGTAGCACTTCTAGAAGTGAAATAACTATTATCTAATTGTTAAAATTTAAATAAGTTTTAATGGCCGCAATAAAATTTCATGGATACATTGAAATGTTTATTCGTTTTTAGAGATTAAACTCTAAATAACTTAAAACTTTCAGCTTTCTAACTCACCCCGTAGTATCTAAACATATGCCTATTTGTTTAAACTTTAAGAATTTTTAACTGCCAAACAAATTAAAATATCAAAATTTCTATAATCCCTATTTCGTTTTTCTAGAAACACTACCACTAAAAAAAATTTCAGCTCCATAGCACATTCGGTAATACATAAACCTCAAAAATATGTTTAAACATTTGCGAATTATTAGTGGTCGAATTTTTTAACTTTTTCAAAATTTCTTTTTTTTTCTGTATAATTTTCTACAAAATGATTTCAAAAACTCGAACCTACAGCATATAGTTTCCAAGATAAAAATCATTAAACTTTAAAGTACAAATGGGGTTAAAACAACACCTAAAAATTAACAATTTTGAAATTTTCGATTTTTACAGTTGGTTATGAGAAAAATTCTATAGACCTGCAAAATTTCAGCTACCTAAACCTATTAGAATGGTCTACACACTGGGATAAATTTTTCCCATGCTAACTTTTGGGAGATATTCCGGAGTATCTGGAGTCGAACCCAGGACACTGTAAGCAAAAGTAACAATAATTCGCAATAGATATTGCGGCCGTCTAGCAACGTTGAAAATTTCATTTTTCTAGCTTACGGGCAAGTGCCCAAAATTAATTTACAAAAATGGCGCAATGCTTTTCTTATGAGAAAAAACGCAATTTTCGGAATTTCTGGAGTCGAACTCATGTCACTTAGGTAAGAAGTCTCATTTTATCTGAAGGTGTCTCCATCATATCTACAAAAACTAAAACTTTCAGCTCTCTAGCTCTTGTAGTTTGGGCTGGACATTAGTATCCTCCTATATGTTATCATTCTCTATAGACGTTCCTTACAGAGGAGGATATAACATACTAGTAGAAGGTGCTTGCATATCATCTCACCTTGAAATAACCTTCATTTATTCAGACAGACATTTCATCATCACAAATATTCTTTCAATTCTAAAGATTTCACCTCCGCAGCGATTTTCGTTTTTCCCACATGTAAAAATAATAGTTTAAAACAATCCCCAAATGTTGCAATTTTAAACATTTTACACTTTCTCCATTATGGGGTACTAATGCTACACATTTCAGCCAAATTTTAAAGTTGTAGCACTTCTAGAAGTAAAATAATATTTTTCTAATTGTTTAATATTTAAACATTTTTAACGGTTACCGCAATATATATATGGAGAGATTGAAATGTTTATTTGTGCTAATGCACTGTTCTGTAAATAATTTGAAAATTGCAGCTTCCTAGCTCATCCCGTAGTATCTAAAAAATTATTAAACTTTAATGTTCAAATGGGGTTAAAACAACCACTAAAAATCACAATTTTAAAATTTTCAATTTTTATGGTTGGTTATGAGAAAAATTCTATAATTTTGCAAAATTTCAGCTTCCTAAACTTATTAGATTGGTCTACACACTGGATTCCATTTTCCCATGCTAACTAATGGGAGATATTCCGGGG
Organism: Tanypteryx hageni; assembly: GCA_028673005.1. Classification (NCBI taxonomy): domain Eukaryota; kingdom Metazoa; phylum Arthropoda; class Insecta; order Odonata; family Petaluridae; genus Tanypteryx; species Tanypteryx hageni. The sequence goes on from CM054112.1 coordinate 268,337,581, forward strand.
TCTCTGGAGTCGAACCCAAGACACTGTAAGAAAATGTGAAAATAATTCCTAATAGATATTGCGGCCATCTAGCAAAACTGAAAACTTCATTTTTCTAGCTTACCGGAAAGTGCCCATAATTAATTTACAAATGCTTTTCTTATGGGAAAAAACGCAACTTTCGGAATTTCTGTAGTCAAACTCATGTCACTTAGGTAAGAAGTCTCATTTTATCTGAAGTTTTCTCCATCATATCTACAAAAACTAAAACTTTCAGCTCTCTAGCTCTTGTAGTTTGGGCTGGACATTAGTATCCTCCTGTTATATCCTCCTCTATAAGGAACGTCTATATATAATGACTAGAAGAAGGTGCTTGCATACTGCAAGCATTTCATGTCACCTTGAAAAAACATTCATTTTTCAGACAGACATTTCATCATTACCAATAGTCTTTTAATTCTAAATATTTTCGTTTTTCCCTTATATAAAAATAATAGATTAAAACAATCCCAAAACTTTGCAATTTTAAGAATTTTATACTTTCTCCATTATGGGGTAGTAATGCTACACATTTCTGCGAAATTTGAAAGTTGTAGTACTTCTAGAAGTGAAATAATATTTTTCCAATTGTTTAAATTTTTAACATTTTTAACGGCCGCCGCAATATGTTTATGGAGAGATTCAAATGTTTATTTGTGCAAGTGCACTATTCTGTAGATAACTTGAAAATTTCAGCTTCCTAGCTCATCCCGTAATGTCTAAACATTTACCTATTTGTTTAAACTTAAAGAATTTTCAACTGCCAAACAAATTAAAATATCAAAATTTTTAGAATCATTATTTCGTTTTTTTTAAGAATTCTACTTATTAAAAAAATTTCAACTCCGTAGCACATGCGGAAATACATAAACCTTGAAAATTTCTTTAAACAATTGCGAATTTTTAGCGGCCGCATTGTGGCACTTATTCAAGATTTTCGTTTTTTCTAGTCAGTTTTTCACAAAATCCTACCTATGAAAAAATTTCGAATCTCCAGCTCATCTGGAAGTTTCTAAACATTAGTGTCCTCCTATATATATGTTATCTGTTATATCCTCCTCCTCCTCCCCTGTAAGGAACGTCTATATATAATGATAATGATACTAGTAGAAGGTGCTTGCATACTGCAAGCATTTCATCTCACCTTAAAAAAACATTATTTTTTAGAGAGATATTTCGTAATGGGAAATATTTCTTTAATTCTAAAGATTTCTCCTCTGGACAGATGGACCACCTGAGCTTTCGTTTAATTTTAATACAACAACTTCTCGAAAAAAATGGGAGTGTATCAGAATCGCCAAGCGCAGGAAGGCCATCGCTAAATCCGTCACCTCGCCGTTTACTTGAGAGGCACTTCATAGAAAAACTATCGGCAACAGGCAAAAAATCTAGGCCACAAAGATGTGTTGTGTGTTCTGCAAAAGGGAAAAAGAAAGAAACGGTGTGTTGGTGCTCTGAGTGTAATTTTGGCCTGTGTTCGGAAGGTTGTTTCAAGATCTTCCATACGGAACAGAATTTTTAGGAACCTCATGATTTGAAGAGCATGTATATTGGATTACACTTGGATAAAAAGTAAGTAAAATACATTTTGCATACATAAACCATTTTTATTTAAAACTGTCAATTCTTGTAAGATTTAAATATCATTTGACCGAGATAAAAATCATAATATAAGATGTTGCGCAAAGTCATGATTTTCGCAAAATTTATTACTGCGAATAGGACCTTATCGCGCGAAGGCTTTGACCGGCTTGAAGGGTTAAATTGGGGATTTTTCAGATCTCATACACAAAAAATACATGAGAAACACAAAAATCCAAAATAAACAAAAAATATTATGCACGTAAACAATAACTGCAGCATAAAAACACTATAATTTACTCAGTATTGGTTTGAAGAACATTTAAAAACAAAAGTAATACTTCTTGACTCTTGAATCAGTGTTTTAAAAATCAATGAACAAAAAAAGAAAGCAATCAATGCATTAAGGGTAATTTTCATAAGAAAGGTAGAATGAAATGTTCGGAAAGCTGGAGCCCAAGAGCCCTATGCTGTTCTCGTGCAGAAGAAGAATGCACACAAGAAACAAATGAATATGGATGAGCACTGAATGCCTTCAAAGACAATCCTTATATAATAATTCTCAAGTGTCCGTCTGTCTGTCCCAGTATTTTTGGACATCTCCCAATGGAATTAAGTGCTGAAACTTTCACAATCGTTAAACCCCCATGAGGTGGTCTCTAGAAAAATCAAACATCCCGGAAAAAGTCCTGGATTCGACTCTGGGAAACAATTATATTTTCCCATAAGTTTACACGGAATTTTTGATTTTTCAAGGTGCAAGGTTTATTACCTTCATTCATTAAAATATGTAAATATGGACCAATTTTCTCCATTTTTGTTTTATTCGATGGCTAAAACTATTAAATATCTTATTCTTGTGATGTTTAGATGTTACACGGAAGAATTTGTCAGAAACACGCATTTCTTTTCGAAATTTTATGGCTTTTTCATACTCTTTCCGGGTGTTGCCAAGGCGAACCTAATTGTTGCCTCCGATAAATTAGCATCTATTAAGCCTTCAAATAGATGAAAGAATTGTGTTATTCTCTTTAAGCAATATCAAACTTAATAGATTGAAACATTATTAATTGAAGAATATTATTATTCTGTAAACATACAAAGAGGAAGAATAACGGAGCCAAAGAGTGGAAAATCAAGTCGTATATTGATGCCAGAATGTAATAAATTTCAAGCGCTTCATTTTCTGGGAGAATTCAAATGATTGTCAGGATTTTATTAATTAATCAAACAACTACATTTACTATATATATTTACAGTAAACTCTTGCTAATCCGGCACCCCTCGGGACTGGAGTAGTACCGGAATAACGAGATTGCCAGAGCAGCGAGAGGCAAAATTTATAGTATATGTTCAAGGAGATAACACATGGGTATTAACTTGCGGAATACATTTCATTTGCCACCCTCAAATTCTACGTAAATTATTTATAAATAACAAAAAATGACCACGAATATTTAAATCTGGTGCATGTGTTAAATTTGCGAGGGAATTACACGCTGCATACAGACACATACGTACATATGTATTTAGGTGTTATATCATAGGTTTCATTCCCAGGTTCATCATTTATTAGGTACATATCTGAATTTTTTAACCATTGCGGAATTAAATCATCTCCAGGAGGCTTCTGTAGAAATAGCAAATGCAGCGACTGAAGATTTATGGAGAAATAACGCTATAATAACGTGAGATATGTGCTTTGTTATTCTTTCATAGTACTTTTCGAATAACATTAAATTTGTTCATTCAAATATTTCGTATGCTTTTAAGTTTGCCAGTGTTTTGTCTCTTACGATCTTCCTTCAGACAGACTTAGCTAACTCCTTGCGGTAGCTTAACTCAGGGTCATAGAATTGATGTTAACTCTACGTGGGAATAGGCATCTGCATTAACTCATTTGTTTTGTGAAGGAACAGAAGCAGTTTTGATAGTGCGTCGTCGAAAACAACCAGGCTCTGTGGTTTTCATTTGAAAGAGGTTATTGGAGACAGCTATCATTCTTCATGAACTAGAAATAATTAACAAAGATAATGTAAATATTGGTCAGCCCCTATTATTTAAAGTTCACGGTTCCAAAGTTTCACAAAAACCGACACGTAATTCAACCCTCTCGGCAAAAGAAATCTTTCTTTAATTTACATTACCATTTCCATCGAAATAAATGCAGTTACCCACCTTTGTTTACATTACTACTGCATCATCATCATTTCACAGAATTTGTTTACTTAAACTTCTAAACACAAATTGCAAATAACAACGTAGCACAAATGTCATGGATGTTGTCGTAACACAAAACACATCACAGGAAATACAAACAAGAAATAAAATAAAATATAAAAATATATAAAACAAAAATACAAAATAAGAAATACGAAATAAGAACAAAATTGGGTGGATAATACCAATCAAACATTACACTTTTCGTGGATGCTCCTTATCATAATAAATCTAAGTCCCCTCTTCGTGAGTACTGATACACTTTATATACGATTTCTCTTGCTTGTTTGTGCAAAACCTTGAGTTTACTTCCTTCGCCCTCCATTTTAGAACACCACAAGATGGTATTATTCAAATCTCAATCATAAAACATGCAAATAAACATGAAAATCACGCCGCAAATGTACGAACTGCACCCAAAAGCTGCTGTAACTGACTGATGCTGATTGGCCAAGTGAACCAGTAGGAGAAACAACGTGATATTCCTGACCTTCTGTGCATCAAGTTGACACCCGCCTTCATTCGTGCTCCCTACTATAGTCCTCTATGCTGTAGTTCTCAATGAATAGCTAAACGTAAATACAAATTTTTAACTATTAGTTTAATTTTTCCATTACGTAAAAGAAATTAACATGGCCTGTGTACTTCAAACTTGGTTCAATACCCTCAGTTCTCATTCAACGTGACAGTATTTCCATCTTGAGGTGAAATGCAGAACTTCGCGATGTCGTTACAAAAAAGTGCCGTAATAACGAGAGTGCCGGATCAACTGGAGCCTGATTATCAAGAGTTTACTAATTGTATATATATATATATATATATATATATATATATATATATATATATATATATATGTGTGTGTGTGTGTGTGTGTGTGTGTGTTTACTCATACACACACCTCAGAAGTTATATTTTAATCACACTACTGATTCAAATGATAGTACTATATTTTTTGTTAAGTAAATATTTGACCTACAATGAATATGAATAAATAATAAAGCTAGAATATTGAATTTAGCAGTACCCATGTTTTGTTGCCGTTGTTACATGTTCTTTTGTTTCTAAATGCAATTGAATATTTTCTTTCATTTCTCAGGGCTATGCATATGTATCATTAAGAATAGTTAGCATTTTGTATTATTTTTCATTATCCATTAAAAGAAGTTCTTATTAGTTTTACTTGGCTAATGTAGTTATTGCTATAGCCAATGTAATGTTTTAAATATTTTAAATGCACCATGAAACACCCAGATGTCAAGTATATGTCCGTTAAAATATTTATTATTGCATAAAGTTATACATTGTATTTAATTAATTACTACAATACTTTAAAAATTTAAGGTCAAATTTCTTAAAATTGCTCCCACAGACTAATGGTTCCACTTCAGCGGTAGGGAAGTGTTTAGAGCTGGGTAGGTAATCGCGTGACAAGTTGAAAAAAAATTATTGCAGCTGGGTGGTTCCATGTGTAATATGAAACACAAAGTCATGTAGGCACCAATTAAGGTGTCTAGTAATACAATGTAAAAAGATTGGTAGAATTTAAACGTATCTACTACAATTTAAACATGATGCTTTGTGTTTTGTATGCCAACGGCAGACGTAAAGTGAACGTGAGTTTCAGAGTGTAGAAAATTTACGAGAGCACTTGAGTAGTACACGCTTTGCTGAGTTTCAAGTGAAATAGTGACAATTATTATTTATAACTTTTAAAAAAGATACCTAAACAAATGGTAGATAGCATAGAGAAAAAAGAAACTGCAGTAAGAGGGAATGTATCGAAAGGAATTAGAAGTAGTTACGACAGAAATTTTAAGTTAATGGTGGTGCACTATGCTGAATAAACAAATAATTTTGCGGCAGGGAGGAAAAACAATGTGACTGAAGCAAATGTGCGAGGGTGAAAGCAAGCAAAAGAGAAACTTGAAGGTGCTAACTCAACACGGAGATCATTTAGTGGACCAAAACGAGACCCATTTCATGCATTAGAAGAGGAAATTGCAAACTTTGTGCATATTCAAAGAATGGAAAGTACACCGGTGACGCAGGACATCATTAAATTGAAAGCCCTAGAATTAGCACGATCGTATAATATTCCACACCAAGAATTTAAGGCTAGTAATGGATGGTTTGTGCGTATGATGCATCGTAATGGTTTTAGCCTGCGATGAAGAACTTCACTTTGCCAGTGTCTACCTTCTGACTTCATGGACAAACTAATAACTTTCCAGAGGCATGTAATTCGGTGGCGGAAAAGTCACAATTACCTTCTGAGCCAAATGGGTAATGCAGATGAGACACCCAATTACTTCGACATGCCATCCAATTACATAGTCAATGAAAAAGGTGCAAAAAATGTCATCATAAAAAATTCTGGGAATGAAAAACTGCGTATTACTGTAATGCTGGCTGTATTAGCGGACAGAACAAAGTTGCCGCCATATGTTATTTTAAAACGCAAAACAGTGCCTAAGGAAGTACTACCAAATGGAATAATTGTTAAATGTCAAGGTCAAGGATGGATGTCAACTGATTTAAAGAAGGACAGGCTGAGCATAGTGTGGAATAGATGACCTGGGGCACTTTTAAGGCAGAGAGCAATGTTCGTCTTAGATGCATTCAAAGGCCACCTTACAGAGGAGGTTCAAAATACCCTTCATGGCATGAATACTGACCTTGTAGTTATACCAGGAGGTATGACATCATAAATTGAAGTTGTAGTTGATGTTGTAGTGATGAAGACCTTGAAGGATTACATAAAGTCATTTTATTTAGAATGGCTTTTGGCAGGGGACCATGCATTAACTCCTACAGAGAAAATTAAGAAGCCCAGTATACCACTTATCTGTAATTGGATCATTGCAGCATGGAAAAAAATAGATCCCAATAGTATCTCAAGAGGGTATGGAAGACAACTTGTTCGAATTTGAATAAGTTGTGATGAATGAACAGGACTGCAAGAATAAGGGAAGGAAACAGAGGAGAGGGAGATGTAAGTAGTAAATTTACTTTTTTTTATTCATCCTCTTAATGTTAGCTTGTTATACATACATGTACAAGTTGTTTTGTAAGTGAACCTAATTTTTTAGGGGTCATCTTAAATTCAAGGTCGTCTTCCTTTCGGGTAAATACGGTATATTTACCATTTGTTGCATTAAATAGAATTGAGAAAATCATTTTCGGGATAAACCATTCAGAAAAAGAGTAAGTTTGCTTTTGAATGCCAATATAGAATTTATCATGTTTGGAAAAAAATAATCTTTTCCTTGCAATCGCAAATTTAAGTTCTTTAGATACCCCAAAAGATCTGTGAGGAAAGCTAGATCCCAAAGCCATTCATCTTTTTTGAGAAATATACAATCTTCTGGCTATTCACCCTTTTCTTCTAAAATTGTCAAAACCTTATCTTTTAGATTCCTTCCTTTTGATAACAACGGACATTACAATGAAGGTGTAACTCATTATCACCTTCCGAATCTGAATTTTCAAAAAACAGGTTATGAAATTCATGGCGGTATAGTGCCTGAGCTCGAATTTTGTTTATGCAGTGCACTACTGGGTCAAGCACAAAAGAAAAATTCAAGTCTTTGGCGCACAGAACCTCCTGGTGGATAATACAGTGATACCCTGCAGTTCAAATATTTTTCCAGTAAAGCTACGCAACCCTTGGAGCTTCCTATCACACATTTGTACAAATGCTATTTAATTTTGCCCAATTTATCTCCCTTTATCAACACAAATTTTAATTTCTTTAAAAATATCTTCACCTTTAGTAGAAATTAGTTGACACAAATCTAGTTCTTCAGTTATATCAAAATTATCGTTAACGACACACACAAAAACACAGAGTTGAGCTGTATCAGCATTATCACAACTTTCATCAAGAGCTAATGAAAAGTATTTGCATGCAGATAAAAAAGAAGTGTTTTTTCTAGCAACATTACCAGACATGTTGTCTATTCTCCTAATCACAGTATTCCTTGAAAGCGCGATGTTATCAACCATTATTTTTACTTTTGGGTCACCACTATATTTTGCGAACGTCAAAAGACTTGATTTTACAATCCTTTCCCCATCAGAGTACGTTTTTGCTTACGAGTGAGCAAGAGAGAGATTTCATATGACACTTTCACCATGCTTGTCAATTCCTACCTTATTTCAGAAAAACATTTCTTTTTAGAAATGAAATCGGCATGTAAGGTGGAGCCAACAGGATACTTTGATCCAAACTCTGAATGCTTTTGCTTAAAATGCCATTCTAAATTTAATTTTTTAGGCACAAATCAAACACACGGGCTTCGCACCTTCTTGCTTTGAGAATAAAAACTCTTCTTCCCGAGCCAAGTTGAATTCCCAGAGAGGAATATCATCTTCATATTTCCTTTTCGACTTTGAATCAGAACTGGGCTTATCGAGGGACATTTTCCCTAAAGGGATTCTTCCAAATATAAATCAAGTAATGAGATAATAAAATATACAACACAATCACAGGTTGCTCGAGACTAACTTACGGAGCACACTACTCAAAATTAACATTAAGGTGTGAAGATGAAGTTTGATGGAAAGCAGTTATAGGAGTCATTGATTACATTTGAAACTTCTACCGAGAGTTCTGGAAAATAGTAGCTACAAAGTTGCTTTGAATACGTTCTCTACTTGCAGGAGTAAAGAAGAAACTGGGTCTGTTTTCAAAGAACTACAATGTAGGTTAAAGACACACAGCATAATGGGTCTATTTTCGAAGAACTAAAATATAGAATCGAGAGTGTTACATCTCTACACTAGCAGGAAGACAACTTCCCCCTTTTCCTTCCTGCTCAGTGATGAAACCTTATCCCCTCTCCCCACCCCTTCCTCTTCCTTCCCTAAGATTATTAAAATGTACCAGTAATATGATCCACATGTTGGGTATATCCAGAACCTTCCATGGATAAGGATAAGAAAGACGAGTGCAAATTGGTGGAACTGTGGCATGGCAGGCAGTCGTCAATATGCTGAGTCGAATAAAGAGTTTTTAAAGTTGAAGTGATTCAGTGATCGACTTGCATTCCCTCGATTCCCTCTGACGGACCGGCACAGCCCCACCATCTCCGCTGACTGACCGGTCCTTTGGGCAAATCCTTATACATTGGCATTTTCATATCAATTTCATAATAATTATATGTTATTTTTCGAAAATGAGAAGCGTGCCACTAAGAAAAGCTTCGCATGCCACTAGTGGTATGCCTGTCGACATATCATTAGAACTGAAAGACCTAACCTTTGGGCATACCATTGAAAAGTAAATGTTTTGCTCCAAGCTTCAAAATTCTACTACACCACCTAGAATACTAGCATACACATTTTACAACACTTAGAAAGTATATGGTAAATATAATTTATAAACTACTAATCCATGCTTTTGGAATATATTTATCACCATAAAATAAATATGAAAATCTACCTTGACCAGTTACGCATTTGCTCTTCAATTTCATGAATTTGTCGCTCAGCAATTGCTTCTTCCTGATCTTCCATTATTATCTGGGCCGAAACAGTTGCTTCTTCCTTGATGGCACGCTGAAAACGTTCCCATTCCTCTTCAATTGGATCTTTATACTCGACGTTTCTCACCTAGAAGAATTGGAACTATGTAATATAGTAAAAGCAATACTGTCCAAATTTTTTTATAAGTGAAAATTGAGGAAATTTAAATATTGTAGTGTTGTTTTACTGCATAAAACTTAAAAGGATGTTTAAAAGTATGGATGCGTGTTATACAGGAGTGTGTTATACACACATATATATGGTAATTTGTGAGGTAATGGTTTGGTAATTATCTCCTAAATTGTCACTAAGTTTTTTGACAAGAGGATGGTTCCTTTTTAGCCAGGAGACTGACTACTATGTCGATAAAGATGTGTGATTGCCTTGTTGGATTACTAATTTTAATTTAGTTTATGCAATCATCCTTGCAGTGATCCTTTAGTGGATCAAACCATCAATAAAATTGAATTCTCAAAAATTTAATGTAACTTGTTATTAAAAATTCCACTAAATACACACACAACTATACAACCGTGGTTTCAATTCTTAGAATCTTCACATGATGATGACTGTAAAGCAGTGGTTCTCAAAACTGTGCGCCACAGTAGATTTTTAGGGATGCCACGAAAAACTTTGTTTAGTAAATAAATCAACGATTTGCATGTGTTGGTGGGTAATTAAGGCAATATAATAATAGGGGTATAGGGTAATATTTCCTCTAATAAATTGATTATGTAGTTGCATCAACAAATGGATGCGCGCAAAGGTTGTAATATCCGTATCTAAAAATATGTAAAGCTGTCACAAGACTGGGATCCTGCAAAACCCTCTTTATCTTTGAAAGTGTGCCGCGACTCAAAAAAGTTTGAGGACCACTGATCTAAAGGCTTGGTTTTTAAGGAAATGGTGCAGTTAACCTTCCTGTGGTTCAATACTCACATGTAGTTTGCCATAATATTAATAAAAGATTGGAATGAAGGCAGTTTTTAACAATAGTGTGGCAGATTCTTATGGGATTCTATTGCTCATTTGCATTAGAATCAAACTTGTGCAGGATTGGGTGCTATTCTGTCTACCCATACAGATAAGCTTAACCCTTAATTAGTCGCGTGGGGTCAATATGACCCCAAGCAATGTTTTTTCGTCAATATCTAAAGAAATGTATTGTCAATCTAACCCAAACTTGTTCTACCTTCGACACTGACATTCTAGAAGAGAAATTAACATTTCTTTGTTTTTTTTAATTTGCTATTTTTGATATTTTTATATTTATACATATAGTATAAATATTGTAATTATTGAGAAAATTAAACTATTTTAATGTGCTATTTTGGTGTGTATCCATTTGTTATGTATATATGAGGTTAAAAAAGTTGCTTTTATTTTGACATCTCTCTACCTGTTGCTTTTTTCTCTATTGGTCTAGAAGGGCTAAACGCAATACAGATTATTATTATCACATCAGAAATACAAATAATTTTCCTGATAAGCAGTATTTCATTGTTTTAACACTAGTTCTCTTATGATACATTTCTACTTCACTAATTTTCACTATAGGTTGGTTACCCCTCTTCCTCCCATCTCCCTCCCCCCCTCCAATGTACCCTTTTCCTTCTTTTCGGAATTCTCCGGGTGTTTTCTTACTTCGGCCGCACACACGCAACCGTTTTCTTCCCATAGTTTTCTACCCGCAATAAAAGTCACAAACAAACGCACGTGGTCTCTCTAGAAATTGCTGTCGAAAAATTGCCCCGAGAATGACTTCTTTGACGCAGAATTTCACGTAATCTATCAAGACCGATGCATGATTTTTGAAACTATTTTTTAGATTTTATAATTGAATTACATCCATATTATTCCCTTTTCTGTACAGTAATTATTTATCACATACTTTCGTCATTTACTGTGAAATACTCTCAAAAATGGAACATCTTTCTAGCGACTTTTGGCAGATTTTTTATCACCCTCATTGGATGTGCAAAAAGGATAAAAGAAAGCAATTTGCCTTTTATTACCGCTCACCCTTTTTAGCACGAGTTTCTCCCATATTTTTCGGAATAAGCACGAACACGAATGAGATCGGCAATCTTCAAAGTTTTTGGATCTCCTACCGGTCGCATGACGTTCATGGTTGGGACGTTTTAGACCAAAATATAAAAATCCTATTTTCAACGGGGTTTCTATGGAGAAGTCCCAACTACGTTCACACTTATAGGGGAGGACGTGGTTGGACCTCGGCACGAATCCCGTGGGTCGCTCGAGAAGGCAACTTTTGTCCCAAGTCCCATCGAGGGCAATCCTCGGTGACAGCAGAAGTGAGCTTGAATCTTTCTGCTAGTTGGGGGCAGCCATAAACTACTTCATGCTGTAGGTGGGGGCCGGAAAGCGACCGTGCCGCAACCGATGTCTAACCCACAAGTGTGAGTGATCTCCGCAAAAATAGTCCTATCCCTAATAAATCCCTCAACGCGACCTTCATGCGACTGTCCCTCCAATGGAAACCAGCCTTTATGCCCTTTATTCAATTTTGTGCATAGATTTCATTTGCTCTTGCTTTTCTGTCGAAGCAACATCTCAAACTTTATCTCGAGTTCTTTCCTAAACTCCCAAGTTGCATTTTTAGGGTGTAGTATGTAACTTCTTTTTTGCTATTTACCGACCGGAATAGAAGAATTGTCATAAGACGTTCTCTTGGATCAACCGGTAGTAACATTTGGAGGAGGAACGGAAGAGTATCTGCAAGGATATCTACAAATCATTACCGAATTCGGAATCTAAGAAGTAAGTCTATTATTTTATGCAACATATTATTGCAACCTAACAAAAAAGTAAATACAAAAAAATTACTATAATTTATTTCATTCTTTTAGCTTCAAATTGTTCATCTAGTAAAATTTTAGCTATTTTTCAAATATTCTATGAAAATTATATGAAATGATAATCTTTTGTAATATATTACATTTACGTTGTTTAATCAACCCAATTTCTCAAATCGTTTATTAATTTTTTGCTATAGAATGGCTTCGCAAGGTTCAAGCCATCCAGGTGAAGGGAAGATTATATGGAAATGTTCCACGAAAGTGAAGAGGAAGTAGGAGGTGTGGAAGACAATGAAGATGAGGAATTCGAGGAGTATAGTGATCATTACTCAGACACGGAACAAGAGGTTAGCTCCGATGATGAACGCGAAGAAGAGGAATCATCAGTAAGTGAATACCTTAGCAAAGATAAGTCTATGAAAAGGGAAAAAACCCTTCCACCAAAAAATGCGAGAACAAGAAGATGCAATATAGTGACTCAACGTCCAGGTGTTACAATTCTTGCAAAGAGTGCTAAAACTCCTCTTCAGGTTTTCTCATTATTTTTTTATAATCGTGTTCTAGATATCCTTGTAAAAAATATGAATATTTATGTAGATAAAGATAAGGATAAAGAGATCGTGATGCAAAAGTTGTGTCAAGGGAAGAAATGCGTTCTTTTTTGGGTTTATTACTTATGTCAGGTGGGTTAAAGTCTGCTCATCTCAATTTCAATGATTTGTGGGCGAATGATGGCACTGGAATGGAAATGTTTCCTTTGAGCATGTCATCTAAAAGATTTCTTTTCTTGATGAGATGCATACGGTTTGATGACGTAACTACCCGAGAAGTGCGTAAAATAACTGACAAGCTATCACCAATAAGGGAGCTTATTCAAATATTGTTAGATAACTTTGAAAAGGCATACATCCCGACGGAATAAGTGACAATTGATGAGCAACTGATTCCCTTCAAAGGTTGGTGCTCTTTTGCGCCAGTTTATCCTGAACAAACCGAAAAAGTACGGAATAAAGGTTTTTGCATTAGTGGACGCGAAAACATTTTATTTATTGAAGTTCGAGATATAAGCGGGTGTTCAACCAAAAGGGCCATACGCACTAGGAAATAAGCCTGATGAGGTGGTGAAACGTTTAGTAGGACCAATAAAAGGAACGAACCGAAACGTTACTACCGATAATTGGTATACAAGCATCCCCCTAGCAAAGTCACTACTGTCGGACTATAAGTTAATGCTTGTAGGCACTTTGCGAAAAAATAAAAAAGAAATTCCGGCAGAGTTTCTTCCAAGGAGAGACAGGGAGGTTAGGAGCAGCATTTTTGGTTTCGCTAAAGACAACACACTAGTTTCGTATGTTCCAGTAAAAACTAGAGCCGTGATACTTCTTTCAACCATGCATCACGACAATATAATTGACGAGAGCACGCAAGGTCTACGTGAGCCCGAAATAGTTACTATGTACAATGCAACAAAAGGTGGAGTAGATACATGCGATCAGCTCTGCGCTGCTTATAATGTTGGCAGAAGAACGAAAAGATGGCCGTTAGCTGTGTTTTTTCATTTGCTGAACGTTTCTGCCATAAATGCCTTTATTGTTTATAAACAAAACGTTCAAAAGGAAATGACAAGGCAAAATTTCTTGAAATCATTATTGAAGGAATTAATAAAGGATCTACAGATTTTGAGGTCTCAGAGTCAGTTTATATCTAGGCATCTCCGAAAGCGCATATGCACTCAACAGGGACTTGCGGAGGAAGGTCCATCACCGGGCATTGCCCAAGAAATAAGGACAATAAAGTGTCCACTAGATGTGGAAATTGTGGAGCTTTTACTTGCAAAGACCATATGATAATGAAGTGCATTGAATGTGGGGAGAGGGAAAGTGATTAGAAAATACAAAAAAATATTTTAAGTTATTTAAATCAATGTTTATTGTAAAAATTATTAATAAATAATTGTATCATAATGTAAGATTGATTTTATTTCCAGTAAAATATAAATAAATTAATATATTATTGCCTATCTTTAGAAATCATTTTGGGGTCATATTGACCACACGCGACTAATTACGGAACTTTTTTTCACGCGACTAACTAAGGGTTAATCATGATATAAAAGGTTAACGAGTCTTGTTGACATGAAGTATGTGGATTAATTTCATTGTTCCTTAGTTCATTTTTAAAAATGTAAAAACAAGCTACTGTTACCGTTTTGTTGTTTTTCGACATTCAACTTTTTTGTTTAACACTTTCAATGCATACGAAAAATTACGTTGTCTTCCCCTGTGCTGACGTACATTATTTTAATATTTTTTCTGAAAAAGTGTATTTTTATGCATCAATGATATAAAGAAATACATTTTATTAAGTTTTTCTGCTTTTTGTCAAAAAATAATTTATGACATCTTATGATGTCATCAGTCACCAGGAATGAAAATAGGTTAGGCTACCCCACACAACATAAACAGCTTCCATTTTATGATCTGCTACAAATCGGTTGTAACTTTTTTTACTGTATTTTCTAGTTCTTAATGCGAGAAATAACATTAAATTTGTGTTTTCAATGAATAACAGCACTACAGTATATGAAAATTGATAAATTTAAATATATATTGAAACATTGAAATTTGCATTTCTTTTGCAGACGCGAAAAGTATTAGGATAAAAATTTATTTAAAGCTGTATTTACTGAAACTATGATAAAATCATTCATATGTTTTCATTAAAAGTGTTCGACTAAAAAATCTTTGGAAAAATGACAGCAGGTATTGCTTTTAACAATCCCTACGAAGATAGAGAAGACCACCTAGAAAAGTACAGGCATTGCTTATAAATAATCACTTAATAAATTAACAATCATGTAAAATAAAAACAAAATATTGTTCAACCTAATTATGGATAAACCAAAATTTGATAGATGTAAAAACACTTTGAAAATAAACAAAATAGCCCAAAAACACATTGTTTTAATCGATAATTCAAACAAGAGGACAACAAATGTTACATACCTTCCGCACAATAAACAGTCGATCAAATTATTCCACAGGTAAACTTCCTTTACATAAATATAAGTATAAGTATTTAAAAACGTCCTAGAATAAGAACAAATCTTGTTTGAACGCACTGGGAAAACACAAAAACAGAATTTATATTTGCAATAATAAAACCCGAGTAAAAATTTTTTAAAGTACGTTATTGCCAATGGAGGATTATGAACTGAGAAATTAGGTAAGTTTTAAAAGCTATAACGACAGAAATGAAAGATTACATAAAAAGAATTCAAAAACTACGATGATAAATAACCAACTACGATAAACATGTTAATAACAAACAAAATATACTAAAAAATAATTATAAATAAAACACTCATTAAGAAAGAAAATAATAATACGTAACTACATAAAAAGATTAGAAAAAAGCTAAATGAAATCACTACATTAAAAAAATTACGAATTACTTACCTTAAAGTTCAACTGGATAAATAAAAAAAATCAAAAACACGAAATCAAAAACCCCTGCTTCCTCTAGTAATGCTAGGCATCAACTGAATGCATAGTAGCAAAAGAGCGCATCTGCTAGACTGCGAGCGCCCCCAGGAAGCGAATGAACCATTACGAAGACGGTGGCATCTTAAGATGACACCTGCCAGCGGCAAAGGCACGCCATGACATCTTAACCCTAAGATTACAGACTGGGTCCAATGGACCCAGTCTTCAGGTTTGAGAGGTGGTTTCTCTCGCATATTCGCATGAAAATTAATGGAACTTTATGACTTTTCCTATCTCTGTCTTGTATTTAAAATATACAGAAAGCAAAAATGTGGTTTATTTATTTTTGTTGTTATAACGAAAAGTTACATAGTTTACTAACTGGGTCCAATGGACCCAGTCATACATTTTATCTTATAATGAGTATATGCTTTACCCCTATTTGTTATATCTACGTCACATGTGTTTCCATTTTTGGGTATATTATCTAGATAAAGGAAATATAAGTTGCAACACTAGGTTTCACCTTTATGAGGAATTGAAAAGATTGTCTTATAGGTACTCGGTTTCACATTGTACAATGTAACATTGAATGAGGTTACAAACGCCACAAAAAAGGTTTTACTCTACATTGTCGCTAATTATCTATCTTTTGAGTAACTTAAGCTCTGAGAATTACAATATTTATATTTCTTCTATTTTATGGCTTCTTTTCCCCACCCATACTCAAGCTGCATCTAACACTCACTTGGCCCAGGTAGTTGTTCTCCAGCAGGAGGGGCCGTGCCACTTATTAGTCTTTGATATATATTTTGAATTATTTATTTTATAGTTTTTCATTATTTCCCATTTATACCAAGATACAGTTAGTCAATACACTACTCACTACAACATCAAGGACTGTGGAGAACCTGGATACCATGGCTACCCTTTGCCGAGTTTGCTGCATTGGATGGTGAGTACAGATAATCATGAGTTACATAACTATTGTTCCCCCAAAGTTTCTTGATACCCGAATGCTTTCCCCTCCCTTCCTCACCTCCAGGAGGCTTCGTCTAGCCAATTAGATAAGAGTGACGTCTGCTTACATTATTTTGACGTGTACCTTTGTTGCCGCTGTCACCTGCTTCGAGCATTACTTGTAAGTGCAGCCGAAGCAGGCGATGACGGCAACAGAGTTACACATCAGAATTACCTCAGCAAATATCACCCTTATCTAATTGGCCAGACAAAGACTCGCCTACTGGAGGTGGGGAAAGCATTCGGGTATCAAGAATCTTTAGGGGAACTATAATATGTAAAACAAATGTGAACAAATATGTTTGCATCAGTTTAGCATTTTAGAAAATGATATAACTTTGCTGAACTGTTTTTGAATAAGTGGGTGCTAATGTATATAAATAATAATAGTGTGTGAAAATATTTCATAATTTTCTGAATCTAAAATTATGATGCTAGTGTGAATACATTGACATACCTCCTCATTATCATTCATTTCCATTTCAGATAAACTGATAATATGCACCTGTTATTATTGATTGCCAATCCATCCAAAGGCTCGGTTTGATACCCTGCACCATAGTTTCCAGAATTAATTCAATTGAAGATGGCACAAAGAAATCCCCAGCAAGAAAATATACAATGCTGGCTGATGGAGGACAGCAGTGACTCTGGTGAGGAACAAGAAACTGAAATATCCTGTGAGTCAGATGATGATGGTGGAGCAGACAATATTGTGAGTGATTTTTCATTGCTTTCCTCAGAAGATAATGGAGATGGGGTGGAAATAGAAAATAGGAAATCTTTAGGTGTGAGAAAATTCATTTCTAGAAATAAAAAAGAGGAATGGTTGTCTGATCCAATAATTCAAGAAAGAGGTAGGATGGCAGGGCATAACATTTTGCGTCAGAAACCCGGTCCATCTCGCTATGCCGTAAGAAATGTCGATTCGGTTTCTTCGCATTTTTGCTATTCTTGCATCTAAATATCCTTGAAATTGTATGAAAATGGACAAATAGTAAGGGCAGTGTGGTCTACCTAGCAAGGTGGAAAGAAATTGGTGACACTGAACTAAAAAAGTTTCTGGGTTGCTAATACTGATAGAAGTATACAAATCCAAAAATGAAAATATTTCAAAGCTTTGGAGTAAACTAGATGGCCGCCCAATTTTCAATAGTATAATGAATAGGGAAAGATTTCAGATAATTCTGAGGGCTCTCCGCTTTGACAATGTATCAGAAAGAAGAGTGAACGGGGGAAGATAAGCTGCAGCCTATCAGGGAAATTTTTGAAATTTGGAATGAAAACCTAAAAGATGCATTTGTACCAGGGCCATGTATGACCATTGACGAACAGTTACTGACTTTCCATGGATGCTGCCCACTTAGGCAGTTTATACCATCAAAACCTGGGAAGTATGGGATTAAAATTTGGGCAATATGTGACAGCAATACTTCTTATACATGGAAGATGCAAGTATATACAGGTAAACATCCAGGGCAAAGGAGAGAGGTAAATCAAGGGGAGAGAGTAGTGATAGATATGATTGAGAGACTCAAAAACTCGGGGCGAAACATCACATGCGAGAATTTTTTGACAAGTTTATCTTTGGGCCACCAACTTCTATCCAAGCGCTTGACAATTGTAGGGACAATTAGGAAAAAAAGCCGAGCTTCCACATGAGTTTGCAGCAGTGAAAGGCAGAGCACCTAAGAGTACCTTGTTTGGATTTCAGAAAGATTCGATGATTTTGTCATACTGTCTCAAAAAAGGCAAAAATGTCACTTTACTAAGCACAATGCATGATCAACCAAACCTTGACCAAACGTCTGAAAATAAAAAACCTGAAGTAATTTTGTACTATAATAGCACAAAAGGTGGTGTATGCACACTTGATAAAATGGTACGCAGCCATAGTTGCAAATGAATGACTCGAAGATGGCCTTTTGCGATTTTTTGTAACATGATTGATGTTAGTGCTATCAATGCATATATAGTTTGGGATCAGTTGAAGAAACAAAACCTCCCAAATAAATTATATAAACGCCGCAATTTTCTTATCCATCTTGGGAAAGAACTAGCGGGGATCAGACAAAATGATAGTGCATCTTACCTAGACATTCAACATCCTCAAGGGGAAGGGAAGACTTTGAGAAAGAAGAAATGGCTGCCATCAAGTGATTATGGTGAAACAATTAAAAAGAAGGATAGATATTCTATTTGTGACTATAAAAAAGACAGAACAAATAATATAACTTGTCGCAAATATATATGCTTTGATTGTTTTTATTATAATTACCATCCCGATAATTGTGAAAAACTAATATTACATGATAAGTAAATATTAAGACAACGTATTTCTTATTGACGATGTATGATGAAAATAAAGTATTTAAAAAATAATAATTGTATGAATGTTAATGTAATTTATACAATGAATAAAACTTGTCTATAAAAAATAGCATTTCCTTGGGAAAAGTTTTAAGTTATAAATCTAAAATGTTAAATAAAATTTTTTTAAATCATTAAAGAAGAAAAAAAATTACATAGACCCGTCTCGAACCTGCGAATCCTGCACCCGTAGCCTGACTCGCTACCAACCAACCAGGATTTACTTTTGGTATTGCTGCAACATTAAGCTAGTTATAGGTAGTAGTCGAAGATGCTGATATTTAACATTTCTTTTCTCATAAACAAAGGCCTATTCACAAAAACGGCAAGACACGTATCTATTTATTTTAATCAGAGAGCGCAACATTTTAATTTCATCAAAATCGGTGTCCCACAGACCTGACGTTCCCCTTGTTAGTTATGTCTTAGTAACGCTCCTTTTTCTTTTCTAAATTGTTGGAGCTTTGTGGCTATACCCAATAACAGAAGGCTATGGTTTGATTTTATTTCTGTTCTTTGTAGTCTAAAATTTTCTCGCAGTTTCTTAAAATATTAATTATTATGTACCATACTTGGAATTTATAGAAATATTATAGATATGGAGAAAGTCATGTGGTGGCCACATCAGATTTTTTTCTCTATTTGAACTGAAGCAATATGTAAATAAAAAATTATCACAGCTAAAGATGAGGAGGAAAAATGCATACTCTCCACTGTACAGGCTTTAAAGTTGTACTATGCTTATAAAAAGATTTTTAAATTTATCAAAATAGAATGAAGATTTTCATTTTTAACAGTTTAACAATGAGAATTCCCAAAAATTGTAAAAATCTACAAAATAAGTATTTTTCAAAGAAGCTTTAACACATTCCAGCTGGATAGACACCCAACTGTTGGGTTATCTTGATTCTGTACTCCAGATGGAGAGACTATCCTTTAGATTCAATGGTTAATTTATACAATTTAGCAAATTCACTTTTTTCATTACCTTTGCATCCAAGACTGGATCATCGAAGAATCCTTCTGGTAAGGGTTCAGTGGAATGGTCTTTTATGGCCGACTTGTCATCTTGGCTATCAACATTCTTTGCGTCAGTCACTGCTAATTAGATAAGCAAAGATAAAATAAAAACGTATCAATAGAAATGTATAAACCACTTGAGGAGAAACTTTCAATAATTTTGTCCATTACTTCGATATTAACTGAAATGGGTGTGACCTATACAATTCTGACACAAATTTATTCTGAATACCATTGAATTTACTCTTATTAAGTTAACCCTTTTGCTGCCACGGTTAACTAAAGTCAAATGAGGATCATATACCATCTGCTGCCATGTTCGACTTTAGTCCACAACCTCAGAAAAATTTTTACCACCTGCTGCCACATTCTACTAGAGTCGAGCTACTCAGAAATGGCATTTTTAACTCTCTGTATTGTGCTACCACTTACTGGGAATCCACCATATCATCGCAGAAAACTCGTCAAGGGTTAGTGGTTCATCCAAATATTTTGCCTCTGGTGCATTCCGACTTCAGTCAAGAAGTATTACTTTTGTTTTTAAATGTTCTTCAAACCAATACTGAGTAAATTATAGTGTTTTTATGCTGCAGTTATTGTTTACGTGCATAATATTTTTTGTTTATTTTGGATTTTTGTGTTTCTCATGTATTTTTTGTGTATGAGATCTGAAAAATCCCCAATTTAACCCTTCAAGCCGGTCAAAGCCTTCGCGCGATAAGGTCCTATTCGCAGTAATAAATTTTGCGAAAATCATGACTTTGCGCAACATCTTATATTATGATTTTTATCTCGGTCAAATGATATTTAAATCTTACAAGAATTGACAGTTTTAAATAAAAATGGTTTATGTATGCAAAATGTATTTTACTTACTTTTTATCCAAGTGTAATCCAATATACATGCTCTTCAAATCATGAGGTTCCTAAAAATTCTGTTCCGTATGGAAGATCTTGAAACAACCTTCCGAACACAGGCCAAAATTACACTCAGAGCACCAACACACCGTTTCTTTCTTTTTCCCTTTTGCAGAACACACAACACATCTTTGTGGCCTAGATTTTTTGCCTGTTGCCGATAGTTTTTCTATGAAGTGCCTCTCAAGTAAACGGCGAGGTGACGGATTTAGCGATGGCCTTCCTGCGCTTGGCGATTCTGATACACTCCCATTTTTTTCGAGAAGTTGTTGTATTAAAATTAAACGAAAGCTCAGGTGGTCCATCTGTCCAGAGGAGAAATCTTTAGAATTAAAGAAATATTTCCCATTACGAAATATCTCTCTAAAAAATAATGTTTTTTTAAGGTGAGATGAAATGCTTGCAGTATGCAAGCACCTTCTACTAGTATCATTATCATTATATATAGACGTTCCTTACAGGGGAGGAGGAGGAGGATATAACAGATAACATATATATAGGAGGACACTAATGTTTAGAAACTTCCAGATGAGCTGGAGATTCGAAATTTTTTCATAGGTAGGATTTTGTGAAAAACCGACTAGAAAAAACGAAAATCTTGAATAAGTGCCACAATGCGGCCGCTAAAAATTCGCAATTGTTTAAAGAAATTTTCAAGGTTTATGTATTTCCGCATGTGCTACGGAGTTGAAATTTTTTTAATAAGTAGAATTCTTAAAAAAAAACGAAATAATGATTCTAAAAATTTTGATATTTTAATTTGTTTGGCAGTTGAAAATTCTTTAAGTTTAAACAAATAGGTAAATGTTTAGACATTACGGGATGAGCTAGGAAGCTGAAATTTTCAAGTTATCTACAGAATAGTGCACTTGCACAAATAAACATTTGAATCTCTCCATAAACATATTGCGGCGGCCGTTAAAAATGTTAAAAATTTAAACAATTGGAAAAATATTATTTCACTTCTAGAAGTACTACAACTTTCAAATTTCGCAGAAATGTGTAGCATTACTACCCCATAATGGAGAAAGTATAAAATTCTTAAAATTGCAAAGTTTTGGGATTGTTTTAATCTATTATTTTTATATAAGGGAAAAACGAAAATATTTAGAATTAAAAGACTATTGGTAATGATGAAATGTCTGTCTGAAAAATGAATGTTTTTTCAAGGTGACATGAAATGCTTGCAGTATGCAAGCACCTTCTTCTAGTCATTATATATAGACGTTCCTTATAGAGGAGGAGGATATAACAGGAGGATACTAATGTCCAGCCCAAACTACAAGAGCTAGAGAGCTGAAAGTTTTAGTTTTTGTAGATATGATGGAGAAAACTTCAGATAAAATGAGACTTCTTACCTAAGTGACATGAGTTTGACTACAGAAATTCCGAAAGTTGCGTTTTTTCCCATAAGAAAAGCATTTGTAAATTAATTATGGGCACTTTCCGGTAAGCTAGAAAAATGAAGTTTTCAGTTTTGCTAGATGGCCGCAATATCTATTAGGAATTATTTTCACATTTTCTTACAGTGTCTTGGGTTCGACTCCAGAGACCCCGGAATATCTCCCATTAGTTAGCATGGGAAAATGGAATCCAGTGTGTAGACCAATCTAATAAGTTTAGGAAGCTGAAATTTTGCAAAATTATAGAATTTTTCTCATAACCAACCATAAAAATTGAAAATTTTAAAATTGTGATTTTTAGTGGTTGTTTTAACCCCATTTGAACATTAAAGTTTAATAATTTTTTAGATACTACGGGATGAGCTAGGAAGCTGCAATTTTCAAATTATTTACAGAACAGTGCATTAGCACAAATAAACATTTCAATCTCTCCATATATATATTGCGGTAACCGTTAAAAATGTTTAAATATTAAACAATTAGAAAAATATTATTTTACTTCTAGAAGTGCTACAACTTTAAAATTTGGCTGAAATGTGTAGCATTAGTACCCCATAATGGAGAAAGTGTAAAATGTTTAAAATTGCAACATTTGGGGATTGTTTTAAACTATTATTTTTACATGTGGGAAAAACGAAAATCGCTGCGGAGGTGAAATCTTTAGAATTGAAAGAATATTTGTGATGATGAAATGTCTGTCTGAATAAATGAAGGTTATTTCAAGGTGAGATGATATGCAAGCACCTTCTACTAGTATGTTATATCCTCCTCTGTAAGGAACGTCTATAGAGAATGATAACATATAGGAGGATACTAATGTCCAGCCCAAACTACAAGAGCTAGAGAGCTGAAAGTTTTAGTTTTTGTAGATATGATGGAGACACCTTCAGATAAAATGAGACTTCTTACCTAAGTGACATGAGTTCGACTCCAGAAATTCCGAAAATTGCGTTTTTTCTCATAAGAAAAGCATTGCGCCATTTTTGTAAATTAATTTTGGGCACTTGCCCGTAAGCTAGAAAAATGAAATTTTCAACGTTGCTAGACGGCCGCAATATCTATTGCGAATTATTGTTACTTTTGCTTACAGTGTCCTGGGTTCGACTCCAGATACTCCGGAATATCTCCCAAAAGTTAGCATGGGAAAAATTTATCCCAGTGTGTAGACCATTCTAATAGGTTTAGGTAGCTGAAATTTTGCAGGTCTATAGAATTTTTCTCATAACCAACTGTAAAAATCGAAAATTTCAAAATTGTTAATTTTTAGGTGTTGTTTTAACCCCATTTGTACTTTAAAGTTTAATGATTTTTATCTTGGAAACTATATGCTGTAGGTTCGAGTTTTTGAAATCATTTTGTAGAAAATTATACAGAAAAAAAAAGAAATTTTGAAAAAGTTAAAAAATTCGACCACTAATAATTCGCAAATGTTTAAACATATTTTTGAGGTTTATGTATTACCGAATGTGCTATGGAGCTGAAATTTTTTTTAGTGGTAGTGTTTCTAGAAAAACGAAATAGGGATTATAGAAATTTTGATATTTTAATTTGTTTGGCAGTTAAAAATTCTTAAAGTTTAAACAAATAGGCATATGTTTAGATACTACGGGGTGAGTTAGAAAGCTGAAAGTTTTAAGTTATTTAGAGTTTAATCTCTAAAAACGAATAAACATTTCAATGTATCCATGAAATTTTATTGCGGCCATTAAAACTTATTTAAATTTTAACAATTAGATAATAGTTATTTCACTTCTAGAAGTGCTACATCTTTAAAATTTGGCAAAAATGTGTAGCATTAGTACCACATAATGGAGAAAGTATAAAAGTCTTAAAGTTGGGGTATTGTATTTATCTATTATTTTTACATAAGGGAAAAACGAAAATCGCTGCGGAGGTGAAATCTTTAGAAATAAAAAAATATTTGTAATGATGAAATATCTGTCTGAGAAATGAATGTTTTTTTATGTTGAGATGATATGCTTGCAGAATGCAAGCACCAACTACTAGTACTCATATACTATGCATCAGTTCTTACTACAGTCTTTCCTGACTGTAAAGAACTCTTACTGCTACAGAAACAACATTACCGCTGAAACTGTCTACTTCATGTAAATGGTATTAATATTTTGATTATGTGAATTGTCTGAAAATCAAACTTGATAAATTGTTATACCATACATAAATATCAAATATTTATAGATTGACGAAGCCACATAGACACTGAAGCATTATTACTTGATGAAGATTGTAGAGAGAACTGGTAAGAGCTGGGTTGCAGCTGGACATAATAATCTATATATTACTAGGGAGATGTCCGTTGAAATTCAACGGGAAAGTTTTTTTATGAAATTTCCTGAATACATGCAATACGAAGATATTATCCTAGTCAATGGGACCCAATTACACAAAAACGGCAACAATGCATATCACTAAGAATGCATCAAATTCTTGCCTTGAAAACTGATCTGTTGGTCGAGTCGACTCGTATTCATAAACCGATGGCAGGAAAACATACTTTCGTTCTTTTAGGCATTCGTTGTTTCAAGTTTTGAACTTCTACAATGATTCTAAGTAATTTTGATATGCGAATGATTAATGTTCTACATTAAAATATATTTCTCCTCGTAAATAACGGAACAAATGTTGTTTACATTGGTTGCTATGAAAATCATTTTTACAGTATATCTCCGACTTGATGCCTTGAAATGAATACTAACTGGTTCAAGGCCCTCAGGCACAAAAATAGGCTGAATATTGAAAAGTTTCTTATTGCCTGTGTAACTTACGATTTTCGAATTATCAACAAAATGGAAAAATTTTGAGATGCTTACAAACCTATCTTGAGACATGGTTTTAGGAAAAAATAGTTGTTTCCAAAAGTGGATTTTTAGAAAAGTAAGAACGAAGAGTAGGCTTTTGTACAATACCATCAACATAATTAGTCCCAAATAAACATATATTTCTGATGAAGAAACGGGTTCCCATTTATTTGGTCGAGATCTAGAAGACAGCTTTTTATTTTTAAAATAATTTTCAGCATACCTATTAGTCTCCAAAACAACAATCTCAATCAGGTGTGCACCAAAAATGTTTGTAAAAGACTGAAGAACATTAGCAATAGGAACAGTAGGACCAAATTCACCAATAAAGGGAAATTTTGCCGAATATTACCTTCATCAATATCTGACCAAATCCAAGAAGTTGGATAAACTTCAGCCTCACTCAATGGATGACCATCACCTTCATTTTCACTTTCTGACTGTTGAGGTAGGTCACGAGATGTAAAGTCCAACTCGATCTCACTAGATTTATCACTGCCAGAATCATTAAAAAATTTATCTTCTTCATTTTCAACAAAAAATTACTTCTTCATCCAGAAAATGTTCACTACTATGAGAAGCCATACCTTTTGAAATAGGGCTAAGAAAGAGAGAATTTTTCGTACTTCCTCTCACGAAATAATGCTTTCAACTGAAAACTATATGGCTGGCTCTATGAGAAGAAACTCTGATCCAGTATTTCATTAAGAGTGAGATGAAACAGATGGCAAGCAACCATAAACAGCTTGGAAATGAAGGCCACAAGCCTAAGCACCCCGAGTCAGGGCTATCAGGCTAGCTGGAGGAGTGAGAAGATAAGATAAAGATTTTTTTTTAATGCTCTGAGTGCCAAATCATGTAACCAAAGTAGTTGTTTATAAAGCCGAAACCTTCTAGAAGACAAAGGATGCAATTGTATCTCACATAACCAAAGGAAAGAGGCCCAGAAAATATTTTAACAGAATAGGGCACTGGTCGGTATGTACCGAGTCCCGTGCCATGGGATTAATACCATGAGTATGAACTCAAACATTTTTTTATATGTAGATTTCTCATCAAATAAATGTAGAACATCATTAGCTCAGTGCGTACTGGATGTTCTGGAAGGATATATTTACTATATATTTCAAACAACATACTCATGATACTGATACTGAAGTTACCTGAAAATCTGCTTAGAGAGTCCTTTCTCGCGACACATTTATTCGTTTTTTTTGCATCTTCTAATTCGTCACTTGATGACTCACTAAGGTCCTCCCGATGCATAGCCAAGCCTTTTATTTTCTCAAGCAGAAAGATCATGAGCCTATGTTTATTTAATTCGATAAAGGTTTCATACACACCAATTGCACTGAAATGAGCACAGCTGATGAGTCATAATGCAAACTTGGCTGAACATTTTCTTGTGTTTATGACGTTAGTACTATAGGACTAAGAAAATATTACTTGAAATAAAAAACTGATATTTTCACTATCGGCGAGCATCATATGGCCAGAAAATGGAATTCTCTAGATTTGTACACAACTCATTAATGGAACTCAAAAATCCTTACGAATTACTTTGATATTCTATAAATTAAAATTGTTTCCTAACATAATTTAGGCTCTACTGAGAAGTTATTAAATCCTAATTATTTACATGTCTCACTTAGATGCAGCCAACCAAAACCATATAATTTATGACTTGATTTTAGTTGTAATATTTCCCTGATATTTCTAAAATTAGAAAAAATGGCTGAGCAGAGTAGAAAAAGGAAACTCGAAGAAGATATTGCTGAATAGCTTTCTGATAATATCTATAAAAATTACTCAATCAGAGTACCATGAAAGGAAGCGGGGATTGCCGATATAAGCAAACTACCTATGTTTGTATGGACTGCCCAGAAAAACTTGCCATTTCCAAAAATACCATACACTGAAACACTATAAAGAATATTGCAAATGTTCTAATAGGTCAAATAACTAAAACAAAAAGTGTTAACTAATGTATTAAGTGATGTGAAATTTTAAATTTTTTATAGGTTTAGTGAATTTCTTTCCAAAGGTACATAATAAAGTACTGAAAAAATTAGTTTTCCATGTTCACGAGAGTATATGCAAACAGGAATAACACATTTTGAGGTAAGAAGAAAAAAATTTATTTCTTCATTTAATTGAGTACTTGCCTGACCAAGTCACCAGTTTAATTAAGCAGTCAAAGGGTTCAGCTTGCTAGCAATGCAAGTATCATAAGCTGCCAACGTGGCTAATAAAATTCAAGAAAGAATTCCAAATTTGACAGCGAAAAGTTACAAACTAGGGTTTTCAAAAAGATGAAACATCTTTGGAAGAATCTTTAAAGGATGCCGAGGTTTTCCGAAAACAAACATAGCACATAATACCCAACTATGACCTAGACCAGTGCTTTTCAAACTGTGGGCCGCGGCCCCCCAGGGAGCCGTAAAGCTTCAGTTAGGGGGCCGCAATATTATTTTAACATTTTTTTGTCATTATTAATACATTAAAGAAAACTTCTTACAAAAAGAAACAACGAATATCAAATTCTTTTAACAAAAAGAGCATTATTATTGCAGTACTGACTTATTTCATTCAATTACATATTGCTGTCACCAATGATGAGTATAAAATTAGACCCTTTTCGAACATTTAAAATTTCTCTGCAATATTACACCAAACCAAGCGTATCAGTGCAACATGGCTACTGTGTAGATATATCTTTTAATGTTTGGTTCGTTGCGCGGGTTGTTGTTGTTGCGCAGAGAGCTAGCTTGTAACTTCCACAGAAACAGTTGCCGATCAAGTTCACACACATTCAGTACGCAAAATTTGATCTCCCAGTTCAGTTCTAATTGTAAGTTAATATGATTTATACATTTGTAAGTAAAATTCCATTTAAAATTAAATATATTACCTATTTTAAAATAATGTTAATTATTTGTAGTACCTATTTGAATGAAGTTATTTTTATCCCATAAAAATGGATAAATGGACAATAAGAACGCCTTATAGTGGAACGAAAACAAGAGAAAATAGTGAAGAAATAAAAGTTTCAGATGTAGTGCTACCAACACCAGTTCCAACTTCACCAGAGCCTTCCATGTCATCATCAACATTATCACTTGGTGCTAAAAAAAGAACAATTGTATCAAAAGAAAATGTACAACATGAAAAAATTCGAAAATATGATCCTGCATTAAAATATGGTTTTATATCCTCAATATGTAATAATGAAGAGAGGCCAATGTGTGTAATCTGTTTGAACCAATTGTCAAATGAAAGTATGAGGCCGGGAAAATTGATTCGGCATCTAAATACCATGCACAGTGAATACAAAAATAAGGCACTAGACTTCTTTGAAAGGAAAGCAACAGATTTACAACGACAAAACCAATTACTCACAAAACAGACCAAATTGAATGATAAATTACTGAAGGCATCTTTTGAGGTGGCTTTATTAATTGCAAAAAACAAAAAACCTTACACAATTGGAGAGGATCTTGTATTACCAGCAGCAATAAAAATGTGTGAAATTGCATATGGTGATAAAATTGCTGAGACTTTAGGGTCGATCCGTTTCAAATGATACGATTAAAAGAAGAATAGATTGTATTGGGGACAATATCAAGTCTAAACTGATATCTCGTATCAAACAGAGTAACACATTTGCAATTCAACTTGATGAATCTACAGACATTACAAATTATGCTCAGTTAATGGTTTTTGTGAGATACCAATACAATTTCCAAATTCATGAGAACTTACTCTTTTGCCAGACTCTTGCCGGGACAACAAAAGGAATAGATATATTTAAAAAAGTACATGAATTCTTTTCAGAGAATGAGCTTGAATGGCCAAAATGCGTAGGTGTATGCACGGATGGTACAGCAGCCATGACTGGAAGACTTTTGGGATTCATTGCAGAAGTGAAAAAATTATGTCCAAATGCGAAATATGTTCATTGCATTATACACAGAGAACATTTAGTTTTTCAAAAAATTGGTTGTGAACTCAATGAAGTGTTGAGTGCAGTTATAACTATAGTTAATTTTGTTAAAAGCCGAGCTGTCAATTCGAGGCTATTTAAATATGTGATCACATCCATCTCATTAGCTAGTCCATAATTTGGGAAGGTAGTAATACATTTTAAGTTTGCTTTAAGTATTTTTATTGTATTTTTCCACGTAAAGAAATTAGATTTTTCTAAATATAGTAGAAAATGTATATGTAATAAGCTTTATCAAAAATGTTTGTTAATTCATTTATTTTTTTCATATTTTTTCCAATAAAAAATATTATTATTTAGTACAAAATTTTAATCATTGAGTCAGGGGAGCCTTGACATTTTTTTAAATCGAATTTGGGGGGCCCTGGAGTCAATACATTTGAGAAGCACTGACCTAGACTACATCATTAATACTGACCAAACTGGATGTGAGTACAGAGTTGACATGAAGCAAACCTTGATTCATCACGGTGAAAAGGCTGTCCAGAGATATATCAGAGACGGGAACAAAATCACGAATTCATACACGGCACAGTATGCGATCAACGCCTCAGGAAATTTGCTACACAAAGTGCATCTTTGTATGCAAGAACCTGGAGGTACATTTGGGCTTCAAGTGAGCAGAACCGTGAGGCAGTTGGAGGAGGAGTTACTAAACGTTGTAATTACGTGCTTCAAATCTGTTAAAATTATGACAGAATTGATTACATTTTTTTTAAACAGTTGTGAAGCCTTATGAATGCTTTTCTTGTTTTTACAACAGCCATTATCCAAAAATGTGTACACACACTTCCCCTTCAAGTGACGAATAGCACGAATTTAACAATAAAGTTCTTTCGGACATCAATTCACATCAAAATTCCCACCAATACACTCTTGCACATTGATTTTAATGAAGTAAATAATTAATAATATAATAAATAAATAATAATATAATAAAGTTAATAAATAAATAATAATACAAAAAATTAAAAATAATAAAGTGGATTAAAACGAAAAAACACTAGTGTTGTGGGATTTGAACCAGGGACAAAATATTCTAAAGCCAGTATGGTAACCATCCAGCCAACCCACCTGCTCAACATTGTCAGCATATTATTGCATTTTAACCTGTCACAGTTAACCCTGCGAAAAGAATAAAAGATTCTGCCGAAACTATGGCCCATTCAATCAAAAGCCGATACACGGGTATTTTAAGTATTCTACCATCCAAAAAAGTTTGTGATGCATTCTCATAGCTGTATATCAGCTGTTCCTAGTTCTAAACAATGTTTGCAGATTCCATTACAGCAGCTAAATATTCCTGTGGCAAAACAAATATTTCTTCCTTTATAACAAAAATTCTCGGCCCTACTTCCAAGGAACTAGTATTAAAAAGATTAGCGAACAATCACCCATTTTCCATTATTACCAATTTATCAAACAAAGGCATTATAAAAAAATTTCCACTTATAGTATGATATTTTGATGTATGCAATGGAAATCAAAACCCTTTGATATCATTAGTCTCATTAGAGGCACAAGATTCCACATCAATTTCCAATGTGCTGCTAAAGCAACAACATCTTATTCGAAATGGACTCCTTTGAAAGTGTGACAGTTTATGGAGCAGATAATGCAAATGTAAACTTTGGAAACAAAAATAGCATGCACACTGCTTAAAAGGAAGATAATGAAAACATTATTCCTGCTGGATGTAACCTACATATTTTACATAACAAGGCTAAAAAAGCATGTAATAATAAAAAAATTGATGTAGAAGTAGTTCCCATAAAAGTATTTGATAATTTAAGCTCTTCAACCAAGAGAGCAATGGAATTGAAAGAGTTCTTTGAATGGACCAGAAATGAGTGGTGTGAAATGCTATGACACGCACCGACAAGATGATTAACACCTTTGCCAGCTATAGAGAGGATTTTGAAAAATTATGAACCAATCGAGTCATATTTTAAAATTCATAACAGCATTTCACCTATTTTATGGATGTTTTTTGAAGATGTACTAGGTAAAGCATATTTAGGATTTGTCATCTTCCAAGTGGCACTAAAAGAACTTAAAGGGAATGAAATTCTCATTGTAGAAGTTGACTTAATCATGAATAATATCTACATTTACAGTTTACCCTGCAAGCCACCGCAAGGGTGTGTGGCAGGGGAAAACTCCAAAATTAGACCTTGGTTACTTTTGCTCGCAAGTTTTATTCTGCTCAGCTATTGTTCTAGGGAAAAATGAGCCTTTGTATCTCTCTGTCCTACAGGCTATCTCTCTTATTTTACGAGGATGGTCCATTCTACCGATATAGGTGGGAGTTCTTATTATTTCTTTGACGTCGCTGGAGAAAGTGCTCATTCTAAATCTTTCAAGAAGTTTTAACCTAGCACGTGATTGGCGCTCAGCTATTGATTCCCATCCTAAGTCCTGTATTAAGCCTGTAACGCTTTTATTTCTATCATAACAATTTTTGACGAATCTAGCAGATTTTCGCTGCACTTTCTCTAACTTGGCGATTAATCCTTTCTCGTACGGATCCCATATGCTCGACGCATACTCTAGCAGCGGTCTAACTAAAGAAAAGTAACATGTCTCTTTGACTTTTTCTTCGCTTTTACCTACTATCCGTTTGATGAATCCTAGTTTCTGCTTAGCTTTCCCGGATATATTTCGTATGTGTGTCCCACGAGAGGTTACTTGTTAAAATAACACCTAAGTATTTGACGGATTTGGCTAATTTTAGATGTACGCCTTCTATACTGTAATTCATCGCCTCAATTTCTTTGTTTCTCCAGAATCTCATGACGGAACACTTACCTAAGTTCAGCTCTAATTGCCACTCTTTACACCACTCGAGAATTGCGTGTAGGTCGTTAGAAAGTAATGCTTGATCAGCAGGACTGTTAATCTCTATGTAAACTACCGTATCATCCGCGAATAACTTGATTTTACTTGTAATAACATTATCTAAGTCATTTATGTATATAAGGAATAATAGGGGACCGATGACACTTCCCTGTGGAACGCCGGAGGACACGCTGACCGAATCTGATTTAAACCCATCTATGACTACCATTTGTTCCCGATCATTGAGAAAGTCCCTGATCCACTCGATTATCTTTCGATTTATTCCACAGGCTTGTAATTTTTTCAATAACTTAATATGAGGGACTTTATCGAATGCCTTCTTGAAGTCAAGAAAAACCGCATCTAGCTGGGTCTTTCGATCACCGGATCGTAGTATATCATGTGCAAACAGAGCGAGCTGAGTTTCACAAGATCTTGCCTTCCTAAAACCGTGCTGATATTTACTGAGCAAGTCCTGGCTATCTAAGAAGTCCATCACAGAACTAACATTGATGTGCTCTAGAATCTTGCAAGATATTGAGGTTAGCGAAATCGGCCTTTAGTTTTCTCGGTCGTCTTTTTTCCCGCCTTTATGTAGCGGAGTTATAAACACTAATTTCCATTCCTTAGGTATAACGCCATGACTAAGTGACTTACTGAAAACTGTTTCGAGATAAGGTGCTATTTCTAACGCTAATTCCTTTAATACTCTAGCTGGTATCTCTTCCGGTCCCGGGGATTTATTTGCATTGATGATTTTGAGCTGTTCTGCTATCCCTTTCGCTGATATAAGTATATCGTTCATCTTCTCTTCGCTTGGTTCAGGTGGATCGTCCTTCCTTTTCTCTACTTCGGTCGTAAATTCGCTTTGAAAAAATGAGTTTAACAAGTTTCCTTTATCAATGCTATCGTAAACTATCTCTCCTTTGTCGTTTCTTAATGGTGCTACGGTTGGGCATTGATCTTGAACTTCTCTAACATAAGACCAAAAGATTTTGGGATTTTTGTTTAGATGTTCACAGAGAATCTTTTTCTTAAAGTTCATTAATGCCTTGCGCATAATCTTTTTAGTCCAAGTCCGACAATTTCTGTACTTGTTTGAAATTGTATTTATTACCTCTTGTGACATATTATTTTTAAGTTTTGAGTGAAGCTTTCTTTGTTGCCTGAGAGCACATCTAACCTGCCGATTATACCACCTAGGTTCTCCATTATCGGTAATATATTTACTTGGTATGTACGTATTTATACCTGTTCTAATTACTGACAAGAAAGCTTTCCAAGTTTCCTCAACGTTCTTCGTGCTTGCTAATTTTCTGAAAGTTGCGTAATCTTCAATAAGTTTCTCTTTAAAGTCCGCAAAGTTAGCATTTTTAAATATGTACACTTTTCGATTAGGCTTGCGATACTTTACGAATGCTATGTTCAAGAGAACTCGAACTACTCGGTGATCGCTGATTCTTTCTTCAATAACTACTTCAGAAACTCGTTCAGGGATATTAATTGCTATTAAATCTAATATATTGTCCTTTCTTGTGGGTTCTCTGACTACCTGGATAAGGAAATGTTTATTGAAGATGTCTATTAGTGCTTCGCATGACTCACGATTTCTACCGGGTGGTGTGAAGCTGCAACTGCGCCAATTTATCGAGGGTAGATTGAAGTCTCTCCCTACTATAGTAAGACTTTTGCTATTTTTCATCTGTATTGAGTTGATTTGGGCCTCTAGCTCATATATTTCTTCTGCGTCTGCACCTGGCGGCCTATAGCATGCACATACGAATATCAGGTGGTTGTTAATTGAAAGATAAAATGAAAAATATTATGGATCAGATAAAAATCTTTCTCCAACACAGGAAGGAGGTTTTTAGGCATTCTTTACAAAAAGTAAAAAAAGAACACTTTATAGTCAGGTCGTGTTCGTTCGTCTGTCTGCATGTTTCATCCCAGAAACTACTGATGAAATTTGGTAAATAGGGCATAGGGGCAAAGAAACTACAATAATGATATAACTAGTTTACGTGACTTAATCAGGAGTGCCACTTTACTGGTGACAAAAAATGAACTTTTCTTTATATCTCGTACAATGTCACTTATAACAAAAAAGTCTTTAAACGACTTTGAAGAACTAATCAAATAGCATATGTTCTGTTCATTACATTTCTGTCGAAGGAGTAACCGATTTCAAGAAAATCAAATGAGAAAGTCGTAATTTACTTAAAATTTTCCTGTTTATTAATTGTTGTCAGTGAAACCAATTTTCGTGACAACTGATATAAACAATATCTGCCATAAATACCTAATTAGTTTAGTTTTCTTTCATGTGCATGCAAACTTTGGAAAATGAAGGGAAATGGATAATCAACAACAAAGAAATGAAGGTAAATGTTTATTTTCTTTACGTATATACAGCATTTGTGAAAAGAAATGGGTAATGTCTGTGAAAAAAATGGGTAATTTACAACAAAGGAATAAACGTGAACATAAAGATTACATTACTACTATTCAAGTGAGGTGTTTTAAATAATTGTTGTTTGTTTTATTAAGTACAACCAATTAGGAAATGAACTGGTGAATCAAAAATTCGATATTTCTTTGGCATACCAGTTCTTAGACATTATACTAAGCCATTAATATTTATCTTTTTTGGTGTGATTTCATGAATCGTAAAGAACGCCTGTGCTTCACATGTATGCATGCATGATGTGTGCATCATTCCTCTTGTTTTATAGAATGATATGAAATGATACATTTTACTCCAACATTTCTATAACTGTTTCACTTCTTCCTAAAGTTGGATAGTAATTTATCAAGAAACATTTAGTAAACAGTAGTTATGGTTAGGAGAAGAAACCAGCAGATAAACTACAACCCACATTTGGAGGTGACCATCTCAGGCAGAAATTATCTACAGGTGACATTCGAGTTGTTGCTATTAATCAAAACCTACAAGCAGAGGCGTAGCGAGGGTATGGCCAACGTGGCCGCCGCCATAAGCGCCAACTCAATGAAGGCGCCAAATCCAAGATTTTTGATATATTGACTGACAGCAAGAAAAAATTGTTATTTTAAAAGGAGTCACTTGAAATGAAATATTTGTTTTTCTTTCTTTATTTTATTTTCACAAATAAAAACGCGAGCACATTCAAGCGACGGGAGTCACGAAGTTAGTCTTATAGGCGTTGCTATCATTTAGGCTGACCATATTTCCGTGGTGCCAAAACTAATTTCAGAAAGCTTCTTGTATTTGCATGGACCTGAACACAAGCAAATGAAAATATACCCACCTTTCGATGACGGTCGTTCTTTTAATAATGACTGGATGCACAAAAATCTACCAAACAGAAAAGCAATTCAGAAAATGGTTATTTTATTGTGAAGCTAAAAACTGTTTATACTGCTTTCCTTGTCTTTTATTTTCCAACAATTCATCTTCATTGTTTAGTAACAAGGAATGTGGCATTTCCAAGTGGAAACAGTTAAATCCAAGAATTCCAAATCATGAGTTATCTAGGGATCATATACACAATTATACTACCTGGAAAATTTTGGAAAGAAATCTCAAAGATGGTAAAAGCCTTATTGACGATGCAATAGAGAAAGTTATTTGATGAAGTAGAGAAATTGCGCCATGTACTTAAAATTATTTTGAGATGCATAATGTTTTGCGCTACAAACAATTTACCACTGAGAGGAAGTAATGAAATTTCCAGTAATGGGAATTCAGAAAGAGGAATATTTCTTAATTTGATAGATCTTATTAGTAATTATAACTCAACTTTGAAAATGGTTATGAATGGGAGATCTCGAGGGCAAGTACCATATTTAACCCTATAGCGCCTTCTGTTTCCTTATGGTAACATTGCAGATAATTCTTGAATAATTGCACATAATTACTGATCCCGCGCAATTAAAAGAATTTCACAACATAAAAGGGTTTAAAAGAGCTACGAAAAACAATCAAAAATCCAAATAGGTACGTGTAGATGTGTGATTATATTATACGAAGGCGCATTTTACGGCTCGCCATAGGCACCATATTTTGTCACTAAATCTCTGCCTACAAGTAAACCTAAGGTAGCATTTTGTTTGTGGTGGTCATAGTAGATTTTAATACCATGGTCCTACTCAAATTGCTTAATTTAATATCTGATAAAAACTAACGGTGGCTTATTCAAGTTCACCAATTATTTCTTTTAAATACCTTTGGAAGCCAAATGTAAAATGGATTCTATAAATTTTACTTTAGGGAAAAAGATTTTATAAATCTTTAGTTTTTCGGTTGAGAACTATAAAAGAGAAATATAAAAAGGATCTCATGAAATCAAATTGAAGACCAATATTGCACATCTTACGAAATTTATAACATTAACTTAGCAGCAGATACCAATTTAAAAAACACTTTTAAAACTACTAAGAATTCATAAACTAGCGACCTGGAGATACAAAAATCGATGAAGACTTCCAATATAAATGGATTAAAAGAGACGTTAATATTTTTAAAAATCACAGTTGTTACAAAAGACGTGATTAAGTTTTCTTTCCAAATGTAACCAATTCACACTGCATCTGTTCAAAGTGCTATTAAAGCATCGAAATATAAAACTACATTTGTGAGCGAGAATAGTGAAAATTTTCGCAATAAATCATAATTACCTGATTCAATATCTTCGTCTTCCGAGTCATTGTAATCACTTATAAGCAGACTTGCTGGTTTTCTCGATGATTTGGCAATATTAACATCAGCTGAGACATTGTTATGCTGGCTATCAAAAAAATTTGGAGGCAGCGTTTCTGTTTTAAAATAGATGACAGACTAAAACATTATGCAACGTAAGATATTCAACTTACATGAGAAGGAGATATTAAGTTGGTATCCCCACCTTTGCGTTTCTTTTTCGGAGGTTCATTGCAAGTGTTTTCTTGCGAAGAAATAGAAGTTGTTTCTAAACCTGTGCTTCTTGATAAATTATCTTCACGCCTCTTTTTAGCATTAATAATATTTTCTTTATGTAGTTTACTGTTGATGTGAACACTCCAAATAGCTTCACTTCTGACTATTGAGCCGCACAAAATACAACTCAACTGACCATCTTTGGAATATTTGTGAACGCAGTTAAGAAATAAACTTAGAGAACCGATTGGAAATTATATGTATAACAAAATGATCAATCTAAAATATGAGAAATATATATTATCCTATATGATTTGATATATCAATCTTAAGGAAAGGATATTTTGCCAATGGTGAATCAATCCTCTTTACGGTTTGTAATAGTTTTTTCTTTTGTTCCAGCATAACCTTCCGTAACTCATTTTGACTGATACTTTTTCGTGCAGACTTTTTAGTACCTGACATTTCTCTTACACATATATGTCAAACTATACTGAAACAAATCCTTTGAAAGTTCTAACAAACTTATCACGCAATTCATTGCTCCTTTTTAACCGCGCCACCGCACCTTCAGTTAGACGAACGACATACGAAAATTAATGTTGTTTCATATGCGATACAATCGCGTCTCCATACTATATTTTATTTATCTAAAGGGGCGAATCCAAAATACATCTTCTATTTAAATAATGAGCTACGAAATCCGGTCATGCTGTAATATAGCAGGTCGATCAACTGCGAGAATAACAAAAACTTTCCATTCTTTTTCGATCAAACTTATAGGAATTATATGGCAGAATTACTTTTAAATATTAAGCTGCTCACCGTTCACATTGAAGCCATGGGTTCGATTACAGGAGAGTTTATTCTTTCCATTTGTTTAATTCGCGGATAGGTGCAGCACGCTAAACATTTGCATATTAAAATTACTTCAAATCATTGCAGGAATTCGAGACTTGAACAACGAAATTTAATTTTCTTGCCATCAATTTTTAAATACGCGTCGAATCGGTCTACAAATATGTTTTTAACGCAAAAATCGGACTTATTTTTACGTGAAAATATATTCTATTGTTCATTGATATTGGGTCGAGTGAATAAAAACTAAGCAAATGCTTAAAGCATTAAGCATTTGCTAAAAGCATAAGCAACTGCTAAAAGCATTTGCTTCATATTGAGTGAATAAAAGTTTGCTTTTGCTTATAAGCATTTGCTACTCAGTTTTAAGCAAATGATTAAATTTTACGGAAGAAAGCTCTTTGCAACTCTTCCTTCACTTGTTTTTGTTTACACTACATTATTACATAGTTGAATTTCAAACTAAAAACATAAATATATTGGGTAATATTTTTTTAAAAGTTAATTAATAATTTTTTAAAACTATTTCTTTTATAACTGAATTCGATAATATCACAAATCATGGGTGTATTTTTATTCAATTAGTTATAGTAATTTTATCCAGTCATTTGCCTTTATAGTGATTTTGGACGCCACAAATATTTCTATCTTACATCACTTAAGTACCTTAAAAATATTTCTATCTTCTGTTTGGAAGACAGTACCCCCGCCACGTCTCTCTTGATATTCTCCGAGTAACAGATTTGAAATATAGGTACTTAACATTTTCTTCAGAGAAACGATATAAATTTTTATAACCGTTGGTTGTTGAAACTTTTCTCGTATTTTTTAACCTTTCGTGTCACCATAAATTACCATATTTATATTTAGGATCAATTATCATGAAAATAGAGTACCTGGAAATATTTTAGCAAACCCTTTACCTCACATAAAAAAGTTTAAGCATATGCTTAACGCATTAAGCAAAAGCTCGGTTTTATTCACATAATTTTAAGCAAATGCTTAAGAAAATTCCTAAAAATAAGCAAATGCTTATTCTTTCTAGCAAAAGCAAATGCTATTTTTTTTATTCACCCCAAATTAAGCATTTGCTTAAAAAGTGAGAGAAATCTTAAGCATAAGCATTTGCTTATTTTTTATTCACTCGACCCATTGTGTTAATTGCTAAATTTTTAAAAATGTTTGAGTGCCTATTGCTCCGGCGAAAGCATTTTTGACTAAAAAAAGAAGAATAAAAGTTATATATTTTAATTAAATGAAACAAGTTTTGAATATGACTGAAAAATAAAATAAAACAAATAAAAGTTTTAAGTCAATAACTTTTATAAAGTGCACAAAAAGTGTAAAAATACAAATATAATAATTTTGGGTACTTATCGGTCAAAGACTACTAGCCCTACGGAAGTACCTAATTTTTTATTAATAACTTATATAAAACGCACTGAATGAAAAAATAAATTATTGAAGTAAGATATTGAAAATATAAAAGGTGTGTTGCATTATTTAAGACATCTGAACTAATTATTAGAATTGCAACATAACTTATATATCTTCAATATCTCTATTAATTCAATAATTTAAATTATTATTTTTTCATTCAGTGCGTTTTATATAAGTTATTAATGTGTAACAAAATTAGATACCTACTTATCGGTTAACGCGACCTACGCAGCGTCCCAATGGGCGATATATGGAACTACACAGCGCTGAATGTGGCGAGATTTGGAATTACGAGGAACAGTATTCCATTGGAACCACGGTGCCACGGTCGACCGTGATTGGAAATAAGCTGGGCCCAAGGTGAATAGAATAGGTACAATATACGTACGAAATGTCAGTCGCCAAGATAAATTAAATGACATATAGACAGTGCTGTAGTTGCCAAAAAAAGCAGAGATTATACCGTATACGGGAATAAAACTTTGAAGCAGGGTCTTACCCAATTTTTTTTTTAAGCAGAGGATATACCCTATTCATTTGAGAAAAGCAGAGGGTACACGGCGTATACCACCGAATACCCTCCACTACAGCCCTGCATATAGTACCCCACAATGGAAAAAGTATAATATTCTATAAATTTGCAAACTTTTGAAGATTGATTTTACTACAATATAGTTCCAAAAGGAAATGACGATAATCGCTGCAAAGGTGAAAATTTTGAATTAAAAAAATATTTCTAATACTGAAATATATCTCGGAAAAATTGATGTTTTTCAAGGTGAGATGAAATGTTTGCAGAATGAAAGCACAAACTACTTGTATAATGTACTAGTGGAAGGTGCTTGCATACTGTTAGCATTACATCTCACCTTGAAAAAACATTAATTTTTCTTAGAGATATTTCATAATGGGAAATATATCTTTAATTCAAAAGATTTCTCCTAGGGAACGATTTTCGTTTTATACTTATGGAACAATGCAGTAAAACAATCGCAAATTTTCACAATTTTATCAATATTATACTCTTTCCACATTTATTTATTTCTGCCAAATTTTAAATTTGTAGCACATTTAGAGGTAAAATAACATTTATGTAATGGTTTAAATTGAAATCATTTTTAACGGCCGCAATAAGAATTTCATGGATACAGAGGAGGAGGATATAACATACTAGTAAGCAAGCATTTAATCTCACCTTGAAAAACTTTAATTTTTCAGAGGTTTCATCATGAGAAATATTTCTTTAATTCTAAAGATTTCTCCTCAGGACGGGTTTTCGTTTTTTCATTATGGAACAATAATGGAGTAAAACAATCACTAATTTATGCAATTTTCGAAATATTATACTTTTCCCACATTGAAAAATATTTATATTTAAACAATTATATAAATGCTATTTCACTGCTAATTGTTCTATAAATTTAAAATTTAGCAAAAATGTGTGGTATTATTAACTCAATGTGGGAAAAATATAATCTTTCGAAAATTGCAAAAATTAGTGATTGTTTTACTCCATTATTTTTCCATAGTAAAAAACAAAAACCCGTCCAGAGGAGAAATCTTTAAACAATATTTCTCATGATGAAATATATCTCTGAAAAATTATTGTTTTTTTCAAGGTGAGATTAAATGCTTGCAGTATGCAAGCACCTTCTACTAGTCATTCTATATAGACGTTCCTTACAGAGGAGGAGGATATCATTATATATCGACGAGTCTTACAGAGGAGGATATATATATATATATATATATATATATATATATATATATATATATATATATATATATAACAACTTACGGAAAAGGAAAGGTAAAATGAATATATGGATGTCAACAAGGTGTTGGGATGAGAAAAACCCAGTGAGCACTCACCAATCAGACGACTTCAGGTTGGCGAGGCTGAAGAAGGAGTAGTTCCAAAAGCTTTACGTTTGTGATGTTTCTGTGTTTTTGTGTTATTTTACGTGTGTCGCTTCGACATCCCCGGAGCCTCGCCAACCTGAAGTCGTCTGATTGGTGAGTGCTCACTGGGTTTCCTCATCCCAACACCTTGTTGACATCCATATATATATATATATATATATATATATATATATATATATATATATATATATATATATATATATATATATATATATATAAACTAAAGGAAAAGAAAAGGTAGTGATGAGGGTGGCAACAAGGTGTTGAGGGAAGCCCAGCGGACACTTACCAAGTTGAGGACCAATCTGGCAGGCTGCTGGGGGCGTCGAAGAGACACGTAAAACACACGAACACAAAAACACACGCAAGCTTATCGGGCCTATGCCCTTCTTCAGCGAAAGAGTAACGTAAAGTGACACACTGGGCGGGGAATGACAGGGTGATGTGGGAAGGTTGATGATTGGAGGAGGTGAAGAGTAGGAGGGGTGGATAGCCAATAAAGAGGGAGTGTGGTAAGGGAAAATATATATATATATATATATATATATATATATATATATATATATATATATATATATATATATATATATATGGGGGTGCCGGTGGTGTAGTGGTTAGGACGCTGGCTGCTACTCGCGAGTAGGATTTTTTCTCAAGGTCACCCGGCCCCGTTTGCATGGTTTGAGGAGACCGCGCAAATTCAGCTGTTCCGTCCTTCGGAAGGGACGTTAAGCCGTTGACCCCCCTGGTGTTCTTCGTAAGAGCAGGCAAATGCCGGCACCGGGTTTCCCTCCTCCCTTCTGTGTGTGAGTCCGGTGTAGGAGGCAACGGGAACCACCACACCGTGTATGTATATTCCCTAGTCAAAAACAATTAATTAATTAGCAGGACCTGTCGCAAGACTGAACACGAATGAATGAATATATATATATATATATATATATATATATATATATATATATATCATTCTATATAGACGTTCCTTACAGAGGAGGAGGGGGAGGAGGATATAACATACTAGTAGAAGGTGCTTGCATACTGCAAGCATTCAACTCACCTTGAAAAAACAATAATTATTCAGACCGACGTTTCATCATTACAAATATTCTTTTAATTCTAAAGATTTCACCTCTTCAGCTATTTCCGTTTTTCCCACATGTAAAAATAATATTTTAAAGCAATCCCCAAATGTTGCAATTTTAAATATTTAACACATTCTTCATTATAAGGTACTAATGCTACACATTTTAGCCAAATTTTAAAGTTGTAGCATTTTTAGAAGTAATATAATACTTTTCTAATTGCTTAAATTGAAATAATTTTTAACGGCCGCCATAATTCGAATATGGTAAAATTGAAATGTTTATTTGTGCAAATTCTCTACTTTGTAAATAATTTGAAAATTTCAGTTTCCTAGCTCATCCCGTAGTACCAAAACAGTTATCCATTTGTTTAAATTTTAAGAATTTTTAACTGCCAAAAAAATAAAAATATCAAAATTTGTATAATACCTATTTCGTTTTTTAAAGATTTCTACTTACAAAAAAATTTCAACTCCGTAGCAAATGCGGAAATACATAAACCATGAAAATTTGTTTAAACAATTGCGAATTTTTAGCGGCCGCATTATTGCACTTTTTCAAGATTTTCGTTTTTTCTAGTCGGTTTTGCACAAAATCCTAACTAAGAAAAAAATTTCGACTCTCCAGCTCATCTGGAAGTGCCTAAACATTAGTATCCTCCTGTTATATGTTATCATTATATATCGACGACTCTTACAGAGGAGGAGGATATAACATACTAGTAGTTGGTGCTTGCATACTGCAAGCATTTCATCTCAACATAAAAAAACATTCATTATTCATCTTTCATCATTACACACATATTTTTAATTCTAATATATTTCACCTCCGCAGCGATTTTCGTTTTTTCCCACATGTAATAATAATATTTTAAAACAATCCCTAAATGTTGCAATTTTAAAAATTTTACACTTTCTCCATTATGGGATACTAATGCTACACATTTTAGCCAAATTTTTAAGTTGTAGCACTTCTAGAAGTAAAATAATATTTTTCTAATTGTTTAAATTTAAATAATTGTTAACGGCCGCCGCAATACATATATGGTAAAATTGAAATGTTTATTTGTGCAAATTTACTATATTGTAAATAATTTGAAAATTTCAGTTTCCTAGCTCATCCCATAGTACCTAAACAGCTATCTATTTGTTTAAACTTTAAGAATTTTTAACTGCCAAACAAATTAAAATATCAAAATTTGTATAATCCCTATTTCGTTTTTTTAAGATTTCTACTTTTAAAAAAAATTTCAACTCCGTAGCACATGCGGAAATACATAAACCATTAAAATTTGTTTAAACAATTGCGAATTTTTATCGGCCGCATTGTTGCACTTTTTCAAGATTTTCGTTTTTTCTAGTCGGTTTTGCACAAAATTCAAAAAAAATTTCGAATCTCCAGCTCATCTGGAAGTGCCTAAACATTAGTATCTTCCTATATGTTATATATATGTTATACTAGTAGAAGGTGCTTGCATACTGCAAGCATTTCATCTCACCTTGAAAGAACACTCATTTTTCAGACAGACATTTCATCATTACAAATATTCTTTTAATTCTAAAGATTTCAACTCCACAGCGATTTTCGTTTTTCCCACATGTAAAAATAATAGTTTATAAAAATCCCTAAATGTTGCAATTTAAAACATTTTAGACTTTCTCCATTATGGGGTACTAATGCTACACATTTCAGCCAAATTTTAAATTTGTAGCACTTCTAGAAGTAAAATAATATTTTTCTAGTTGTTTAAATTTAAATAATTTTTAACTTTTGCTGCATATCGTATATGGTAAAATTGAAATATTTATTTGTGCAAATTCACTATTCTCTAAATAATTTGAAAATTTCAGCTTCCTAGCTCATCCCGTAGTACCTAAACAGTTATCCAATTGTTTAAACTTTAAGAATTTTTAACTGCCAAACAAATTAAAATATCAAAATTTGTATAAACCCTATTTCGTTTTTTAAAGATTTCTACTTTTTAAAAAATTTCAACTCCGTAGCACATGCGGAAATACATAAACCATTAAAATTTGTTTAAACAATTGCGAATTTTTATCGGCCGCATTGTTGCACTTTTTCAAGATTTTCGTTTTTTCTAGTTGGTTTTGCACAAAAACCTACCTAAGAAAAAAATTTCGAATCTCCAGCTTATCTGGAAGTGCCTAAACATTAGTATCCTCCTGTTATCATTATATATCGACGACTCTTACATTTTGATATTTTAATTTGTTTGGCAGTTAAAAATTCTTAAAGTTTAAACAATTGTATAACTGTTTAGGTACTACGGGATGAGTTAGGAAGCTGAAATTTTCAAATTATTTACAGAATAGTGAATTTGCACAAATAAATATTTCAATTTTACCATATAAGAATTGTGGCGGCCGTTAAAAATTATTTAAATTTAAACAATTAGAAAAATATTATTATACTTCTAGAAATGCTACAACTTTAAAATTTTGCTAAAATGTGTAGCATTAGTACCCCATAATGGAGAGTGTAAAATTTTAAAATTGCAACATTTGGGGATTGTTTTAAAATATTATTTTTACATGTGGGAAAAACGAAAATCGCTGCGGAGGTTAAATATTTAGAATTAAAAGAATATTTGTAGTGATGAAATATCTGTCGGAAAAATGAGTGTTTTTTAAGGTGAGATGAAATGCTTGCAGTATGCAAGCACCAACATACTAGTATAATGATATCATTA
This sequence comes from Tanypteryx hageni, assembly GCA_028673005.1. Taxonomy (NCBI): domain Eukaryota; kingdom Metazoa; phylum Arthropoda; class Insecta; order Odonata; family Petaluridae; genus Tanypteryx; species Tanypteryx hageni. Next base: position 268,382,527 of record CM054112.1, read on the forward strand.
TATATCGACGACTCTTACAGAGGAGGAGGATATAACATATGATAGGAGGATACTAATGTCCAGCCCAAACTACTAGAGTTGGAGAGCTGAAAGTTTCAGTTTTTGTAGATATGATGGAGAAACCTTCAAATAAAATGAGACTTCTTACCCAAGTGACATGAGTTTGACTCCAGAAATTCCGAAATTTGCGTTTTTTCCCATAAGAAAAGCATTGCGCCATTTTTGTAAATTAATAATGGGCACTTGCCGGTAAGCTAGAAAGATGAAGTTTTCAGTGTTGCTAGACGGCCGCAATATCTATTAGGAATTAATGTTACTTTTGCTTACAATGTCCTGGGTTCGACTCCAGTTACCACGGAATATCTCTCATAAGTTAGCATGGGAAAAAGTTATCCCAGTGTGTAGATCAATCCATTAAGTTTAGGAAGCTGAAATTTTGCAGGATTATTGAATTTTTCTTATAAGCAACTATAAAAGTAGAAAATTTCAAAATTGTTAATTTTTAGGGGATGTTTAAACCACATTTGAACATTAAAGTTTAATAATTTTTATATTGGAAACTATGCTGTAGGTTCGAGTTTTTGAAATCATTTTGTCGCAAATTATACATAGAAAACAAGGAAATTTTGAAAATTTTCAAAAATTAAATCGCTAAAAATTCGCAATTTTTTAAACATATTTTTAAGGTTTTTGTATATCCGAATGTGCTACGAAGTTGGATTTTTTTACCGGTAGAATAAAAACAACTAAATAAAAAATAATAGAAATTTTGATATTTTAATTTCTTTGGCTGGTAAAAATTCTCCAAGTTTAAACTAATAGATAAATATTTAGGTAATTCGGGGCATGCTAGGAAGCGGAAATTTTAAAGTTAAGTAGAGCTCAGTGCATTGAAACTAACAAACATTTCATTAACTCCAACAGTGTTATTGCGGCCGTATTAAACTTTTAAAATTTAAACAATTAAATAAATATTATTTCACTTCTAGATGTGCTACAACTTCATATTTGACAAAAATGTGTTGAATTAGTACCTTACATTGGATGAGGTATAATATTCTTAAAATCGCAAATTTAAGGCATTGTAATAAAATATTTTTCAATAAGGAAAGATAGAAATTGGGTGCAGAGGCGAAATATTTTGCATTAAAAAAATATTTCTAATAATGTTATATCTCTCAGAAATATTAATGTTTATCAGGGTCAGATGAAATGCATGCAGAATGCAAGCACCAACTACTTGTATGTTATATATATGCTATATCCTCCTCTGTAAGGAACGCCTATATATAATGATATAACATAGAGGAGGCTACTAATGTTTAAGCACTTCCGAATGAGCTGGAGATTCGAAGTTTTTCTTAGGTAGGATTTTGTGCAAAACCTACTAGAAAAACCGAAAATCTTGAAAAAGTGCAACAATACGGCCGCTAAAAATTCGCAATTGTTTAAACAAATTTTCAAGGTTTATGTATTTCCGAATGTGCTACGGTGCTGAAATTTTTTTTAGAGGAAGGTTTTGTAAAAAAACGAAGTAGGGATTACAGAAATTTTGATATTTTATTTGTGTTGCCGTTAAAAATTCTTAAAGTTTAAACAAATAGATAACAGTTTAGGTACTACGAGATGAGCTAGGAAGCTGAAATTTTCAAGTTATTTACAAAGTAATGCATTTGCACAAATAAACATTTGAATCTCTCCATAACTATATTGCGGCGGTCGTTAACAATTGTTAACATTTAAACAATTAGAAAAAAATTATTTCACTTCTAGAAGAGCTAAAACTTTAAAATTTGGCATAAATGTGTAGCATTAGTACCCAATAATGGAGAAAGTACAAAATTCTTAAAATTGCAAAATTTGGGGAAGGCGAGAGGAAGGGTGTGAGGGACGGCGAGAGGAAGGGAGAGATGGACGGCGAGAGGAAGGGAGAGAGGGACGGCGAGAGGAAGGGAGAGATGGAAGGCGAGAGGAAGGGAGAGAGGGACGGCGAGAGGAAGGGAGAGATGGAAGGCGAGAGGAAGGGAGAGAGGGACGGCGAGAGGAAGGGAGAGAGGTAGGGATAGAGGAAGGGGGAGATGGACGGCGAGAGGGAGGGAGAGAGGGACGACGAGAGGGACGGCGAGAGGGACGGCGAGAGGGAGGGAGAGAGGGACGGCGAGAGGGAGGGAGAGAGGGACGGCGAGGGGAAGGGAGGGTGGGACACGAGAGGGACGGCGAGAGGAAAGGAGAAAGGGAGGCAGAGACGGACGGTGAGAGGAAGGGAGAGAGGGACGGGGAGAGGGAGGAAGAGAGGGACGGCGAGAGGGAGGTAGAGAGGGACGGTGTGAGGAAGGGAAAGAGGGACGGCGAGAGGGAGGTAGAGAGTGACGGCGAGAGGAAAGGAGAGAGGGAGGTTGAGAGGGACGGTGAGAGGAAGGGATAGAGGGACGGCGAGAGGGAGGTAGAGAGGGATGGCGAGAGGAAGGGAGAGAGGGAGGTAGAGAGGGACGGTGAGAGGAAGGGGGAGAGGAACGGCGAGAGGGAGGTAGAGAGGGACGGCGAGAGGAAAGGAAAGAGGGAGGTATAGAGGGACGGCGAGAGGAAGGGAGAGAGGGAAGGTGAGAGGAAGGGAGAGAGTGACGGTGAGAGGAAGGGAGAGGGACGGCGAGAGGATGGGAGAGATGCACGGCGAGAGGGAGGTAGAGAGGGACGGTGAGAGGAAGGGAGAGAGGGACGGCGAGAGGAAGGGAGAGAGGGACGGCGAGAGTGTGGGAGAGAGGGACGGCGAGAGTGTGGGAGAGATTGACGGCGAGAGGAAGGGAGAGAGGGAGGTTGAGAGGGACGGTGAGAGGAACGGAGAGAGGGACTGCGAGAGGATGGGAGAGATGGACGGCGAGAGGAAAGGAAAGAGGGAGGTATAGAGGGACGGCGAGAGGAAGGGAGAGAGGGAAGGTGAGAGGGAGGTTGAGAGGGACGGTGAGAGGAACGGAGAGAGGGACTGCGAGAGGATGGGAGAGATGGACGGCGAGAGGAAGGGAGAGAGGGAAGGTGAGAGGAAGGGAGAGAGTGACGGTGAGAGGAAGGGAGAGGGACGGGGAGAGGATGGGAGAGATGCACGGCGAGAGGGAGGTAGAGAGGGACGGTGAGAGGAAGGGAGAGAGGGACGGCGAGAGGAAGGGAGAGAGGGACGGCGAGAGTGTGGGAGAGAGGGACGGCGAGAGTGTGGGAGAGATTGACGGCGAGAGGAAGGGAGAGAGGGAGGTTGAGAGGGACGGTGAGAGGAACGGAGAGAGGGACTGCGAGAGGATGGGAGAGATGGACGGCGAGAGGAAAGGAAAGAGGGAGGTATAGAGGGACGGCGAGAGGAAGGGAGAGAGGGAAGGTGAGAGGGAGGTTGAGAGGGACGGTGAGAGGAACGGAGAGAGGGACTGCGAGAGGATGGGAGAGATGGACGGCGAGAGGAAGGGAGAGAGGGAAGGTGAGAGGAAGGGAGAGAGTGACGGTGAGAGGAAGGGAGAGGGACGGGGAGAGGATGGGAGAGATGCACGGCGAGAGGGAGGTAGAGAGGGACGGCGAGAGGAAGGGAGAGAGGGACGGCGAGAGGAAGGGAGAGAGGGACGGCGAGAGTGTGGGAGAGATTGACGGCGAGAGGAAGGGAGAGAGGGAGGTTGAGAGGGACGGTGAGAGGAACAGAGAGATGGACGGCGAGAGGAAGGGAGAGAGGGACGGCGAGAGGGAGGTAGAGAGGGACGGTGAGAGGAAGGGAAAGAGGGACGGCGAGAGGGAGGGAGAGTAGAAGGAAGAGAGGGACGGCGAGAGGGAGGAAGGGATAGAGGGACGGCGAGAGGGAGGAAGGGAGAGAGGGACGGAGAGAGGGCGGAAGGGAGAGAGGGACGGAGAGAGGGCGGAAGGGAGAGAGGGACGGCGAGAGGGAGGAAGGGAGTGAGACGGCGAGAGGGAGGAAGGGAGAGAGGGACGGCGAGAGGGAGGGAATATTATTATTTTTCCGTCATATGACAGGCAATACACTAGTTATTAACATAATTGGCAGTGAATTGCCAAGCACACAGTTAATTTCGGGGCAATGAGGGTAGCGAGACCAAACGTACATACGAATATGAAAAAGTTTGTGCAATGTATACTGCGCTGTATTGGAAATCGAACAAACATCTTGAGGGGTGAATGTCTACATTACAGATGGTAACTCATGTAATGAATATTTGTGCTTCAAACAATTTCATTGCAAATATTTTAAATTATGTAACCTAAGTTATTGAATATAACATTACGTTAATGCATACAAAGACATTATCGATTTAGAAGTTATTTATAAAAACTCCTTTTATATTATTACTTGTATTGCAATTAGTTTATCCCCTCACTTAGGGTTCCGTGAAAAAAGACAGACTGATCTCAACAAGAAAACGTGCACAGCGAGACAATAATGAATCGATTTGTTTAGCTGGAGGTAGCGCGTCATACGGGCAAAGCGTACGTATAAACGGGTTATTTTAATCGCTAAATGAAGTAGCTCCATTATGACGAAGTGTTTTTTAACTTACTCTGGTTTCGACTGGTTCTTGTTAATTTCATTTAAATTGACCTTCAAAATAATGTCCCGCTATTTTGGATGATGATGGCATATAGAAATTCCGTGGTAATTATTTTTTTCATCATATTATACTTACCAATTATATTCTATTTCTTATTTACATAAGATTAGGCATTTTGAAGAATAATTATCTTTAGAAATGCTTTCAAATAATTGACTCATATTAAAATTTTAAGTTTTCAGTACGTATTCATTTAGACTATATATTGTGGGGGCATGTATACGCCAAATAACCAAGACCGTTGGTAAAACATAAACGTCGAATACCAACAGCTTTTACAAACCATCCATGAGCATCTTGCCATTGTTCGAATAACTGCAGACAAGGATTGAACAGCGGATACATAGAAATTTAAAGATTCGTGATAAATCATAATGGGTTTTTAAAATTAGTTTACTATGAAAATATCAACAATAATTTCAAAAGCAATGCTAACGATGACAATATTACAAATAAACCATCCTTTTTTAATTAAAATTCGTTTACCATGTTGTTCTATCTTGCATGGCTTAAATTATATTAAAACGTAAAAGGTGTTGGGATGTCATAATCACCCTCTTTATTAATTGCCATTTAAAAGTATTGAACTCCTTTTCATTGCTGTTAGTACTTTATTTTTTTGACGGATAATATTTTTTTGATTAAATTTTTTTTGCTAATTGTGAATTGTGTAATTCTTAAAAAAAAACTTCCTTCTCTCGGCTATAGAAATTTGGAGGACCCGAGTTCGTGTCTTAGTTTTAACTAATTTCAAAAGGCAACTTTATCAATTATTGCAGTGATTTCCATGCTTTCCTATGAATAAATTGGGATTGGTAAATTTTCTCAAAAAATTAAAATCTACAAGTTTTCCTGGTGGTTGGATCCAATTAGTAATAACCTGCCACAATGCGATATTTCAGATCTCTAGCAATTCTAGAAGTTCCTTACATTTTATATAATTCTCAAGTAAGAAGCAGCTATCTGTAATCGTTTCCCTTGATTTTTGTATCCATAATGTTTTCCAGGAATGTAACCAATTCGAACTTTACCACCTATCCAGGCAAAGCCATTGCATGATTGTTTCCTAAATAGGTCCAGGTCAAAATTCAAACATCAGATGGCCTTCCAATGATGAGACAAAACTGCAAACAGATACGAATGAAAATATAAGCCTTAGGATATGAAGACAATATATCTGAAGCTAAAGAATAAGGTATTGTGGTAATTGTAATACTGCTGAAGGTGAAGTATTATCCTCAGAAAAGAAATAAAATACCTGACCAATACAATTTTCTCCAATAAGACCTAATATTTATTGTTATTCCAGTCTTTATCTTCGAATAAGTATTCACTTATTGCACTTAATGGAAGTTCCCACACTATGCAGCCATGAAATTCTTTAATAATAATTCTTCATAACAATACAGCATTTTTCCATAGCCAGTAGAGAAATACGTTAGAATACAATGCTGTGAAATAGATTTTTCAATTACAGCTGAGATCTTGTAATTAAAAGGAAAACCTTCAATGATTATAGCTACAGATATTTATTGCCCAGGAATGTTTCACCTAAGACTGCAGTGCCAAGCCTTTCTGCTCACATACATAGCCACTTTCACATTTATCACATGACACGCCAGAAAGAATCTAGCCAAGGATAATTTACGAAAACTTGATTCATGGAGACCACCATCCATACCTTGTTTTAAATTTATTTGCCTATTCCACAAATTGAGAAAGACAAAAAACGTTATATTAATAATTTTGCATTTTTATTTGATGTCAATTAAATAAGTTTCATGGTAGACCATTATTTGACCGCTTTTGTAATTTTTAAGTTAATGAACAAATTTAAGAGCTTTGACCCACATTTAGAACCTGGCAGACACAAGAAAGAAGCTATTTCCTTAGTCACAGTGTGTGATACTGTATAAAATGTAAATTGGTTGCTTACACCAGCATCTCTCCACCTTTTTGGACCTTCAACAAATCCCCACAATTTCTTCAGACTCCCTCCCTATGAAAAGTTATCTTTCACTTTGATATTTAATGAGCTGTGAGCATGATTGAACAAGTTATAGATAAAAAAAGAACAAATGGCATCCCCCTCAATTCACAGACTCCAGAAAAATTATCCGATTGAGAAACCCTGACCTAACCAATTTTGGTCAACTTTGATGGCAATCAGCCAAAAAATCATACTATGAATTCAAGCAATTTTGTTCAAAACCAGTCACAGTAATAACAACTATTCATTTTAACCAACTTACTGTAGAATATTCAAACAAGGCTTTTCATATCCTTTAATAAAATTTTTTATATTAAATCATCCGTGATTTGAATCTTCTTCGTTTGATTTTTCATTACTGAATCACTCAACTTGCTCAAATAAAGGTAAACATCAAATTTCTTGAAATACACGGTTATTCATACAAACCAACTTTTGAATGTAAATACTTCAGCGAAAGGAAAATTTATTAATTTAAGTAAGTCACAGCTGAAGGAACTCGAACATTTAGCAAATGAAAAAATTTCAACTTTGTTATACTTACCAAATGGATTCGACTATGAAAACTCAAACATGTTACTACTAGCTGTCATTTTTTAATAACCTTCAAATTGAACAGAAAAAATTAAGTTTGTAGCATGAGCAATTTATAAAAAAAATAATAATACATATTATCAATTAAGGTACCTCAAGACGTTTGTACTGCAATCCTCTATTAAATAATGTAAGGTTCAATTACAAATCATCATAGAAAATTGTGTTATTCCATGAAAGATAAATATCATAAAAGACCAATCTAACGACATCCTTTTCTTGCAAACCTAATTATGACTGAAATAAGGGTTATATGGTAGACAGTAGGCATACTGGATAGTTTAGTTCCAACTTCAAACTCATTTCAATGACTTAGAGAAACTCCTAAATATACACACTTTAATAACCAAAACAAACAATACACTTGTTATTAACATCTGTAATATGGAAAGAACACGAGACAACGTGCAATTCTAAAACTGTCTTTTTACGCCTGGGATTGTATATTATTGCCCTTAACACTATATAATAGCAGTAGTAAAACATCTTTCATTTGAATCTTGTCTAAAATGTACGTACTACCCATTTCATGTTGAAACATCTTAAAACTGGATATTCATCTCGTCACAAAGGATATGTCCACCTAGAAATACTTGAGCAATCTCTTGGCACATCAATTAGCTTGTTTTGAATAATTTTCAGTTCCACCAGTATAATAACTTCAATCCCAAAGACCCCAATCGTTCCAACAAAAACCTCCTCCTTCAACAATACTTTTGTACTTTTTAGTCTTCTAAAAACTTCAATCCATTAATAAACCAACATCATTCATGAAACATTTCCAAGAAATATGCATATAAAAGTGTGCACATAATGGCCTGAACATTTGTGTCAGCAACCATGTTCATTAAAATATTGATTATTATCAAAACCAACACTTCCTTTTCATGGGGGCCATGTCTAACTGGTCAAACCCTGAGTTATCCATAATATTCCATTTAAAATACACACCTCATGGTATTAACTAAAAAAAACAAACAATAACCAGATCAATATCAATAATGTCACAGGAAGAAATGGGTAGCAGCACACTATTGGGAAGCAAAGCACTATTAATATGGAATCCTCTTTCTTGTTGATTTGCCCTGTGAATCAGATTTGTCAGTAATAATGATAACTTTTTAGTAATAAAAAAAATCACTCCCCATCCGCCCCCCTCAAAAAAGGGGCCTACATTCTTGCCAGCTTTCACATTTATTCACCCACTGATCACCATTTTGGTAATTTTTAATGGACTTCAACGGTGCTAACATGATGGTTAAGCAATGTTTACAAAAATGACTAGCAACCAACTCCACAAAACATAAGTGAACACCCTCATTCCCCACATACAATATTATTACACAAATTATCTCTGCATCATCTATTCCTACTAAAAATTTAAACGCATAAAAACAATACTGCTTACGATATGACAATGTTGAAAGACTTAGTATACTTAAAACTACTTTTTAATATGTTGTAGACCCTGTTCATTAAAGGCTGGATTTTTCATAAATACCTTTATTCAATGAAAACAAGTCATTAAATCTTAATTTGATCAAACATCCAAATTGCCATTATAACCTACCATAACTTGTCACATAACAAACAGCTACTTAAATAAGGAAATAATTCCTTATTAAGGGATAAATGATTTGAGTACTCAAATATTGGCTTATCCAGCCAATGTGAATCAGTTGAGGAAATTAACTGCAGGAAGGTGTTTTCCCCGCATTTTTGTTAGTACCAAGCCAAAACAGGTACCATTTCCTGAGCTTCATTGCCACTTAGGGCCGATATGACATCCACTTTAAGAAATATACACTGGGGTCATGAGGGCATATATATATATATATATTAAATATATATATATATATAAAGGATCGCAGATGGTAGTTGGGAGCATAACAAAAATCACAAAAGGGGTATAAAGACTACAAGATCCAAAAGGTGATGATAACTTGCAAGGTCAGAGTAGTATACTGAAAAACTGGGCATACACAAGGGGTAGGGATGAGGGCTGTGCCACGTGTATTTGTCTTTTAGCAGGTTGTATCCTACATAGGCTTGGTAAACAAAATTACCCTCAAGTTTATTTGGCACAGAAGTTCTTCTCTGCATTACCCCTAAATAATCATTACAGCCAACACAGTCAGCAATTTGTTTGGCACGTTTTTGATGGATTTACCTTGAGTATAATATAATTAACAAGAGCAAACTTCTATTACATTAACCTTATATTATTTTCAGAAACATGACCCTGATCAGTAAACCATCCTTAATCCTGATCACATGCTGACATCAGCCATAAGGCCACACAATCCCATCATTAAAAATATACAATGGCTAATGCAGCCACACTTGTTATACACATACTCAATAATGACAATGTATAACATCATGGGTTAAAAAGTACCAGAAAATATGACATGAAATAAAGAAATTATAGGTTATTTTAGATAAATTTCAATATTGCAACTATTACTTACGGAAGGATAATAGTTTACTCAACTTCCAGTACAAAATTTCTCAAGATGATGTCACATAATGATATATATAAATTATATTGAAGAAATGCATACCAACTGCAGCACATAATTAAGGCCCCTTTGCACCAAAAAATATAAATTTCAGAACTCAGATAATGATTATTGCTCTGAGAACTGTGAATTTATATAACTCATCATATATTATTTGCATGATGATATCAACACACAACAAAACCATGAATACTTGTATACAAGAGGGTAGAAAAGATGGATTACCTAAATAGGGAGGCCATTTCTACACGTCTGCATGTTAAGTACACAACTTGATTGAATTTATCATCTACTGCTTTTTAAAACAGGTGTTGAATAGTGAAACCTGATATGCTGTAAATTCTTAATATATCAATCAAAGTCACTGGAATTTATCCCCTAAGATTTGAATTTAGTAAAAAGAAACAATATAAAAATAATATTTACATAAAAATTATTGTACATTCTAAAGATCTTTTAACAACAATAAAAAACTGAACAATTTCCTTATCTCTTTGAGAATGTCTTTTTTCAGGATATATTTATGAAAAACTATTATATGCCAATGTTTCAGTATTTTACAATATAATCCTAAAATGAGATTTTTGTATAATGGGCCCCCGTGCATCCAGATGCCAGATGCACTCACATGTCTTGGGGAACAGTTATGTCAGTAACTCCGTCAATACAAAACCTGAAATTCCAAAAAAAAATTCTTAAAAATCAGACAACTTAATAATGTAAATTAACAAAAAAATCAAACAAAGCAGGACATACAAGGATTAAAAATCAAAGAAAAAAATTAATCCTTATGATTATTAACATCATCTCTGAAAACAGATTTTTAGCATAGTTAAAGGACAAAAGACTACAAACTCCTATTTTGATTAGTTTCTCAAACAATTCAAAAAGAAATATTCTATATATCCGAGTAGGTGATGCAATAAATTTCTTGTTAATATATATTTTTCATTTATCCATTCTGCAATACATTAATGGAAGTTCATACACCAACACCATTCCAAAAAAGAGACACTTCCACAATTCAGTTCAAATGAGAAGAGAGGCAATTACGCTTCTTAACAGATTTAACGATATGTTGACTGGGAATCCAAAAACAGATGCGCACCTCAGAATTAAGGCTTTCTATCCGTTCCCAGGAAAAAACTCTTCTCATTCCTTCAGGCTTACTCTTAGTCTCCTCTTGCAAACAATACGCTTTAACATTACTGGTTGGTGAATCACAGCTTTCAAGAAGTTAACATCACATACTTAGAGACCAATATTTGTACCATGTTTCCCACAGGCAGTCACCATAAATTTTCCTTTAACACGGGGACACTTTCAGGTGTTAATAATCATTGATGATATACCAGGAACGCCTTTCATCCACCACATGTTACAAGGAAACCTACTGAGCACTGCACCTTCTATCAATTCCTCCTGTACAAAATGACAATGATGCAGAGCGCACTTCTAATCACAGCTACTAAGGGCTTGTCTACAATGTCATATAGACAATGGTTCCCTAGGCATAGTAAAATAGTGCTGTACAATATTATTAGATTTTACACTGGATCATACTAAACAGTCAAGCAACTGGATACATTTTCAATAAAGATGTTCACACAAAATAAATTTCTAAAATCTAATGACGTTTCATGATGTGTGAATACGATACTTTTTCTTATTAAGAACAATGCATGAGCAATCAACCATAATTGGCTTATTACTAAAACGAATATTTGGCACAATATTTGGCAAGGAGCTAAAAATACCAACTGTATAAATGCCCTACATACACAAACAGAATAAAGAACAGGTTATCAGCTATTAGAATATTAAATGGTTTCTGTTTACCAATAACAAGGGCACACAGGTCTACAAAAAAATTATCTAGATTCAAGCAAGTCTTCGAACAAAACGAGATAAAATGGATATCAACTAAGACACTAATCAAGAGGGGCTCGAGATTAATTCAATGTAGGGTACCAAAACACAAGGCAATTAAAATCCTTATATAGCTACAACACAATAAGAAAACATGGACATAGAAAGTGTGGCAAGTGCTAGGGAGAAAACTGTTGGTAAGTTACGATTAAAAATGAATGCATAGGGTGATAGCAGATGCACAGCAAGCTGATTCAATCCTATGTTTAAAAGGTTAAAAATGGTATGCTTTTTTCAAACAACATAAAGGAAAAAGAAATAGAAAATCTTTACAAACACTTTTACAGGGTATTAAATCCCCGTTGTTATTATCATCCTAATTATGAGCCAGCTATTAAGAAAATCACAAATCTTTGGTTTGATCCCTTTACCGTTCCAATATGTTCATATTCGTTCTGCCCTGCCTTGCTTCACACAGGTGCCACAATCACAAAAGCTCTAAGGCCCAAGGCCAGCGGAAGTCAGTGTCAACCCTATCTAACAATCACTCTCCGCTAATTCATACCATGCACGAGTTCTGGCACTTTTTAAGAAAACTGCCATACTGTCTTTTTTTAAATTATTGACCATGGTTTCCCCCAAAGCAATTTCAGACCACACTTAAATAATGACCAAAATATATATTGCTGACATTAATGAATAGGAGCTTTGACAATGTGATTTGGTGCAATATAGTGATATCCCGGCATGGCCATGGCGGCTGTCTCCATGGATATCCTACAAAGACAGAGAAAAGAGGAGAAACACAATAGATCGAAAACAGATTCCACCAAGATGAAGAGCTCAAGGGCAACCACACACAGGCCAGAAATGAAAACTTGAGCAGCCATGAGGTAAATAAATTATTTTACCACCATGATAATAGCAAATTTCTAGCACTCTTGCATAATCATGTATTAAACCCAGTTTTATTTAAATTAATACCAAAACAACATTTATGTTTGAATATCCTCTGGCATGTCCCATTTGGTGCCTTGTAGTTACTCTTCTGTAAAATAAATTATCCTTTCTACAAATATAAACAATCTTCAAAATTAATACAAAGGTGAGAACTCGTTTTTATTACCATTTCCTAGAATGCATGGTGGTAAATTAAACATACCAGGTTAAGGGAAATGCAGAATCAAGCCTTATCAAAGCAGTATAAGTTTTCAAAATTTATCACTCCAGCTACTCTTAACGTACTTTAGTACAATGCTGCTAACATGATAAGACAAGATTCTTCAGGAATAACAACTGAAACACTATATAAACTTCTTAAGACATACACATTCTATTGTGTTCATTTATAATACAGAAAATATGCCAAATACAAGAAGGTTTATGCTTTCTGCAAGGCCAAGACAGGTGAACATTTCCAATTATCTTGGCAGAATAGAAATTCATACCCCCTTTAGAATATATAATGATTTCAAAAGTCAAAATTGTACATTAAATATAAAAAATGAAATGTATTCTACCCTAACAACATTCAAAAATACTATATCAAATAGTTGTATTTTTTCAGATGCGTTTAACATATACTTTACAATTCACTACTGTTTACTTCTGTAGTTTGTATTGACTACAAATTTTACAGATGAAAAGTCTAAATTAAACGTAGACTTATTGTCAGTGTATTTAAAACATTTAACATGAAAAACTTTCCTTGGTTAAGTAGACTATATAAAATAAAACTTTTCTGTTTACTCTAATGCAAAATCCTTTATTGACTGTTTACAACATAAAATACTAGAGCAAGTCATATTTGTTCCCAATATTTAACAACTGCAAATACTGAATTTGCAGTGTTTGGTTCTTCACGACTCCTAATTGGAGAAAATCAACGAAAGTCAAAAAAACTGATACAAAATAACAGTAAACAGAAATATCCACAATGATGCACTGAAAAATTATGCAAACTATAAAACTTTATAATATACTCGGAAATACCTACAATATTTCTATTCTCAATTTTGGAATCAACTATGAATCAATTGACGAGTAAGATGGAAAAGAAGCTAAGTTTTTGATATGTTATTAAAATTTCAAAATTAATCATAATTAAACTTCAATGGTTCTAGGATGCTTCCACACATCTTACCCATGTTCATTCTCCAGGTCACACAAACACATCCCTAAAATACACGACAATATGTGATCAATGTCACAAGTCATTCATAAGGATGAGATGTCCAAATTTTATTTTATTTTTAAACCAGTTCCTTTCTCAAACATCTCAAACACTTGTTCCTAGAACTCGTATGTCATAATTTTTCCTCTTATAGAGACTAAAAACAAATCTATAAAAATTAATGACATGTTAATCATAAGATGGCTTACAGCAATAATTACCTACAAAGTTATATTGCAGAAACTATGAAAACAATGTGCTGTCACATGATCAGTCCTAATGAGAACATGGTTTATCTAAACTCACAAATTGCATTGCAACACAATAAACCTGCCACTAAACATGATACCAATGTCCTAAAGTTGTACCTAATTCAACGACCTCAAGACATGATGTATGTATCTATTAGAAAAAATTACTTTAACACTGATAATGTTATCTTTTACAAACTTTATAACTTCTTTCTTGGGCCTCTTCAAATCCCACAATGCCTATCCCCGCTTTCTGTGATACCTTCTTCACCTTCAAAACGTGGGAGGAAGAGAGGAGCCGAGCAAGTCAACAATAAAATAAGCCTTCAATTCATATTCAAATGAAAATCTCCCATTATATCCAACCATAAAACAGAAAAAATAAAAACTTCTGTTTTATCTTGCTCTCCCCAGAACATTCCACAAAAACTAATAAGGTGCAAACTTGCTTCTCTCAGATTTAATTTTAGCCCCATTAGTGCTAGGCTCAGTGCCTGCACCAGCCCCTCCGCTAGCTTGGTTCCTCAGCTTAGGGGTATAGGTTTTGTGGGATCGGTGTACACCCGTGGTCTGAACTGGGCTGGGGCCGCCCCCACCCCCACCCCCTCCTCCCAGCAGGTCCGATAGGCCCCCGAGTGCACTCAGGCTGGAGAGGGCGTTGAGGGCGCCAGGTTTGGTTAGCAGCTGGGCGAGGGGGATGGCACTGGCCAGTGGGGAGGTGGTGGTGGTGGATGGGCCACCGCTACTGCCGGAGGTGGTGCCGGAGTTGGAGCCTGTTCCGCCGGTAGGGGATTGGTTTTTTTGGGCCTCAAGGTTAGCTTTCTGCAGTTCGATGCTGGGGAGTAGAGAGAAAGACGGGAAAACTGGGAATTAACAAGGATAAAACACTGGCAAAACGTGTACAAAAGTAGTAACACAAAGGATTTTCTGGGTTTGGTTTTTTGGCAGTAAAATAAAATTGGGCAAAGTAAAAAGTGGTTTTGTAATGGTATAGGTAGGTAGGTTTTGTTTAGTTACGGGTTGTAAAGCTCATGTTTTCCGAACATGAGGAATCATTCATTTCAATACCGAGAAGGTATTTGAGAATTGACAATTATTTGAAGAATATTTTAACTTGTTGAAAACAATCAAATGATTTATAGGTAAATAGTAAAATAAAATTTTTATGATACTCCAAATCTTAAATTCAAATTTCCTCAACATTGAAGTACAGTACTGTTTCCTTTTGTTCACCAAAGCTGCCGCACAGAAACTCTTAAACCAATACAAAAACTAATGACTTGGTATCAATGGCATTTTAAAAATTATACAAATCTTCCCAAAAATTTAAGCGTCACATTAAAGCCTCCGCTTGATTGGACACTGAACTAAATTAAAATTTGATGTGCCTTATCCACTGGGTAGTTCAACCGATTTTGACTTCCAAAACTAATCTTTTCTACAAAAATTTGTTTTAAAACATTATAAAGCATGCCTTTGTAAAATGATTGCACAAGCAAAAATAATTGATGGCTACATGTATTAAGTATGATTTTAATGGAATGGAGGTAGCCAAAAGTTCAAGGTAGCAGGCATGTGCAGGATGTTAGGGTTGCATCGACATCAGAAAAGGCAGAATGGCAAGAAACCAAGCCTGATGAAGAATAGGATAATCAATGAGGAATGAGTGGAACAGGCCCGAGAGGGAGCAGGAAGTAATCAAATGCTGTGCCTGGGATCAGGACACTGTAGCGGACAGGAAATGGAGGTGGCAGCGCGGCGGTGAGTTGGGAAGGGTTAAGGAGATCCTGAAAAAGAGGGAACGAAGATTCCACCATACCCACCCCCTATTTCAAATCCAACCTGCTGGAAAAGAAAACTCGAGTAATTTGCTCCAAAAAATGAAGCAACATCCACTGCATTTAGTTACAGATTTGACTTTCCTCATATTCACCCAGAAGAATTGTTTTCCGACTTCACTTTCCCATAGGCGAAGTCAATGTTTTTTATAAAACATTAAAACACAGGCAAATAATTTTAATTACCTCATATTGATCAGGTACTGTGCAAGAGCTACTGAGTCTGGATTCCCAGTGATGGTGATGGTCCTATCGGTGGTGCCACCTTCCCTTTCTTCACAGTTAGATATGCGAATCATTGCTCCACTAATTTGCCTGCAAATTCACAAATCATTAATGAAAAGCTCCAGGAGAACCAGGATGACGAGGTCCACGATTGCAGAACTACCTTATTTCAGCGATTTTGGTGCCACCCTTGCCAATAATGCAGCCAATAAGCTCATTAGGGACGGTCATTTCATGTGTCTGAGTTTGAGATCCAGCAGCTGTTCTGTTCTGATTATTTGCACGTAGTTGACTACCAGCAATGGCAGCTGCTTCTGGAAAATTACCATTAAAGCACTTAAGCCCTTACTTTTATTGCTTTAAAACTCTGGGCCAATAGAGAAAATCCATTATAACAGATTCATTGTAAAAAGATTACTGTTGAAGAAGTACCTGCAGGATTGAGAGCTCCGGAATTGTTAGTACCTAAACCACCTAGGCCAAGGGCAGCTAAACCAGCCAATGGCGTATTTCCAAGCTTTGAAATCTGAAAGTATATAAATCGACAAAGTCCATCCTTGAGGTGCTATGTTCATATTCATCAAGTCTAAAAGATATTTAAAACTACTCTATCTCATCATTACTATAAAATCAAGGAAAAATAAATTAATAACATTCAAACACTACACTATCTTAAAAAAGGAAAATTAAATAACACAATACATTTTACTTTCTATATATAACCTAAATTCCCTAATTGCTAACTACCCTGAATGACTTCATCAATAATGTTGTATATAAGACTCATTAGCAGTAATTGTATTTATAGGCTCTTAATTTCAATAGCTACAGATAGCTTTTTTATCATAAAATTTAACCTGCAGGTTTTTTAAGCTCAATACTTAAAAATTTCATGCAAATCCCACCACAAATAGGTACTTTTGATTATATTAACTTAAACAACATTCCAAAAGGTACGGCAGGTACACATTCCAAAACTACCTTTTATTGGGTTTCCAAACACTTGCCAATGATGTTACATAATTCAAACTTACAACACAAGTGCCTATGTCAAACACACGGTTCATAACCTACTCTTGGCATCTTTTGTTGGAGGGAAGGGTGAGCTGCGGTGAATTCTGGAAAGGATATTTTGTGAACAAGGTGTATTATCAAGGTCTTGCAGAATTATTTTGTCGCCAGGGTACTATGAAAACCAGTTTTCCAGTGATACATAAGAGATTATATAAACAAACTTAACACATATGATACTCATTAATGCCTGTAAATGTTCACACAGCATAAAAAAATTGCCAAATTAAAATTAACAAACTAAAGAGTAGTCAAAATACAAGATGAAAGCTAAATTGAACTTAAAAAAAGGAAACAAATCTAGTGGAAGGATGATGGTGAGCTGGAAAACTAATAATAAAAAAAGGCTTCCTACTAGGTAAGATAAAAACATTAGCATCAAGGAGCTGAGGATGTAAAACAGCTTGTGTGAACAGTTACAGGTTTTCTAATAAGAAAATAGCTGCCAACACGCCTGGGGGGCCCCGTTGGGAAAACAGACCCCTTCCCATTATTACATAACCGCCCACTATCTGAGAATAATCCACACAATATTTCCTAAGGTGCGCACAATTTCAATCTTAAAACATGAATTTCGATGATATATATATATATATATATATATATATATATATATATATATATATATATATATATATATATATATACATATAAATAAGAAGCCATGCAAAGTTATAATTTGCGTAGATGTATTTCCACTTTAATGGGATTTAGCATACTTTCAGGTATTTCTTCAAATCAGCTCATTTTTTTAAGGAGCAAAGGTATTTGAGAAAAGGCATGCTCGGTCATAGGTAGGCTATTGGTTTGGATCAGGTAATTGAAGTGCCAGAAAAAATTATAAGCTCACAGTACGTCTGCTCACTTTAACTATAATGAGTGTGTTTATCTCTTATGCTTGTTAGTCACAGCTCAAATACTAACTTTCTGAAATTACATGTACAAGCTTAAGTGCTGACTACATTTTGAAGCAAAACCAAAAACATTCTAATCAGTACACAATGTTAGTGTATTGTAAATAAAAATGTAATAAAAATAATTAAATCAATTCTCAAGCATCACATAGGCACGAGCTCCAGTTACCAGGGACCTGACCAAGCTTTATATTAATCATAATTTGCTCCAGATCCTATCTTATGCAAAAAAGGAAACTGTGGTATGGTTGCGCACACGTACATATCAAATTTTTCTCACTTTACAGCCGAAATTGAAATGTAAAATAGCTGCAGAATGGGCAGACAGACCAACCAATGCCTTTAGATTCCTACACCCATTTGCCTGCTCCATTTGTAACTTTAAAATAAATATTCCATACACAATGGAGTAGTGGGGGAGAAGTGTTACCTCACGGAGATTCAGGAATGGGAAAGGGAATGGTCCCTGGGAGCTGCAGCAATTGCCAGCCCGTCCAATGACAAATCGCCCGTGACCAGACTTACATCGGCCAGGTGGCTCATGGCTGCCTGCATGTGTCCGTTCTTCAGGGGCTCGGAGTGGGCGAGCCCATGTGCCGCCGCCGCAGCCGCTGCCGCGGCGGCGGCCGCCGCGGCCGCGGGTAGGAGCGGAGAGTGAGAGGGATGGGGTGGCAGGCCCAACGGGGGAGGGGGAGCCCCAGGCGGGAGGGCGGCAGGGAACAGGGGCACAGTACTTACGTCTGGGTGGGCGGGCACAGCATAGTTACCCTGGATGGTATATGCCTGTCCTCCTGCCAAGATGACGGGACCAGCCACCTGGGGTTTGGGGCGATAAGGGATGGTGGCACCTTTGGGAGGGGACTGTAAAGAAACAAAAAGAACACTGACAGGTGATGCTAATTTTATCGAAAAAGTTTATGAGTCACAGTTAGGGAAGGAAACAAGAAACTCTCAAAAGATAGTTTTAATTAACATGGACATTTGACTTTTATTCTTGCGATAAATCTACAGTAAAAATTCCATGTTTATCAATGAGTACATTTTCTATTGAAACTGCCAAAAATTCAGTGAATTCCTGATTCGACATGGTTTGCGCTTCACTGATGTTGGAGATATAGAGGATGGCAGGGAATCAAAATGAATCCCACTGCCATGAAATTATTTCTAAGCATTCACTCGCACTAAGCAAATGTGGCAGTGCAAAATCAAGGATAGACTGAACTCAACTCCTTTTACCATTTTCTTACATCGCACTGTTAAATAATTTTATAACATTTCAAAGGAATGAGAATGTAGGCATTTCTATAAAGAAGTCTTTATTCTTATCTATCATACTGACATAAACAATGCAATTCATTTTTATACTGAAGTATAAAAATTAGGTTGAAGTAAACCTCTCCAAACAATGGAATATGGTGAGGTAAAATTAAACTAATTATGAGATTAGAAAACTTATAATTTACATACCTCAAGCATAACACAGCAAATATGATAGATGCACTGTGTGATGGCTTCACTGGTTCCTGAAATGGTAACTGCTCTTTCGGTTGAATTAGGCAGCATTTCAGATGCTACTTGGATGCTAGCTCCTGTAACTTCACGTATTTCTTTTATCTTAGATCCTCCTTTACCAATGAGAGACCCACACTGTGAAGCTGGAACAATTAATCGGAGGGTTATGGGGGGTTTAGGAACACCACCAGGACTGGGAGAACCCTGCATATCCTGATAGGCTGCCGATGTCTGAAATGAGATCGATTCAACATTAACACTTTACAAATTAACAATAGAATATTATCAAAAACTTTTTCAACTAACTTACCTCTTCAAACTTCTTGCAGATAAGGGTAAAAGCCTTAAAGATGGCATTGGTTGGTCCAGTAACAGTGACAATTCTCTCAGGGCATGATCCATCAGAAATGTTGATTTTAGCTCCAGACTAAAAATATAATACTATATATTATTTACTTTTCATTGATGTAGTTAGCCTATAGATAGCCCAACTATTATTAGGGAATGCTTCTGAAAATTCAGTAATTCTAATCTTTTTCATGAAAACATCCAAGCATATACAACACTCCAAAGAATTAATTTTCTTGAGACTTAAAGACATTTTGAAAAATATCAACTTTTTTCTTCAAAAATTCTAGGAATTCGATTTTTTAATCTTTACCGCATCTACCAGAACCCTAAATATTACACTACTGGCAGCTGTAACTATAAAGAACATAGCAGATGAATTTTGATATTTCAAAAAGGAGAATGTCATTTGACAATCATCATCATGCTGCTGTCCAAAGACAGGTTTCAGCTGAATTGCTGCTTCCATGTCTCTCTCTCTGGAAGCCTCTTTTATACCTCTATAAGTACTATATTCCTGCTTTATATTCTCTAATATTCCTCTTCTTTTCCTCCCTCTTCTTTCACTAATTTTGCCTTCTAAGATTGTCCTTTGTAAACACTGTCTTCTCAATATGTGCCCTATCCAATTTGCTTTTCTTTTCCTGATTGTTTTTATTAGCATCCTTTCTTCTCCCACCATTTCTAATACTTCTTCATTTCTCTTCCTCTCTGTCCATTTCACTTTCATCATTCTCCTCCATACCCACATCTCAAAACTTTCTAAATATTTTTCCTCCTTTCTCCTTACCGTCCACGTCTCGGCACCATAAAGAGCTATGCTCCATATGTAGCATTTTGCTAATTTCTTCCTTGTTTCTAAATTTATTTTCTTGCTTGTGAGAAGCTCCTTCTCGTTAAATGCTGCTTTTGCCATTGCAATCCTACTTCTGATGTCCTGTGTACTACTTCCATCCTGCGCTAAAATACTGCCAAGATATTTGAAACTACTTACTTGTTCCAATTTTTGGCCATTTACCATTATATTTAATTCTTTATGTTCCTTTGAAACCACCATGACTTTCGTTTTTTCTATATTGATCTTCATTCCATATTGTTGGCCAACCTCCACTAGTCTGTCTGTCATCCTCTGAAGCTCTTTCTCGTCTTCTGCTATTAAGCCCTGATCATCTGCGTATTTAATGGTGGTAATACTTTCACCTCCTATCTTAAATCCTTTCTCTTCCATCAACGCTTCTTCTGTTATTGTTTCTGCATAAATATTAAATATTGCTGGTGAAATAGGACATCCCTGCCTCACTCCCCTCCCTATCGAAGTACTTTCTGTTTCTTCTCCTTCAACCCTGACTAATCTTTTGATCAAAGTAAAGGTTTTTAAGCAGTCTTTTATCTTTCCAATCTATTCCTATTTTGTTTAAAATACCCAGCATTTTATCCCACTTCACTCTGTCAAAAGCTTTCTCCCAATCTACAAAACAAAAATACATACCTTTATTGACTTCTAGCGCTCTTTCTATCATCATCCTCATGCATCCTATAGCATCTCTAGTTCCTCTTCTGAAACCAAACTAATAATCTTGCAGCTCCTTTTCTATTTTACCTTCAATTCTTTTGGTTATTATTCTGGTTAGAACTTTAGCTGTATGAGAAATTAAACTAATAGTTCTGTAATCCTTACAACTTTTTGCATTGTTCTTTTTCTCCAGTGGTACCATAACAACATCTAAAAAATCTTCAGGACATATGCCAGTATCATATACTTGGTTAAAGAATTTTGTGAGTTGCTTAACTGCTTTCGACCCCAAAACCTTAAGAACGTCCACTGGTATAGCATCACTCCCAACAGCCTTCCTTCTTTTCATGTCATCAATTGCTCTTTTAACTTCAGACTCGAGAATACTTGGTCCAAGCTGGTCTTTTTCCACATCCTCTTTTTCATTTAATTCAATATTTCTTGGCTTTCCTTCTTTGTCATACAACACCTCAATGTATTCTTTCTAGACATTCTTTACATTGTCTGGCTCCGAGACTATTTTACCAATTTTGTTCATGATTCCTTTGCGTCCTATCTTTCTTGCCTTTTTTGTATAGTTCCCTTGCTTTGCTATACATGAGGTCTGTTCTACAAATTCTTTCACACTCGACAATCTCGCATTTCTCATTTATCCACTGTTCTCTGGCTTTATCTTTTTCCCTTCTTAAAGCATTATTTAACTCATTGTACTTTCTTTGGCCTTCTTCAGTGTTTATGTTCTTCCACTTTCTCCGCTCTTCCATTTTTTGCAGCATGGCTGCTGTGATCCAGGGTTTTTTTATTCTTTCACCTGTTATCTTTCCTACCTTCTTTTCCATTACATCTTTAATGTTGCTATGGATGTATCTCCACTCCTCATCTACATTGTTCCTATTTTCTTCAGCTTCCTCTCCCAACCTTTCCTCCAGCTCAGTCATGATAGCCTCCTTGTTCTTAAGGAGTTCCTTTAAGTTCCATTTCTTGTTAACTCCTATGTTTCTCTTAACACTCTTCAGTCTACATTGTGTATTTGCCACCAAAAGGTTGTGGTCGAAATCGATATCTGCCCCTGGTAGTGTTTTCACATTTTTAATGCTATTTCTAAATCCAGTGGTACCATAACAACATCCAAAAAATGACAATATTAATCACAAATTACACAATACATAAAAAATAGAAAATGATGTTTTGCTTCATATATATGATGAATGAGATACAATACAAGTCCTTCATGTTCAAAACACAAGGTATTCACTCCATAGGTCAAAAACCAATGTTGAAAATAAAAACTTCCCTCGCGTATAAGAAATGCTACATTATAAATGATTCTTCTATTTAGGATTAAATTCTACCATTAATGTTACAAGTAAAAAAGGCCCAAAAATCCAAAAATAACAATGATTTGAAATTAACGGAAGAGACAAAGAAATCATAAAAAAGATGCACTGATAAGGGGCATTTAAAAGAATGAACTCTAATTCCAATTCACACTATCTAATAGATATATTTATTGCAATCAACCAATACCAAGTAAGCAAATACTAATGCAGAAAAAGCAGTTTACTTACTTCTTCTCTAAACCTTTTCACAATTTCACCTTTCTTGCCAATAATACTGCCCACTTCCTGTAAATTAAAAATTGAATATTTAGCAAATAAAATCTTTTTATACTGAAAACATCTAAAAATATGTGGTCCATACATTAATAGCAAAAATAACTTACAGCATCTGTCCCTATCTATAATCATTAATGATTACGTTATTCATGTAATTAAGTCATTTCCTCGCAATTTAGGTTAAAAATTACCCTTAAGTTACTCTTGCTAAGTTTAACAGCAAAACTGATCATTACTAAGAAGGCAAAATTACTCCAGAATTTCTTCGATTTTTGACAAAGAAAATATGATAAAAGCATTTGATAATTGAATGATGGCTAAAAACTAAGCAGCAATATTCCATCAAGTGACAAAATGCTTGTTTTTCAATTTTTGTAAAACAAAGCAAATAAAAATAGCAATTATTCCCAGGTAACGCAATAAATAAATTCATGGGTTACTGTCAAGAGCCAAATCAAACACAAATATTAATCCCAGATGTAGAAAAAGTATTTGAACATATAATTCTGAGGATGACACTAGATAGCCAAGCCTAGCAGCAGAACTCAATAATAAAATAACCACTCCATAGAATATGAAAAAATTACTTCATGTTTAACATTCAACAGAATATAAAATATCAAACAATGCAGTAAAATACACAAATTGATTCACTGCACTAATATGCTGAAAAGTATTATCCTCAGAATTAATAATCTTTCCAAAACTCTATGATAATGAAATATTAATAAAATATAATAACATTAATATAACCACTTCAATTCCAAACATTTTTAATGTGACATATTTTGAGGCTTTTTTTAATTGATATTGAAGATTAACAAAAAGTCCAAACCAGGACTGGTTTCCCGAAGTTGACGCCCCAAATTGATTACTTATATTGCCAGGAAATGTTTCAGTGTGTGATAGTCATTCCAAGGAATTCTCATACCATAAATACTATTTGCGGTTCATAGTTTATCAATGATAGAGAAAAATTATCAGGTTTAAATACTAAAAACAATGTCAATATCTTTTTCTGACATTATATTTTGCGTGTTTTTTTAAATAAACGAATTCAATAAATGTTACTGTTTAAACGCTATTATGTATAGATCAACTGTTCATTGCTGAAGGATAGTTGAGTGAAAAAGAAAATAACCCATTTGTTCACTCATCTATGCTCAAACTGAGTTCGGTAATAATCATCTTCATGGCAACAATCCGATAAAATGCTATTTAAAATGCAAAACTGCTTTGTTTTAATAGAAATTCAAGAAAATACGATCATTTATCAAAATTCTGTGATAATAATTAGAAACTACATTCTTTTCCCCTTAGAACAGTACAAACTTCGCTTCAATATCACAATTTTAAGACATTTTAAAGTAATAAAAAAAACATCTCTGCACGATGGATTTGAGACTTCCTATGTAAAAAAAATTGGGACAAAATGCTCTTGTAATCAAACCTGGGACTTCAATCTTTGCCAAATAAAATATAGCCTGGAGGTGAGCCCTGGCAACACGAGTCTCATATCAAGTTTCATGAAAATCGGTCCATTGATGCAAAAGTTGTTAGTGGGGGACACATACAGACAACCATTTCATAAGGCTGTTTCCTTTGGAAACCTACCTAAAAATTATCAGTTTTTGCTAGTACATACAAGGGGAAAAATCACTCAAAACATTCTAAACGTTGAAAATCTATCACATTTAAAAAATCTTACGATGATTTTTCATTCATCATTAAAACTTGAACATTTGATAAGTATCACCCTAGAATATATATTAACCACACAAATTATTCACTTGGATCAAGGTCACACTTTTAAGTCCATTTTCACCAGCTGAAAATTCAAATAAAATCACAAGAACAAATTGTAAGCACATTAAGTACAGCTAACTGATACATAAGTGAATGCAAGAAAACTTTCCTGTTTCTGTAATAATTTTCCAGAAAAGCTTAAAACAGCAGTATATGATGCAGAATTTTTGTAATTAATTTTGGAACAGCAAAATTTAAATTTGTGCAAATGAGGAAAACATTGGAGAACTTAGTGAAAACTTTGATAATTATACCAATATATTTGCACTTCTCGAGGGTTCTGATCGGTATCTTTTGGGGTATGTTTTTAAATCAAAATAAGTCGACCCATCCAATGCATCTCTGCTGTCAATTTGGAAAAAATTCTACTAAAAGAATGAGTGAGGAATTTAGACAAAGCTTTCAATTATTATGAACCATTCAAATCACCTGAAAATTGATTCCAGTACACCTATACACATCAGTAAAATGTATTCAAGGAAAAGGTGCCAATTACCAGAATAGCATTAAAAGTATCTCAAACGAAACATTCCATGAAAGGAATATTCTCTTCAAAATCCAGGATTCCAACACTTCAATTTATAAGGTAAGTATGCTCCCACTACCATATTTTTGTATTTAAAATATAAAAATCGCTAATAACATATATTAAGAGCGAACAAAATTATCATTAATACAAAATATTTTAATCATTTGCAATATGACTACCTGGGAGATTAATTCCTTCAACAAACAACGAATTGCCCTAAATTTTAAGTGGAAAGATAAAAAAAAAATAAAAATCATGTATTTGCTGAAATAACACGTAAATTACGACAAAAACTGACGCAATTTTAATGAAACGTGATCCAAATTGAAAATAAAAAAGTTACTATAGGTATGTATAAAAATGAAAACTTGCATTGGGTTGAGAATAGTAATAACAAAAACAATCGCTCTTCCTAGACCGATGGTTTAAATACCAAACACAATCGCATTATATTTAACGTAAGAGGAAGTTCGCATAAAAGGACTGGAATAATAGAACAACGTGTCGTTCAAGTAATACAAAACCGGCAGAAATGAAATTAAATGTGACCAAAACTGAAGATTTTTCTAACACTTACGAGGCAAAAATATAACTTCCGCGTAAACACCAACCAGGTATATGTTCTCTGACAATTCCATTCGCCTCGCAAAAACTTTGGTTCAAAAATAAACTAAACATGAGGCTCGAGCACGATTTGAAATAGAAATGAACGAATGGAAAATCCGAAGATGGCCAACTATCGAAGAGATGAAGATAGAATGCGATAGAGCTCTCAATCCTAAGCAGTAAACCAGTACGTCAATTTCTAAGAGTACACGACCGCGCTACATGAGAAAACCGCGCTCGATACCATCGACTATGACGTCATTAGCTTTCGGTCCAGCGCGACGTGACGCCTCGATACGAATCCGCGTACATCATGCGATAACATCCATCGACTAAGTAGAAATTCCACTTCGACGATTGCACAATGTTGTGTTAGGTGTATGAATTTCACTAAAAATTCATCAAATGTAATTACTGAAAAGTTTTATCAATGAATTTGGTTTAACTTCTACCAGTTTGTAAGAATAATTTTTCAAATACTCTATAGAGGCACTAAATAATTGAAAATCATGATGCATTCCAATGCTATTAATCAAGGACACCGACTCCTATTATATTGGAATGTAGAAAATAAGGACCTCACAAGGACACTTTAATGTGGGATGTTTATGCCGGGAATCCGCGAGAAGTGAAAACTATTTCTATTAGCATACGCAACAATGAACCTTGATGTCAACCCATTGCCGCATCGACTCGGACAATTAATTACAGAGAAAATATCATAAAGGCAAAAACTACTGTGGGTCTGTCCGGAGGAGTCGCAACTACTGTAAAAAGCTGTGACGGGGATTTTTACTAAATGCCACCTATCACAGCATTAATGGCTTGTTAGTTTGTTAATAGTACGAATTGCCGCGAAAAAACGCGATCTTTTGCCGCTGGGATTGAAAACGGCTAACACCAAATTATGCAAAAATTACAACCCTCATCGGAAATGCTGGCAGCAGGAAAAAATCTTTTAACTGCAAATTGCTGTCTTGTTTATAAAAATAGTTCCTGAACTTTAAAAATCAGTTGTTCAGTCAAACTGAACTACTTAATGGAAATAAAACTACCATTCAAGCATCTCACAACTGCTAGGAATATAAATTGGCGGTCCATGAACGCATCTGGAATATTCAAGCATCATCAGTGCAGAAGCAATTATTTAATCTTGTCTGTTTCGCCTCATTTTCTGCTTGTCAATTCTTAAAGCAACATATTAATTACTAAGAAGAAAGTTAGGAGCAAACGAACCATTTAATTTGCTGGTGAATACCCAACTTCGACGTTAATGCGCAATTAACTTAAAATAGCGATTCTAAAAATGAATCCAGTACGAGTCGCCTATATTGTAGTTAACGATACCCTAATGATAGAAATTGTGAATGCTAGTGTAATTAACGAACGTGAAGTAGCCGCACTCCGCAGGTTTCATTCGCAACATTAACAATGCATTTGAAATGAAGTAATCAATCCTTTATCAATGTTTTAGAGAATTAGATGATCTACAGTCCTTCCGTGAAACAGGTACAGAACAGGATACAATTCACAAACTTCGTAAATCCTATGGCGTAACTAACAGGATTAGCAGCACCTAAAATGCTTCCCTAAGAAGTCCCAGCAGTGTGGCTCCCTGCGTCCGCTCGAGAAGCCCGACGTGAAGACCAAAAGAATCATCCGAAAGTTGGCAACCAAAACGACTTGCCCTCTTGAATAGGATTTGTGACACCATCAAATATAGTCGAACACCTTAATGTATATTCGCTCACAATATTAAAGGTTTCAGCGAACAAAAAAATAGACCTGATCGAGAAACAAATGGGAAAGCAAAGAAAGATACTGATGAAAATGCATAACACGATTCAACAATTACACAGAACGCGCATTCGCGTTAACTTCCCAACGTAGCATGAAGCTAAAATGCAACGTCTTTAGCTTCTACCTGAGGCTTCTTTGTCTTCCTTCTCCTTCAGTTCCAACTTCCTGAAAAAATAATGTAGGAAGGAACGCACTCAACGTTTAACACCACTTTCACAACGAATGATAAATTAAGACTTTTACTTTTACGCGTTAGAAAGATTCTGTAAACTCGGACTAGACATCTTGATGAAGCCGCGATCTTCAACACCCGAGAGCATCAACGCCATTCGCCGCATTATTCACCTTCGGACGCATTAGCATTCATTCTATTGTGAGACGCTGCAAACAATGACAGCAGTTTACCCCAAAATCGTGTTACCTTATCACTAACGAAATAATTCCTCAAGAATAATAACAACAACATGCCGCCGTTATCTGTGTCCCTAATGCGACGTCTTCCATCACACCTACCTTTCCCTGCATGATGAGCCGGATGGTGAGGGTGACTGTGGGGTCGTCATTGGGAAGAGGCTTGTCTATGGATGCCATTTCGGTGTCGCTTGAGCGTTGAGATTCCAGTTTCACCGGGTATGACCCAAGTGCCATACAACTACGGCAGGGCGATATATGGAATTGGGACCCGAATTACTCAAAACGGGAGCGAGGGAAAGGAGAGGGGGTTGGTGCAGGGAAGTGGAAAGGGTGGAAATAGTTGGTGCAGGTATTTTGTTTCTTATGCAGACGTTGCTACTTAAAGTTGCCAAGGGGAGCCGGGAACCAGGGCCTGGGGGGCGGTGGTGAACCAGGTCAATCAGGTCACTCTGTGGACAAAGAGAAGCAAGCAGATGCTGGTTAGGAAAGAGAAGATGTTTTGGGGGAAAATACGAGGGTCATGCGACGGGGTACATGCAGGACAGGTATATTGTGAAAACAGAAGGCATACCTGAAAGGATACTCGAACTTCAACTGCTCTAAATTTTATAATCCACTAAAGACCATTTCTTTAAAACTATGCTATCGCTACTTTCCACTACGAATACGCCGAAACAATCTCCTCGCACTGACCTGAAATTGTTAACACGACGAGAACGCAAGGGTACATGTGGACGGGAGGAAGGATGGTTGGACAAGGTGGGAGGTGGGCGTGAGACAACCGACCGGCTTCCACGACGCTTATTGGGACAGTGAGCTAGCAAGCAACCTCTCCGCCGCCGTCCCGTCCTGCCCCCCTTCCCCACAGACAGTGACGAAGCCCCTCAAGATAACTAAGTTCCGGGGACACCGTTCATGCGACGTATTATTTTCTGTACGTCTGCATAATACCCCAGAAAACATGGTAAATCAGATCATAACGCGGCACCTCCTTCGTAGCATAACTTAAAAAAACACTTGAAAATACTCGCTAATTAAATTTAAATTATTATAGAATAAAATGCCGAAATCCCTTTATCTCCAAAAATACCTCATTTATTATTAGTATCTATAATAAACAATGACCCGCACACATGACGGTTAATCCTGCTATGTGTATCGATAAAAATTTTTGTTCTGGAGAATTAAAGACGACAACATGCAAATGCACGATAAAACCGCAATCTTTCTCACTCCCAAATAAAATTGTATTTGAAATACTTTCTCAATTATATTATATATATATATATATATATATTTATTATGTTCGCGTTATCCCTTTTGAATACATTACATAAGATGTACATATGAAACGTGATGACACAAAAAAGGTTTTTTGCCGTATTTATTGCTTAAGTGAAAGACCTACCAAAATGGTATTACTAATTACTGTAAGCGCATACAATCTTCCTCGGAAGATATTATGTGTGCAATTTTAACGTGCTTGTAAATAGCTCACGTCTACAGAAAACAAGACACGACGCCTTAGAATTCAAAGACCCAACTCACGGACCTTCCATTTTACTCTCACCCTTTTACTTCCAAGAGGCGGGCGGCCCACGCGCAGTTGCGCCGCATGACCCCAGCACGAGCAGATCAATATCACACGGCAGAATGAAAGAGTGGTGGAAGTGCGAGCCTGCATTTTATGATAAAGATGAGAAACCGCTCCTAAGATCCGTGTATTTACGGATACGACTAAAAACAGAGCTTACTCCGCTAAATTAGCCATTCTTAAAATTCCTACCAACGATCGTCCTTTCAACGGGGCATTAAAAATCAGGCGCGAAGACATATTCGGTGACACACTGGAACAACAGCATACGCAGAAAATGTTTAAATAGTGCGAAATTATGACGTTAAAATTAACATAAAAGCTGAAATTGCGGTTTTACCGCGTGCGATCGACCATAGCTTCGAAAATTTCTCTAATCGGCGACGACTGAAAAATCCATAAAAAACACGATTCCTGTTTCCGAGCGAAGCATTTTAGCGGCTTCGGCTCGTGCACATTTGTAAAGAGTAGTCTGCGCGCCTCAGCAGCAGCCATCATTATCGATCGCTTACATTCTCCCCGACACGATCCGAGTAACATAACAAAAGACTCGGGCGTTTCATCCCGACTGCGATGTGATGCTTCTTCTACCAGTACAAAAAATAACACAAAACATAAGAAAGAAGCATAAGACGTATAATTGGTAAGGTAATTAAATAAAAGAAAGAGCAGCGAAGCGAGGAGTGATGGCGTTAGGGAGGGCGATTAGGATTTGAGAGAAGTAGGGCGAGCAAGAGAGGAAAGGGAGGGGGGATGATATCGAGAGGGTCGGTTCTGGCGAGGAGCAGAGGCACGTCGCCTTCCCTTGCGAACGACTGCCGCCTCACCCTCGAGGAGCAGGGGCTGAGTCAGCTAGATTACGGGACGGAAAGATTTTCGAGTGGCCTCCTCTTCTCCTCCACCTTTCAGCAACTACCTTTCTATCCGCGAGACACTCCACTCGAATGCCGCGCGATGGTGCTAACAACGAAGGGGGGAAAGGTTTCACATGTGGGTGAAAGGTGAATTCAGCAGCACCGCGCTTAAAAAAATTTCAAGAGAACTACTCCACCAAATTAAATTTTCAGCAGCAAAATTACGAACGCAGGCGTGCGACGCAAAAAACTGAAAAATTTGTGCTACGTTTAACGAAATAAAAACAACATTTTATAACAACAATGCATAATTAATATATGTTAATTGCGAGAGAAATACTTGAAAAATAATAAGACGAGCTCGCTGAAATTTCAACAGATCTTCCGCGCATGAGCTAATTACACGAGTTTACACCTCAATTCTACAATTTTAACCATTATTCTGTCATTTCCTAAGCGGCGCACGCATATATATATATATATATATATATATATATATATATATATATATATATATATATATGTATGTATGTGTGTGTGTGTGTGTGTGTATGATATTCATAACTTGACAAATTCCCAATACTATCCTACATATATTAATTACAATAAGAGTATAGCATTAAAATAATACAGGTAATTTCAAAACAAAGTAATGAGATTAATTTCGTCAAAATTGAAACAAGGGACCGAGACTTAGCGGAGATAAAGCAGTAAATATTCCACGAGAAAGTGCCTATAATATACTTATAAATCTAATCACTCAGGAAAAAATTAACGCGAACTTTTTAAAGAGATGCTCATATAATTGAAAGAGGGGGCAACAGCAGGATACTGCACCAATCATGTGAATATGAGTCTGACGTAATAGAAAAGAAGACCATCGCCACGACGACCGCCACCACCCCCAACAATCAATGATATTCGCGTTGTCATAGCAACGAGCCTTCCCGTCACTCCGGGGGCAACAATCTCGCCGGCGTTGCCATGGATACCGCGCGCCAGGTGGATGCGGAGGAACACTCGACTGGGCGTGGGGTGGTGGGTGTCGCGGGGGTGGGGAAGGGGGAGATCGGGAGAAAGCAGCGATGATCGCGTTTTAACTCGTTCGAACGTAACGGTCGCGTGCGTGCCATACACGGAAGAAGAAAGACCACGTACAAATACTGCATCACGCGCTATCGCATGAAATTAAAAGAGCAACTCGTGTCGAAACGAACGTGCAAGGCCCTCTATCCCACTACCCGACCGTCCCCAAACATATTCACGGCCGAACGATCCCTTTAAAACCTTTGCCGTCCAATTGCGTTAGCACCATCTCGACGAGCATCACCTCCAACTATTAAGCGACACGAAACCACTTCGAGCGAAACGACCGACCGCAAAACGGCCAACGAGAAAAAAATTTCGGCCTCGACCCGACTTTCTTTTGAAGTCTCAGCGCGTCGTACCTAATAGGCCGAACACGGTTTTTCATTGCCAGGAATAAATAAGTAAATATGTATATATGCGGGGGATTCACAATTTAATAAAAACTAACGTGGCACACGACTCGACGCACTTTTTCAAAACGAGTCTTCGCTGACTGAAGTTCGCGATTCGTGAAATCGCTAGATCATCATCACAACAACCACGATAGCGCGAAAGATATGTGATATCGACACACGCGAGCCATAAAATAAATACACTAACGAAAACGGCACAATACCGGAAGATCACGAACCTCACGGAGTGATCCAAACTTCCTTTTATTCCCAGCTACAAACTGAGAGAAGCGGAGGAGGCATGTATGGAGATGGTTACGGGTCGCCACCGACGAAGAGCAGCACGAGTACAGCCCGCGCGCGTGTATCACACTGCACTCTCTCTCTCTTCCCCCACCACCGCCGATCTCTCGCGTCCGTACCGAGAGGACCAAAAACTCTCCACCGCCCCTCTCTCTACAACAGTTTCATTCGGGCCTCCAACTCCGCCACTTCTCCCCACCCGGTCCGTATTGAGAGGGAACCAAGACCACCACCACGACGTCGTCGGCGGCGGCTCTCCCTGCATGAATCAATAACTAGCGAGCGCGCGCCTCTCTCGACCCGTGGGGTGCCGACCGTCGTCCTTCCCTCCCACGAAGTCTACCCCGACCCAACGGTCGCCGCGAACACGCCCCCACCTGCCTGCCACTCGACTTCGTTCGAGATCGCCGCCGGAAGCACGAGTGCCGTAACCACCGCCTTAAGTAGCGAAGGCCCCAATTTCTAACGACGGACGATGATACGCCTCGCCGTTTTTCTTTTAGTCTCCTCAGCAAGATGAAACTCGGGGCATGTAGTCACGAAGAATACGGTATATACACCTCTCGAGGAAAGCGCTACTTTTATCGTCGATATTTTACCGCATTATAAGTGTCAAAATAAAACTACGCGATCAAGGGCTAAAAAATTTGCCAGCGCTCTTAAATACCGCGACGGGATTTACTTTACCTTTTTATTAAAAGTTGAAAGCACCAAGAGGCGTGGGGGGAAAACAAGTCGCGCCCCACTTGCAGCGAAGACGTTGTGCGCACACACCGCATACGAAATCAGATCCAGTGAGAGGCGGGATTGATAGAGAAATAAGGAGTGATAAGGCACACTAGAGAGCGTCCGACTGGGAGTGCGTGGTGGGGATAGCGGCGAAATGGCGAGAACAAGAGAGGGGGAAGCCGCGTAGCATGCATTCGGTTGGCCGGAATCTTTTTTTTTTAAGCCCCTTTCCAAACTGCAGGTAGGGCTAGGAGGCTCGGAGGTGCGCGGCTGCGGCGGCGAGAGCCCGGGATCACCGCCACCTCGACGGGTGCGTTCGTCTAAAAATATCACGCGACGCCGACAAACGGCACGAGGGAAGAAGGGGCTCGAAGTCGGGGACACGGCGAGACGTATAAAACGAGCGAGTGACACTACGACGCTCGCTTTGACTGTGATGTGGTTCCATCTTCTCGATAAAAATATATCGATCAAAAAACGCCACGTGTAAATACCCGACAATGACGGGAATTCGGCGGCACGGATAACTATCGCGCAACTCGTATTAAAAAATTTGATTATATCCTTTTTAAAAAAATTGATGGGTTTCCGGCAAAATATTATGGAAAAGGTGAAAACATTCGACGTGAATGCAATCTGTAAGATCAAAACAACACCTAACTAAGGTAAATCAAGACCGCAGTCTCACTTAAATCTTGGTTCTCCTAAATTTATTGAACTAGAAAAGTTGATAGCCACGAGTCTGCAGCGATTCGTGGACAAAACTACTCGCAATTGTCTCAGGATCTCATACATATTTGCCGCCACTTTTTAAAAAAATATGATAAAAGTAGATGCAATTCTGGTTGGCCACATGAAAATATAATAAAAAGTATGCCACCACTCACTGTGGGGTATTAAGCACGTGATTAAACGCCGAAACAGTCCACTTTTGTCCAGTTCCGCCCTAGACACCAAATTCTTCCCGTTCCCACCACAATGACAAGGAACGCTGGCCAGTTTCCACATTGGCCTGCAGACATCTAAAATAACTCGGAGCAGCCTTGGCACATGCTTGATGGGACACAGGGACGCTCCGAATCAAGAACCCCCACCTCTTTCGCGACCAAGATGTATGCGCGTATGCACAGCAACTTCGCATCACTAAAATTTCGAATTTTAAAAACAAACATTCAATTGAAACGTTTTGAAAAAACTTGCATGATCATCCCTGCCGAATATTATTTCGATTTAGTGCTTCGTAGGTAAGTTAATAATTAATTGTAGATAAGAAATTGAAAATGTGGCCACTACACCGGTAATAGTAAATTCAAAAGCATTAAAGGTTTTGAAGCACTGAATACAATGCACA
Organism: Tanypteryx hageni; assembly: GCA_028673005.1. Taxonomy (NCBI): domain Eukaryota; kingdom Metazoa; phylum Arthropoda; class Insecta; order Odonata; family Petaluridae; genus Tanypteryx; species Tanypteryx hageni. The sequence continues at coordinate 268,417,025 of CM054112.1, forward strand.
ATAACTATTGACGAATGCAGCATTCCTTCAGGAGTCACCGCCAATGCATCAGGCTATCTGGGGAGCATGCGAAATACCGCTGGAAATTTGCCAACCTTCTATATGCTCTTTTCCCGGACAACTCCCGAGGATCTGTTTCGTTTAAAAATAACAAACGTTACAATCCGTCCGATTTTGCAGAAACATTACGGCATGGGCCGTTATAACGATTAATAGCCCAATTTTAAATGATTGGCAACTAATACGCAATAAACATGCTTCTGTAAAAACCGCCCTTTTGAATAAATGAACTAGCGTTCATCTATACAAACCGAAGAATCGCGGCAGGTGGTTATCAAGACACAATCTTAAGGAATAAGAGAATTCACCAGTGGGCAATCATGCACGGTGGAAGTTATTTTTGACTACGGAAGAAATCGAAGCTATGTCAACAAAAATCAATACCCTCAACATCGGTTGTCAATTTACCCTTGTCATTTTCCACTTCCACGTATCCAGGACAAGCGATATGTACTAAAACCCGAGTGGCTGTCCTCAATTCTTTGTTATCGTCACGAACTCGGCTTGTGCCGTAAGCATATTCAAACCCGTTTAACAGACCAAAGAACAGACTTAAACAAAGGTAAAAACTTGAGATTAAAGCAGGAAAAAGTTAAAAATCATCCAGTGCTTCATTGAAATATAGAGTAACGAACTGAATAATTATTTCCGCGTTTTAAGCACTTAAAATGAAATCTTACACGGGTGCTTCGCTGGGATATCGCTACACATCGAATTCACTTATCTTCTAGATCCGACAATGTTTAGATGTTCCAACAACTCGGTGAACAGCAATAAGTGAAAGATGCCAAAGCTTGAATAACTTGCAACATATCTTGGAAACTTATAGACTTAAAATAACAAAAAAGCTCCCATCTAACATATCATTCTCCATAAAGGGTGATTCATACAGACTCCCCAAACTTTGTATTAATTAAAATAACATTTAATTCTTATCCCTAACGCTCGAATTAATGTTTAAACAGGTGAAATTTTAACTAGAATCAGTTCGCATTGCTTTTGATTATAATTGTATCAAGCTTGAAGTAAATTCGTAAATAGTAAAAGTTCCACTTTTATGTAGAATACCTAAGTCTGAGGTTCCCAACCTTTTCTATGGCGCGACACGTGGAATTTCAGATTTTCGCGACGCGGATGCAAATTACACGAGAGCTTACATTCTTGATGGGGCGAGTTTCAAATAACTTCTGCCAACTTTTCCTGCAAATTTATTGACTTGTCAAGCAAAAATTCTTTGGGACATGCTCATATCATTTATTAATGAAAACTATTAACTTAAATATTCAATTTGTTTAACTTCGGAAATTTTTGCGACACACTTAAGGAATCGCTTCTTAGTGAATATATATTACTTACTTTTCCATCTTCTGTTCCTGATGAACTTCAACCTGTTGTACTCGAGGCGTTTTCACAAGGATCAAAACCAGAAATCTTTATTCAAAACATTTTAATTGCATTACAACTTCCATACGTTCACTATTAATTATAGCTGTATTAACGTAAACAAGGGAATAAAATCGCCAAGGCATTCCATACTTTAATCCAAAGCACACTATGAAAAGATTTTGATTTAATTCTAATTCATGTTGCCTTTCACCAATATAAATAATTTATCCAAGTGAACAACTCCATACCAACCCATGCCCTTCGCTACTTCAATGGCAGCATCTTTCCAACCATTCTCCTTTAGTTTCCTCGAAAAGGTTTCGATTCAAGGAATAGGATTAACTTCAAATGCCAGGAAAGTAAATAGGAACAAAATTCTTTATTGAAAATAAATCCATATTCTTTCACGTAGCCAGGTTTCCCTCTCCACTGCTTGAATAGGATTTTTTTGAAGAGAGAAGACTATCCGGAAAGGTTCAAGGTGCAAGGTGGTGTTATTTTTCCACTTCTAAGGAGTTACATGAAGAAGGAACTTTATCATGGATACAAAAGGAACTGGTTGTTGGATCTAGGAAGCCGAATTAGGTTCTTATTCCTGACATTGGAAAGGCATGGGATGGTGGCACAAGGAAGACACATTGGAGGGAATTTTTAGGTATTCAGAATTACATGGATACGGGTTGCCCCTGATATGGAAATTAGCGGGTAATGGAAATGGTAATGGGGTAATTGGAAGGTTGGGACAGCCACAAATGAAATTAGCCGGCCCTGCGTTCAATTAAATAGCCATTTGAAAATTATGTAAAGGAATTAATGCAATTTTTTTATATTCACTCATTTCGCAAGTCGTAAGCACAATTCAGTTACATTCATACAATGCCTAACTCCAACGCATGAAAAATGCTCCCCCTATGAAAGCAATACTTAATAATTCTATCAAAGAACTCGATTAAAATAGTATACCAAATTGTAAGCCAACGTTGGCACAATACAACCGTAATGGCGTCACCGAACGCCGGCTGGCTTCCTCAAGGGTGGCTTGGGTGTAAGGTTATGTTAAATTTCATGAAGATGAAGGTAGGAAAAGTTACAGAACATACCTTGGTGTAATCAGGATAGACTTGGCAGGTGCGGGATTTACCGGGAATATCTCTGGGTACTAAAAACAGGGCTTGAAATGAAGGAAGGCTGGGATGGAAACCTGGTAGCAATGACTCCAAGGACAAAGTGGACTTCCTCGACGCTAACGGTTAGGGTATTGTATCCATACGCGAGAACACTTTTCATGTAAATTACTCCTTTTGCCACATTATCGGAATAATATAACTTTGCTTCTTCGAAATATAATATTTTATAGCATATTAAAAGTAGTCGTTGCTTTTTTAATTACAAATGAGATAAATTACTTGAACTACATTATTAATTTGAGGATCGCAGAGAGATGACGTGTTGCCGCCGCTAGGTAGAGCCGTAGAGCTGGACCATCGATCGACCAATCGAAGCAGTTCATTCGGATGTAATGAAATGTTTGAAATAATGTATGGTAAATTAATTACACTGTTGCATAGTCTCGTTTACCACTAGTCTTTATTGTTGTTGAAAATAAAACAGATTTTTTTAAAATCTGGTCGTCATGGCTAATGTATTTTAGGAATTACATTTATATTCTATATGTAAATTGGAAAAAATCGTAATTATGCTTACGTTATTGCTCTCGTTATATAACGACCATAAAAGTTGAGTAATTAACTATGGCTACTAACTTTCCTTCATACTCGGAAAGCTACACTGAAGAAGCAATTCTTAATATTTCAAAAGAATTTTCTAAATTGAATGGTAAGTCGTAGAATTACATAACAAATTCTCAGTAGAAGCGAGCTCTATAAATTCTTATCGACAGGTTTGGTCTATTTGGACCATACTGGTTCAACTCTGTATGCTGACAGCCAGATTAAGGCAGTGTATGACGATTTAACACGAAATACCTATGGAAACCCTCATTCTCTGAGCTTATGCAGCAAAAATTGTCAAGATTCGATTGAACTTATTCGATACAGGCAGGTTTAATTACGTATATGTAATTAAAGACTTGCGAGTTGTGCAACCAGCATTATTTATGAATTCCCATGCTATTTCAGGATTTTAAATCACTTCCACACCGATTCGGAAGAATATTCAATCGTATTCACTTCAGGAGCAACTTCGGCTCTTAAATTAGTGATAGAAACATTTGATTGGTTTGGATCTAACACTAAACATGAAGGAAGTAATGATGGAGGTTTTTGTATCTCGGAATTTTTGGATGAAAAATATAAACACCAAAAATCACCTACAGAAGATAAATGTGGGAAATTTGTATATTTGAATGAAAACCACACTTCCGTTATTGGTATGAGGGAAGTTGCATTTAATAAAGGGGCATCAGTGGAATGCATTTCAGTTTCTGAGATGCAAGAATGTTTCTCAGCATGTGTACCCCAGAGATTACCAAAGTTGAGGGGTAATTCTCTATTTGTTTACCCAGCACAATGCAACTTTTCTGGAATAAAATATCCATTAAGTTGGATTGAAGCTATCCAAGGAGGTATTTTAAATACTTTCCATTCTGGAAAGCCAACTAATTGGTTTTGCTTGCTAGATGCAGCAACATTTGTCTCAACAAGTGACTTAAATCTCTCGGAGGTTAAGCCAGATTTTGTATGTATTTCATTTTATAAAATATTTGGGTACCCTACTGGATTAGGGGCACTTTTAATCAGAAATTCAAGTGGATTTGTTTTAAAGAAAGAATATTTTGGAGGTGGTAGTGTAACAATATCACTCAGCAATAGAAAATTTCATGTTGGTAAACCAGGATTTGAAAGGTAAGGATAACTTGCTCACTTTTTCATGCTAATATAGAAATTTTTACTGTCACATGACTGGTAACACAGAATGATAAAAATTAATATCGTGAAATTGGTACATTATCTTCTCAAATACCTACATACCCAGTTTTTAATGGATATAAATTTCAATTAAAGAAATTTGCAAACTCATTTTATTTAATATGTAATTGCATTTCAGATTCGAGGATGGAACCATTCCTTTCCTATCAATTCTCAGCCTTCGATATGGTTTTGATACACTTAATAGACTAGTGGGAAACATGTCAAATATATCTTGTCATACATTTAATTTGGCACAATATTTTTATCACAGTCTGATAAGAATGCATCACTGCAATGGAAATCCTATGGCAAAAATATATTGTGATACTAGTTATGATGATATAAAAACACAAGGAAATATAGTCAATTTTAATTTACTAAGAGCAAATGGAAACTATATTGGATATGCTGAGGTGAGAATGAGTTTCATTTTGTAGAAAACTCCAATTTATGCTGGAAATAACCACATTTTAAAGATTTTGGTTTTGTGTTAGATTTTCTGAAAAACATACTATCAGAACACATAAGCCAACATAGTTTTATACAGTATATATTTTTGTGATTAATAATAATATTTTAAAGTGGCAGGATAGCTTAATAGGCTTTTATTTTTAGCAGACATTTTCACAAGTAAAGCTCAAATTATGTGGTATGTTGTTGAAAAAGAGGGACTCTAATTGCTGTAAAAATTAAAAAGAATATGCACAGATGCAAAGGTTTACGGGACATTACTCCTTTCCAAGAACCCAGCAGTAGCACACCATGCATGCTTATTCACATACCAAGTTCCGTGGATTTTTCACACCATGGCACACAAAATACTCAGGTTTTTGGGAAAATAATCCTCACCACGATCCATCTCTCTTCACACACACAAGTTTACAGGACGTAACTTTACAGCAGGGACTATATCCATTATACAACAAAGACACACGAGTTTAGGGCTTTAATAAAATGTAGTAATTTAGGACAAAATAAGATCATAAATAAGACGATTATAATAGTAGTAAATATTTTTATTTAAACCGTAACAATAAGAATGCAACATATGTATTAATTAACTGTATAAAATGGAGCTTTATGTGCTTTTCGACTAGCACAAAGTTTAATAATTGACTCAAAATCTAACATTCTTGTGAGAGTTGACTCAACAATCTTGACACACATTTGATCTGAGTATATTTTTTACCTGTGCACCAGAGACAGGAAGTGTGCAAAAAATCCTAAGCATTATACAGATATTCGGATATAATGTATCTAGCTTATTCCATTTGGGAAAGATTCTATAATCTATATACTAAGTGCGTTTTGTCAGTGTGTCAGAAAAGATCGATAACACTTAACATCTATCATATGCAAAGGTTTCAGGTCACCGCACAGTGACAATGTAACATTATATTTTGTCCCCGAATGGTTATTGGATAACACTGATCCATGTCTTGTTAACTATGTTATTGAAATTTTATTAAAAGTATTTATACTTCTTTTTTTTGTTTCAAATATCAGCTAAAACATTAAAACTAAAAAATTACGAGTATCTAATATAAGCAATTGTTGGAAAACCTAATTTGAAAAGAAGATTTTGATAGAAAATATTATTGTTGTGCAATTTTACCATATTACCATCTCTTGGCAATACATGGAACTGGTATAACAAATGCGGGACCGTCGGAGATAGTTTAAGTGTTCTCCACCAGGTGGCACTAGTATTTTGACATGCGTTTTTTTAAATTATACCATGCACATTCTTGATTTCCATTGCATTACATTCATTTCATAAAAACATTAAAATAAAAAAGTATGAATATCTAATAGAAGCATTTGTCGCAAAAAATAATTTGAACAGAAAATATTTATGTTGTGCATCTTTCTATCTCGGGGCCGAACATGGAACTGGTATAACCTTAAATGCGGGACCGTAGGAGATAGTTGAAAATTTCTCCACCAGGGGGTTCTGTTGTATTTTGGAATACATTCCTAAAAATAAACCCACCCATTACATTAATTTACCTTGCTGGGTGGAAGTAAGCACATATCTTATTGATGCTGCACTAAGCAGCTAGTGTAAACAAAAAAGAAATTTGTAAATTTCCATTAATTTATTGCAACCGGTTTCGTCTGTTACAGCATAATTAGGTAAGAGGGTTCTATATATATGGAGAAGGAAGGAGGAGGGTTAAATGAATAATAGGCAGGAGGGAGAACATACAATCAGTAATGAAATAATTTGAAAACAATTACAAATTAATCTCACATTAATTCAAAAGGTTATATATAACCATAAAACGAGCAAGGTTTGTAATTAGAAAATGGAAGCAATTAACAGAAGTTACAAAAAGGCATTAAAATTACAAATTATGGCCTCGGTAGAGGGGTGGCTAGCGCATCTGGCTCCCAATGTTAGGGCTGCGGGTTCGAGTCCCACCTTGGTCATGGTTGTTTGTGATTGTCTTTGTTATATCCAGTTATTTATATACTGTTAATTGATCAGCTGTAATTGGTCTTGTGCTGTAAGCCGATTGCTTATAAATAATTAAATAAATAAAGTAAATAAGGCATTAATTTAATTAGTTGTGGATAGCAGTAAAGAGAACAATGGAGAGTGATTAGAAAAAACATGTACTCATTACTAAGTTCAACATTGCCTGTAGCATCATGGATTAAAATATCTAACTGCTCTAAGAGTTCTAATCTGTTGCCCTTAGATTCGAAGTAGAGAAACTCAGATTTGAACAAACTGTAATGGCTATTCTCAAACAGGTGCTTAGCATAGTGTGATGACATGCTTTGCAACTTGAAACAATGCATATGTTCCTTGATCCTCCTCTTGAAACTTCTTCCAGTATGTCCTATGTAAACAGCATCACAGTTGGCACAAGATAGTTTAACCACTTTTTAATAAACTGGATATGGAATCTTTAGTATTCAGGAAAAGTTTGACATAAGTTATCAGGGAAAAGAAGGCGGGTTTGACGTCTTTAGGGAAGAGGTGTTTCCCTAAAAATAAACCCTACTTTTTTTATTAATTTTAAAATCTCAAGTTAGGCTTTATTACATCTTGAACTTAGATGGCATCTGATGACTGCATATTGTGGCATAAAAGTCCCCCAATTTTTAGCCAACTTTCCAGAATAAAAAGAGGCTTATAGTTTTGTCGTTGTCTCTGTCTGATGCCTGTCTGCCCCCCCTATTAACTTTTGAACCAATAGACCAATTTTCATGACACTTGGTGGAAATCTCTTGCTACTGGGGCTCTGCTTCCGAGGATAGTTTTCGTTGCGAAGATTGAAAGTCCTGAATTCGATTCCAGGAACTATAATTCCCATTTGATTTACATGGAAAATCTGAAATCCATTGTGTAGGGTAATTTTCTCTTGCACATTAAAATATCTTATCATTGTAATATTTGAGCAAGATTTGTACTATTCTCTGAGGAAATGAATAAAGATTCTAATTTTTATCGTAGAATGCTGCTTCGTATTTTGCATAAATACCTGCATTTTTGAAGTTTTTTTTCCCTCATTACAAGAATGTTGCCATTACGACTATTGTCTGACTCAGATTCGGTATAGTTTAAAACATACACGCATTATTTTTACCACAAATACGCATGATCAATTTATTTTTCTATTTGAATGTATGAATAATGTTTTATAATGCTAAATTATGACATTTGGGAACACAAAAAGCTACATATCCGCGGTGGTTTTAAAGCTATTAAAGCCAATTTAAGTATTAAATAAATGATTAAATGGAAAGTAGGCATCATAAGTTCCATTTGGATCATCTTGTTTGGCATCAAAATGCATGTTTAGGCATGTACTACTTGCTATAAAAGTCAACCCAACTCTTTCACTTATTAAACACTTTTCATGAAAACTTTTGAGTATCCATGTGATAAAAGTTTTGAAAAAGACAAAGTAAACATACCATTTAGGTGTAGATAAACTCATGGTCCCATACATTTTCTAATAAAACATAGAAAGAAGCATCTCAATAATGAGTAGCTGACTGAATCAATAGGTAAGAGGCAGGAAAATCCTGAAAATCCACTAGAAATTCTCCTACATTTATATGAGATGTAGGTATGACATCACGTAATATCATTCCTTCATATTTATTTCGATTTGCATTAACATAATCAAACTGACAACTAATACTCTCGTCATGGCTCTGACGACGAAAAGGACTAGAGATGGATGTTGTAATAATCCAAGTTATTGAACTTTCTTCAAGTTCTAACAACCATGGTAAATGCCTGGAATGTTATTAAATGTCATACCAATGGCAACTCGAACTTTCAAGTTCTTTCCATATTAATTTTAACAAAATTCCCTTCAGTAATCCTGTTGATATTGCTAATAATTTTAATAATCAGTTTTGTCTAGTCAACTCCAAAATTAGCTCTTCTAATCCTTTCTTAAATCATTGTTCCCATTTAGTTTTCCTTTTTCCTTCTGATTCTTTAGAAATCATCAAAACTATTGACTCTTTTGCCAATAAATGGTCTGTTGGTTGTGATGGGTTTCCAATGCCAATTATTAAACATGTTGCAAAATGGATTGCTCAGCCCCTCTCTGACATTTTTAATTTATCTCTTTGTGAGGGTCACTTCCCTACAGATCTTAAAAATTGCTTTGGTTACAACAGTTAATAAAATAGTACTTCTCACTGATTAGGAATTTTGCTGAGGAATTAGATGCAGTGTTTGATTTGCAAGTGAAATAATAAAATGCATTGCTTCACATACCATATACTGGTCATAATGAGAATATAATTCAATATTACCAATTTAAATTTGTCATAGTAAAATTACCATTAATTAGAGATGTTCACTGGTTTGCATTACATGCAAAGTATGTATTAAAAAATGACTACATACAGGCACACCCCGGGTTACGTAAGTAATGCGTTCCGGCACCCATTGCGTAACTCGAAATTTGCGTGTCGGAATTTATTACTACAGCAGAGATGGGGAAACTATGGCTCGTGGGCAGAATCCAGTCCCCGAAGGCGTTTATTCGGCACGCAAAGGAATTTTTGCGGCTGGCGCCAACTGCCCCTGCCAGGTCCGCAATGCACTAAGCTGTGCGTCGCATAAGGATTTTTGAGAACAAACTTTTTTTTATGAAATCGATTGAATCTTTTTTGATCGATTAAAATTAATATATTCACTCTTTTTTGGTAGGTTTCCTTTCCTACATCTTTTAAATCATATTTTTTAATTTGTATTTTTTTCAGTTGGATTCTTACTTAATGCATTTTTTCTGAAACCACAAGATACTAAAACTAATACATGATAAAAATTAAGAATATTCTTACTTCTTCTTTATTTTTTACGATGGTGTACGAAAGGGACTGTCCATTTTCATATCTCTTCACAATATCCATTTTTCTTCTAAAGTAATAGTTCATTCGCCTTTTAGCAGCACTAGCACTTTTACTCTCATTGCGATGCCTATCAGCCATGATTACAAGGGCCACACTTCCGTTAATATGTGCAAAAGCGAACACCCACGATAAGAGATGAAGCAGATGCGTCAACGATCGGAAAAAGACTGAAGGGATGGGAAGAGAAACCACACAGACATGTTACAACAATGTAATCTATTATTGTATTCATTTCTGAGTGCAGATATATGCCCCAATTGTAGCCAGTCGCTAGAATTAGGTAAATTGTTACATCGATCTGCTAGACTAGTAGGTAGTCAGTGTGGCCTTTTTTCATGTGCAATCCGAAACCCAAGTCGCTACATATTGCTAGAGAGTCATTCCGTGTCAGATCATACAGCAAAGCATCATTTTCAACCTGACCTTTTTTATTTTTATGAAATTAAGTACACACAAAGTATCTAGTGGGGATATGAAGAATACAAAGTTTCAGCTTCATATAACTAATGGTTTTAGAAATATGGATGTTCAAAATTATGGAAAAACACCAAAAATTTCTGCGTAAAGGAAAATAAAATCAATTATAACCTATTAATTATTATTTATATGGTGGAATTGCAAATTTCTGGATGCAAGTCTTTTATCAACATCTCTTTTTCATTTTAAAACGTAATTATATATTCAGATCAAACAAACAATATTTTTTAAATATTCAATCAGTTTAAACAGGCAATTTTTAAACTTCCATGTAGCATGAACATTCAGTGGAAGACACAGATTTTGACGATTAACTTTATTAGGACCAATGACTTCAGCTTATTGTGACCAATGGCTCTTAAGTTTATTGTGAACAATAAGTGTTAAATTTGTTGTGAGTGTGACAGTTGACTTAATTTTATTATAGCCAATTAATGTTCAGTTTATTATAACCAACCACAGATATACCTTCTGGATGCGAGTCTTTTATCAACATGGCAAGTGATATCAGTATATAATCACCTGAAGACACATACAGCATTGTGAAATACTCATTTAAGTGTAAGGTTGATATTACAAAGTGCTAAATTTAAATAAGAAAGAACAATAGGCCTATTACTGATTAGTGTGGATTAGTGTAAGTACGAAAGACAATTCTAACTAAATTGAACTTTGAAAGAAATTCTATTTAGTCAGGGAAGAATAGGCATATAATACTGTTTAATGTAGTGAAAAGCAGTTAAAAAATGGACTTTGAAAAGAAACTGTATTGTTGTAACCCATTTGGTCAAGGAAAGGTCCTGAATGATGATACTGCTAACTTAGTTAAGGAATTTTACTGCTGTGATGATGTAAGCCGTTGTATGCCAGGAAAAAAGGATTTTATTTCAGTTAAAGAAAATTGTGTGAGAGTACACAAACAAAAGCGTTTAGTATTGTGTAACCTAAAGGAAGCATATGAGTCATTCAAAAATAAACATCCACAGCTACATATAGGTTTGTCCAAGTTTTGTGAACTGAGGCCCAAGAATTGTGTCTTATCTGTTGCCAGTGAGACTCATTATGTGTTTGTTTGTTGTAGTCATCAGAATGTCAAACTAATGTTGTTGGGATGTAAACTAAAAGAGTTAACACAAAATGAAGAAACTCTTACTTCTTATGAGCACTGCCTTTCATGGATTATATGTAATCTCCCATTACCAACATGTTACCTAGGATCATGCAAGCATTGCCCAGGCACATCACAATTGAAAGAGCATATTTCAAAACTGTTTTACTTGAATTGTATTGATGGCATAACTTACAAACTATGGGTGTCTACAAATAGAACAACACTTCAGACTATTACCAGCTCTTGTGATGAGTTTCTAGATTCATTGGATGCAAAACTGCTACAACTTTTACCACATTCTTTTATTGCAACACAGAAAGCAAAATTCTTAGCAGAACTAAGAGAAAACTGACAATGAATATGCAGTTGTATGTGACTTTGCTGAAAACTATTCATTTGTTCTTCAGGATGAAGTACAGGGGTTTCACTGGAATAATGCACAAAGCCGCAATACACCCATTTGTGGCATACTACTGGAACCCAGAAAATGAAAACACAAATAACATTTCATTTGTAGTAATTTCTGTCTTTGTCATGATACTGTCAGTTTACACCTGTTTCAACATCATTTAATCTCCTTTTTGACAACTTACTTCCATAGAACTCCTAAGCATATACACTACTTCTCAGATGGGGCAGCCACCAATATAAAAACAAGAAAAACTATCAATTTGTGTTGTCATGAAAAAGACTTCAGTATAACAGCAGAATGGCATTTTTTGCGACATCACATGGCAAAGGACCATGTAGCAGGAACTGTAAAATGACTTGCTGCACGTGCCAGTTTGCAGCGCCCATTTGAAAATCAGATCATGACACCAAGACAATTATTTGAGTGGTGTACAGAAAATGTTCATGCAACTCACTTTGCTTTTAGCACTATTCAGGCATATGAGGCAGAAAGTAAGCTACTTCAGCAATGTTTATGGGCATCCGCACTATTTCTGGAACCCAAAAGCTGCATTGCATCAAACCATTAAGTTCCAACACAGTACAAACAAAGCTATATTCATATTCAGATGATGCGAAAGAAGAGTCACTTTCTCCAAAACCAAATGAAATGGAAATTCAGGACATCAGAGGTTTTGTTGCATGCATGTATAGTTATCACTGGTGGGTGGGTTATGTTTTACAAGTAAATGAAGAGACAAGAAATCAGGATAAGCTTTTTGCATCCTCATGGGCCTTCTCCTTCCTTCAGCTATCCCTCAAAGCCAGATATACTTACAGTGATGAAGAAAGACATTCTTACCAAAGTTGATCTTCGAATGCCTACTGGACGGACTTACAACTTACTTCCTGAAGATGTGCAAACTGTTACAGTGCTTATCAACAGGCTATTAACAACTAAATAGGTAAGTTATTCAGTTAATGCAATTTGTGATAACTACCAGTATGTTTTGTTAATGTTGTCCTAACATAATGATATCCACAACCAACCAGAATATAAATGTGCATTATTTTTAAAATTCATTATCCCATGATGCCTTTAATGTACCACTTTGATATTTCACAGACTGATATTGTACACTGAGTGTAAATAAAAGTATTTTTTTCTGACAAAATTTAAGGACACATTTTTTTGAGAAATTCTAAGGTCAAGGTCGTTTATAATGTCCCCGCAAAAAATGTAAATTTCCAACTGACACATAATTAGAAAGCGGATTTCAAGAGCTTTTTAACCATGCATCATAGTTTAGTGTGGTTGTTATAGAACCAGAGATATTAATAAATATATGTTTATCCACGTATGACATTTGGCCAAAAATTTTCAACTTCTGAACCAAGTAACTCACAAAATAATTTTGGTAAACTATTGTTATTTGGTATACAACCTTGTCTCATGATAGCCTATAAATGCTAAAAGTTTCAACAAAATCAGAAGAGGTGAGGTTGTTAGCTGTGTTGATCTGACATGGAATCACCCTAGAATGACATTGGCTGAGTAGCAAAGCAAGGATATCGCATTACAACCTACGCCTTGCGTTCTTTCTCCATGCACATACATAAAGATTGCTTACGAAAACTGCTAACATAGGTATAACAAATTTTTTTTCATAATTAGGTAAGTGCGGGTTTACATAAGTCGAGGCTTACATAACCCAGGGTGTGCCTGTATTTAGTAGCCATTTGTTTAAGCTAATTTTTGTTGCTATTTAATGCATAAGTTAGTTCTATTTTATTTTAAAGCAAGTAGGCATTATGAAATTTCAAAAATTTTGTAGGTTCTTCAAATGGCAAACTTGCACAATATTCACATTCGAACAGGATGCTTCTGTAACTCTGGTGCCTGCCAACGGCATTTGGGTCTCAGTGATCAAGAACTTCTGGATAATTTTGAGGTTGGCTTTGAAATTTTTATTAAGAATAATTTGCCGTATTCCTCGACTTTTAAGCATTTTATTCTTCCAGGCTGGTCATATTTGCGGAGATGCAATGGACTTAATCGATGGAAAGCCAACAGGTTCTGTGAGGATATCGTTTGGTTATATGTCAACAAAATGTGATGCTGATGCCATGCTTTGCATGATAGAGTCTTGTTTCAAGGAAAAACTTGCCTATCAGTCAAGTGATTTACTTCCATCCTCAGAAGTAAATAACGTAGTTACTGATTTCTGTTAATATCTTTTAGAAAGAAATGTTAGAAGAATAATTGTATTGAGGAAAAACATCCTAATTTTGTAGCATTATATTTTATATCAATTTTATCATAATGTTGCCATTAAAATAATAAGATATACTCTTGAAGTATATAGCATCATTAATTTTGCACTGATGAAATCTAATTAATTGATTGCAGATGGAGGGAACACTTAAAGAGAAAAAAATTCAACCAAATCATATATTTCCAGCACCTAAGATTCATGATATTGAAACATTAAAAATAACCAAGAATTTATATGCAGAAAATATGCCATGCAGCAACTTCCTCGTTAGAAACATATTCTTATACCCAGTTAAGTCTTGTGGTGGATATCAAGTCAAAAGTTGGCCTTTGGGATTACGTGGTCTTCTTTATGATCGTCAGTGGATGGTGGTGAATTCTGCGGGTGTCTGCTTAACTCAAAAGAGAGAACCAAGATTGTGTATGATACACCCATCTATTGATCTAAAAAAAGAACTGCTTCGCCTTAATTACCCAGGTTTCTCAACTTAGCAGCAGGTTTGTGCTTCATTAAAATGTGAATTGCAAACATCAACTTCTATTTCCACTTACAGGAATGCAAGAAATTGCTGTGCCACTGACTGTAGATGACAGTAATCATACTTCTGTAACAACCGTATGTCAAAGTAAAGTTTGTGGTGATAAGGTTCAGGTTACAGATTGTGGCAATGATGTGGCTAAATGGCTAACAGATGCTCTTTGTGATACACCTCTGGGCTGTTTGCGTCTCTATTGCCAGTCTTTTCATGATGGTAGAGAATATCATAAGCATAAATCAACTTCAAATTATAATAATGCAAACATTGAAGGTAATATGAAAGTACTGCTAATCAACTTATTTGCATTCAATAGATTTTCTTTTGATTGCTGCAGAATTCTTAATGTTTGGTCTGTGTATTCAATAGCTATGGAAATTATTTATTTCTATTATATTTGCCTGAACATAAAAGTTAAAAAATCTCTTAATGCATAGAAAAAATAATCCAAAGGCTGATATGGAAAAATCTTTTATAATACAGGGTGGCTAATAAATATCTGACACATTTATATTTAGTGTAGAAAGAGTAATTTAATAGAAAATTTAAGATTTGTATATCATACAAAACTTGAGCATTAATGGAATGCTTAGATTATTATAAGCCCTAGGTTTTGAAACAAGTAGAATATGGGCTATTTCCTGTTCAGTTTGCTTACACAAGTCTTGAATGGTTATTGGTGTTGTCTTGTAGAGTTGATTTAGCCTGCGTAGTCTATTTTAAATACCTTGGATACCCACTTTGACTTATTAGTTTAAAATATGTTGCATCATGTGTCTCTTCATGTTACCAGCAGTAATTTGAAAGTTCATTTGACCCTGGTGGTAAGCCATGAACAGTTCCAATGTTACCAACACAATCACCAGGTACAATATAGCATGCATCATCCCTCTCACTCACAAGTTATTTTTCCGATTCTATATTGTCACCTGCTCTCACACCTACACAGGGCTTGGCCTTTTCTTCTATATCATTATCACTCGGAACATCACTGCCACATAATTCCCTCCAAATATCTGACCACACAAACTTTGGAAATCGCTAATAGAATCAGCTTTGCAAACTTCTGCTTCAATGTTATCCTCTCTCAAGCTGGCCATTTCATTAACTGAAAGGTTTTCATCCAAAATAAAATATTTTCTTCAACGATGTACAAAATCCATTTACATTGTGTGTGACATTAAATTACAAAGTTACTCAGTTCACCTACACAGGCTACTAGGAATTAAAAATATATGGACGCTTTTCAGCAATTAGGCCAGAGTGTAAATTTCATCTCAAATAATTGATAGTAGCTCAATAACTTTGGCCAAAACTAACAAAAGTGGAATACTCCTTTAGCCAAAACAACTAGAGGGCTGCAAAGTTGGCTTCCAGTCACTGTTGAAACAGGTTCTACCCCTGATGATGCCCACCTTGTGGGCGAAATGCATTGGGTTTTGCAGCCCTCTAGTTGTTTTGGCTAAAGGAGTATTCCACTTTTGTTCATCTCAAATGCTTTTGGGAGAGGGTTAAGATACTTCCACATGAAGAAATTGGCTGCTGTTAAGCCTGGTCTTGTGGCTGACCATGGGACATCTAATCATGAAATGAGATCAAGTGGTAACTTTTTAGGAGTGACATTGTTGCAAGAGCATTATGGGGAGCTTCCATGTTATGTTGGAACTAGGTTTAAATTTCATGTTTCTTAGTTTTGGAACAGTAAAATTGCTAATCATTTCTTGATACTCCTCAGATGTCACTATAGCATTGCCCAATTTACATCAGAAAAAAGGGGCCATTGATGGAACTGCTTAGGATTTTATTCTGCCCAAAATCAGGTGTTGTTCTGCCTGTTGACATAACCTGTAAACTCAAAATGAGCTTCATATGACATACGATAATTAGTCTTTTAATAAGCTTGTCACCTTCCTCAAATAGTTGAAGAAATGTTGCAAAAACCTTCTTTGTTTATCTTCTTCAGTAAGTTCTTGAATCATTTAAATTTTTTGGAGAAGCATGTGCAAAATTCTTCAGCATGATCCAAAGGGATTTTCTCGTTATTTTCAATGTCTGTAATAGTTTTTTTGTCTAATGTTGTGGGCTATGCCGAACAGCCTCATGCACAAATGCAATATTATCAAGTGTGTGGACGCTTCTGGATTGTCCTGGAATAATCTTGGCTTCTGCACTGGCAGTTTCACAAAATGTTTTGGCATTTGAGAGTATTGTGTACCTGAGGTAACATCCAGTGGTGGGATTCAGAAATTTTAGCAACCAGTTCTCTCTCACCTTACCGCCCTTTCATAGTGAAAAATAAAAACCTAAAATATTTTATTGAAATTATTTATTTACCTTCCTTAAAATATTTCCAAATCGCTACTTGATTATCATCATACTTTTTGTCGTCCATGTTTTTCACCCTGTTGTCATCGGCTGCGTGGTTAATTCTCAGCCACGTTTGAACCGAAGGAGTGGGGTCCCAGGAGTCCAATGGGAGGCCAATCATATTAATTGTCATCAAATTTGCAACATTCTGAACTGTGAGGTGGCTTCTTTTATCTGAAGATAATATTATTCATTGTAGAAAACCCTCTTTCTGCCTCTGCAGAACTAACAGCAATGGTATTTATAATATTTTTTGCCTTTTGTACAGTACTTGGAATCTCATGGTTGTGTCGATCTTTTAGAACAATTTGCGGAAATCATAGATGCTGATTTCATGATGAAAGAGTTTGTTGAATTCACAGTTTTTCTTCGGTGGCTTTCCAAGGGACAACAACTTCATCAATATTCCAACAATCTGGCTCTGGTGTGTTTACTAACTATTTCATGAATTTTACTATCACTATTTTGTGCTTTATTTCCCGATTTTAAGTGATCACTGTACATCAACCTGGCTTCCATATTATTGATAACTGCTTCCAGTTGTTTTTGACGAGGAAGACTGACATATTTTTGGTTCTCAACAAAGTCAATATTTTTAAAAGTGTCAGAATTTATGGTAGGATCAACTTTCTTTTCCAAGTTTCCACAAATTTCTTTGAGCATTTCAAATGCCCTAATGGATCTTTTTATTAATTTTTCAGCTCTTGCTAAATTTAAATTTCTATTTTGAAGGGCATTAGAAAGTAAGGAAATTTCTTGCAATATATCTATCATTAATGTTAAATCGTCTATGAAGAATCTGTTGCAAAGACGAGAAGTCATTCCTGAATATTGTTTATGTGGAGAAAAATATTTGTATATAGCTGGATAGGCACGCCATACAGCAAGCTGTAAAACTCTACCAATCTTCGTAATTTCTAGTCCAAGTTCTTCAGAAATTTTGAAAAGTTCCATTTGATTTTTGTTTGACTGGTGAAAAATCGTGTAGAACTTATCTATGAACATTTTGAAGCGATTCACCTGATTTATTTCAGTGATAGAATCATCTAAGACAAGTTGCAGATGGTGATTTAAACAATGCC
Source organism: Tanypteryx hageni (assembly GCA_028673005.1). NCBI lineage: Eukaryota > Metazoa > Arthropoda > Insecta > Odonata > Petaluridae > Tanypteryx > Tanypteryx hageni. Next base: position 268,435,030 of record CM054112.1, read on the forward strand.
AAATGATGATGCCTGGAAAATTTGTTGTAAGTCTGGTGCTCACCCCTGATTTGCAACCAAGCATTGCACTTGCACCATCAGAACAAAATGCAACCAAATTATTTCTCAAATATCCAATATCAAATCCAACATCACACAAACTTTTTAACAAATTTTTGTGTATAGTCTCAGCATCCTGTGCTTCCAACTCAATCAAATAGAGGAAAATTGTAGGCGATAGATGAGAATCTTCAAATTTTACAAAAATTATGATCACTGGTTTATTAGATATGGTTGAAGCTTCATCAATGATGACACAAAGTTTTAATTTTTTTATTATTTTAGTAAATATATGTTTTTTAATTTCTCTTGCAATGTAACTATTTTTACAGCAGTTTTCCGAGAATGGAGTCCCACTCCCATATCCAACCCATTTTTTACTTGCAGTTTGATCTCATCTTCAATGTCAGAAAATGGCCTATTTCTTTTTGCTATGCTGTAAGCTGTATTGAAGACTTTACATGTAGAGCTGATATATTTTTGGTTCATTTTATCTATGCATTTGGTAATTACATCATCAGTACGACCTTTCAGTTATGCCACACATATACTGTGTGCCTTTGATGAAAGGTGTTCATTCATTTTTTTTCTAAGGAAAGCTTGCTGGACGACTTTATTTTTTCCTGATGCTTCACTACTGGAGCGTTTCCATTCCTTCGATACATGAATTCCTTTCATGTTTATGGAATCAAATTTTGCACAGTGGTCACAACCCAGTTTCTCGTTGCAAACAGCCAAACCATCATATTTTTTGTGAAATTCCTTGACCTGCTTCATATTCCAGCAATCAGGAAGAGCAGCTGCTCCATCTTCATCTCTTGTATTGGAAGCAGATATTTCATTATCTCTTGGTGTTAGATGTTCACGAGGATCTTCATTTCAAATTGCAGATGCAGCTGCTGAATAATAATAATAATAATATAATTTATTTAACCGTTGGCAAATACATTTGCATGGTTTCGTCACTAAATATTACAAAAAAGATAGGAGGGGGAGAGGGGGAAGAAAAAGAAGAAGAAAAAATACAAAGCAAGACACAAGATTGATAACATACATCAAAAAAGATCAAATAAAAGGAAAAAATTTCACACAATCATCAAGGTATTCACAAACATTATAGTAAGTTTTCTTCAGAAGGAACTTCTTAACATTACTTTTGTACAATTTGTGGGATGAAACTGATTTTATGTCCCCAGGTAATTTGTTATAAATTACAGAGGCTAAATGGTGAGGGCCTCTTTGACAAAGTACATTATTGTAATCATTAATATGAATGTCAAATAATGAACGGGTGAAATGGCTATGATATTCTGCATTTGTGGGAAAAAGTTGATGATTAGATCTAACAAAAGTTGCACAGCTCAAAATGGACGGTAAAGTTAAGATATTGAGAGATGAAAACAAGGGTTTACCGTGTGTGCGGTAAGACACTCTACATAAAGCTTTGACAGCTTGTTTCTGTAAAGAAAAGACTTTACTAGCCAGTCTGCAATTACCCCAAAATGGTATTCCATAGCTTAACAAAGAATGCACTTTAGCATAGTAGAGAGATAGTAAGCTTTCAATAGAAAGTATTGGGGCCAACTTTCTTATCATAAAAACAGTGGCAACTTTTTTAGCAACGCCATTAATGTGATCTAGCCAATCCAACTCTTCATTAATAAGTAGCCCAAGAAAATTAGTTGACATGTTTCTAGAGATGCTTTTACTGCTCATTTTAAGAAGGGGGCTACAGGGTGGGATAGTTTTTTTTTGTGAAATAGCAGGTAAGAGGTTTTATTGACATTTATGTCAAGATTGTTTAGATTGCACCATTGCAACATTTGGTTGACTGATCTACTAGCAAACTCTGTCAGAAGTGGGAAACTATCAGCGGTTACCAGGCAGGATGTATCATCAGCATACAAGGTCGGAGAGCATTCTGTGAATTTGTTAGGAAGGTCATTCATGAAAATTATGAATAGTAAGGGTCTAAGAATTGTTCCCTGGGGGACACCGATGTTGACTTTTAGAGGTGTAGAAAAGGCAGTGGTAGAGTCATTTCTAGCTCTTTGGGAAAACTTCACAATCTGATGACGATTACTTAGAAAAGAAATAATCCAATTTAGGGGCTTGCCTCTGATGCCCAAGTTGCAAAGTTTCACCGAAAGCATTTTGTGGTCAATTCTGTCAAAAGCTTTACTGAGGTCATAAAATATACCTAAAGTATGCTTGTTGTTATTGAGAGCTTGGTATATTCTGTTGATAAGGTTGAAGGCAGCAGTAGATGTAGACTTCTCTTTCCTGAATCCATGTTGATTAGGAGTTAACAAATTGAAGGAATTGAGGAAAAGCAGTATGCGATTGAAAAATAATTTTTCAAATATTTTGGAAAATTCGGATAAAATAGAGATGGGTCTATAGTTCTCTGAGTCAGAGGGTGAACCTTTTTTTAGTATTGGAGACACACAAGAAAATTTTAAATTAGTAGGGAACTGGCCAGAGCTGAAGGATAGATTGATTATGTCAGAAAAGATAGGTGCAATGATAAAAGAGCTTTCCTTAACAACAATCATAGGAATATCATCTATACCACAAGAAAAGGAATTTTCAAAAGATTTAATGATACCTATTATTTCATAGGGATCAATGGGGTGAAGAAAAACAGAAGGTGTGAAAACCGAGCTGGTATTACTGGAGGGATATTCAGGAGAAGATGCTGCATTAGTATTAATATTGCAAAATTGATTGTTGAAATTCATAGCTATATCCATTGGGTCAAAAACTGATATCCCATTGAATTTGATGTAAGAAGGACTTAGATTGTTGATTGCAGCATTGGAATTTAGTTTGATAATGTTCCATGATGCTTTAATCGTATTTTTGGATTTATTTATGTAGTTAACATTTGCAGCTTTTCTCTCGGCTAATAAGTGTATTCTAAAGTCCTTTAGGGCATATAAGTATGCACCATGAAGATTAGAGTTAACAAATTTATATTGAAAATATAAATCACGAACATATTGGGACCTGATAATGAGATGAGGAGAGTATAACTTTCTTTTAAGCATTGTTACATTTTGTTTGATTTTTCTGACAGGAAAGGCTGCATTAAAGCAGAGAGTAAATATTTGCATGAAAGCATTAAATTTAGAATCGACATCACTTGCATTATGAACACCATCCCAAGATTCATGTGAGAGGTGGTGAAGAAATATTTTAGTAGAATAGTCATCAAAGATACGTTTACGTATGTACATGGGGTTGGGTTGAAAGAGAGTTTGATTTAATTTAATGGTTATTTTTAGGCCCAGATGGTCAGAGAAGCCTGTACAGATGGTTTCACAAGTGAAGGTATTAGGAGGTAAATCAGAAATTAGATAGTCAATAAGTGATTGAGTTATGGGTGAGATTCGGGTAGGATTGTCATTCACTACCTTTAGTCCAAAAGTGGATAGAAGACTTATGAGATCAGCCTTTTCAGAGGATTCATTCAATAAATCAATATTGATGTCACCAATCAATATCATGCCGTTGATATTTTTCATTGATGTAAATATAATGGCATCATGTAGGCACGTAAAAAAATCATTAGTATTACTGCTGGGAGAACGATATATGGACAAAAGAGCATAACAATAGGTATCAATATTGATTAAAGCAACTGGGCATTCAAAACTTTTTTCAATGCTCTTGTTAAAACTGAGGCACTTCATATTTACAGAGAGTTTGCTATAGATGGCCACTCCTCCACACTTGAATTGCTGACGACAAAAGAATGTTATTAGATTAAAACCATGAATATGAAACACAGATATTTCATTTGCTCTTAACCAATGTTCAGAAAGTATCAAGACATCAACATTAAGCTCCTGAAGTAGGAGCTCAAGGTTAAGGCCCTTATTCCTCAAGCACTGAATATTTATATAAAACCAATTTAATAATATAGAATTGGAGTGAGCACCCTCACTTGTACCTAGTCACAATTTCTTAGATCTAACAATACCACTCTGACCTCGAGTAACAGGCCTATAGTTGGGTTTAGATCTATCATTAGAAACAGCATCGTGAACTTGAGCATTAGGAAATGGTATGGCGTTAGGAACCGGGACACTGTTAGGAAATGAGATGGCATTAGGCTCCGGAGAGGTAATGATGGCTGGGACGACATCCTGGATGGGAACGACATCCTGGATGGGAACGGCAACAGGACCGGGACTGCGTCGCAGACCGGAAGACCATTGCGGACCAAAAGAGCATCGTGGACCGTGCTATTAGAGGAACGATTTTCAATTTTATTATTGGAAGCTGTTAATGAGAGGGAAGGATTGAAATGACTTTTCCTAAAGTAAAACTTGTTAATAGCAACATCGGCAGGCCAATTTGTCGGGTCAAACAGTTTCTCAGAGAAATCCGAGTTTGTTGATACTCGAAAGGATGAGTAATCACCTTTCGCGTTAAGTTTATGCACCACTGCCTTACAACCTATGTTATTCTTCACATAGTTCAGCACCTCACTCTCTGTAGTATTAAGTGCAAGTCTCCAAACATGAAGGTGCACTTGCCTTGTGGCACTTTGAAGAGAGGATACACTAGAATTCACTCCGGTGCCAACAATCACTTTACACTTATGGCGCTTATTCACAACAAGTTTGAAAGGTACCTCATCATCGTCATTGACTGCCGGTAAATTGGGATTGATTTCTATATTATCATCACTTAAGTTCACCTTGTTCGATTTATTCACTGCCTCACAGTAAGAGATGTTAACCTGATGAGACATATCAGATGGGTTCGTAGCCACATGTTCACGAACGGATGGTTTCACTGAAGGAATGAGCTTAGGATGTACAATCTTGGTTTCATAAATCGAGCAGTCATCCGTGGTTGCAGGAGACAATATTTTATTCTCTGCTGCAAGTAGACTCGTTGAAATTTCCTTCCTCTCGGGAAAACAGGCAGTCGTTTTCTTCGTAATGGCCGACGTCTTGTCGATGACACAGTTAATACAAGCCCAGAAGATGGAGGAAGACTCATTTAGAACTTTAAATGTTGTCTCGTTAATTCCTATACATTCAATGTGAAAAGGTCGGGTACAAAAACCACAAAGAGTGAACTTATCATAATGTTTAAAGTCATTACTACAGGAGCTACAGCAATACGCGACTGCACATGATGCCATATTTGTATATCATATCTTCATCTCTGATTTGTGCAGTATTGGAAGTGGACATTTCATCACCTCTTGGTGTTAGATGCTCACTGGGATCTTCATTCCAAATTGCAGATCTCGTTTTTTTTAAATAATCTAATAAAATCTGCTGTCGCTTCATTTTTGGGGCTGAAATATGTAAATTTTTAAACTATTAATTAATTAATTTGTTATAATAAACTTATTATTAACCCTAGAATACCAAGGTCTACCTAAAACAACCTCGCAAGAGCTACAGGGCGTGTACCTAGCGCGAGCAATAATTGCGACCCCGGAACGTGAATAGCAGCCTATCTGAAAGAATTAAGGACCGGTTCGGCAAACTTGGGAAATTCTAGGAACAGGTTCGTACGAACCAGTGCGAACTGGCTGAATCCCACCACTGGTAACATCTGTTAACATTGTTAATTCTTTTGGAGTCTTTTTTAGCCTGAATGATTGAACTGGACCTGGGTACAGTTCCAGTATTCTTGCTCTTTCGATATTTGCCCACTCTACCATGTTAGTAAATATTACAAGGGTTCTTTATATACTGCAGTAAAATAGTATTAACATTACTTAGAATTTTTCATGTGCTTAAAATGTATCAGGTATTTCTCATCCACCCTGTACAATAGAAGGGAAGTTGGTCTTCCCTCATCAAGGAAAACTGAATCTCAAATTAAAAAAAAACTTTCAAATTAACCATAAAAGGCTTGTCTATAGTAAATGTATTAATTAAAAAATTCATTTTTTCAGAAAGAAGAAAAGGTCTATCTTTATCTAACCAAGCACAATTTTTGCTGATAAATCTTGAAAGTATTAAATGGTTGGCAAAAAAAATTGATCAAGAAATGGTAGATTCACCTTACACGGAGGTAGTTCATCTCACTTGTTTCTTATGTCATAAGTCAAATATAAAAGTATTTATACAGCTTATTTTTCAGGATGATCTTATTAGCAGATTTAGGAGCAATTTTGTTGTGGAAGGCCCAGAAGCATTCTCAGAAAATTCTTGGCATTCTGTCAAAATTGGAAATATAACTTTTCAAGTAAGAACAATACTTTTTAGATGTCAAACTAAATATTTTGAACTTGATTCTTTACCCTCCACAAATTTATTACTAAATGTTATATTGAAAAGATAGTCATAGAAGGCAATGACTTGTTAATTTGCATCACCTATTTGAATATTAAATCAGTCATTATTTTATTCTTAACCACTAACTTTATTGAAATCATTGTTATGATGTGCGCTGACTCTAAATTATTGATATATTGGCAAGGAAGAAAAGGAGTAACAAATACAAGCAGCACAGCATGAATTATGTGTTTCTTTTGGGAAATTTAGATTTCAATTTTTGTCTTCCCATAAGGCGGAAACCATGATCAAAACACCTTTTTGAACTTCAGGTGCTTGCGATTCACGAATTTGCACTTCGTGACAAAATTTTTTATGACCATTACTTCTGTTTTGCACCGATTATTTGCATTTCGCGTCATGCGTTTGCAATGACAACAAGCATGCACTCCCTCTACTTTTTTGTTTCTAAGTTCAGTTTAAACTTTGGCTGCCTAGAAAAGGACATTATTATTATATTATATTTTTAATGCTCAATATTAGCAATTTTCAAAGTAAATAAATGTGATAACTCTCAAACTTAATTATTTTGTAGCTCAGTTTCGATGATGAAACTTTAGTTTAAAAATTAATGAAACCCCATCATTTTGGAATGTAAGGTTATCATTTGTTATTTACTTTGTATTTTGAACATAATTTAAGGAAATGTTTTGTTTTGGTTTCATGTTTTATTATGAATTTTTAATGTAAATCTAAGAATTGCTATCATCTTGTAAACAAGATTTTCTGACACGTATTTTGAACATGATTACTAAAAGAAATATTACCACTTTAATGCTTTGTTTTTTTGTGAACAATTAAGAGAAATTGGTACTTTGGTATTAACGATGCTCCACCTCCGCAGTGCCCCTCTGGGGGCGAGATATGGAACTACAAGGCACTGAAAGTGGCGAGATTAGGAATTCCGTGGAGCAGTACTCCATTGGAACTCAAGATGGGCCAGTAAGGGAAATTTGAACATGAAGGAACATTTTATGCATCCCCACAGGGTTGGGTAGGTTGATAGAAGTGTTTTGGTTCCTCCTCATGTTCAGTGTTCTCCCCTCGGGCAGGGAAGTGTTCATCTAAATAAAACGACACCACGAATTCTGCCGCCAAAACCTTAACGTTACCTCCACATAATTCCTAATCTCACCATTTTCAGTGACCTGTAGTTCCATATCTTGCCCCCAGAAGGGTGCTGCAGAGGTGGAGAATCATTAATACGAAAGTACTGAGAAATTTAATCACTTTCTTATGCTAGGTTTTGATTTTGTCTTACGCATTTCGTACTTAATTAATAAAGGAAATGTTACCACTTTATAATGCTAGTGTTTTTTTTTGCGGCTTGGAAATGTTTGCTGTAGAACCCAAGAATACATCTGTGCACCATGTCCTCAACATTCCATTTCAGTAGTTCATAAATTTAAATTTAAGAATTTCCTTGGAATGAACAAAAGAAGATAAAAAATCGCATGTAAAAATGCACTTTGTAATGTAGGGTTTTAATTTGCCATTACCCATTTTGAAGATAATTAAAAGAATTTTTTTCACTTTATGATGCTAGGTTTTCATTTGCTGTTATGTTTTTGGTACTTTGGGATTAACAATGCTCCACCTCCGCAGTGTCTCTCTGGGGGTGAGATATGGAAATACAAGGTGCTGGAAGTGACGAGATTAGGAATTACGTGGAGCAGAAGTCCATTGGAACTCAGATGGGCCGGGGAAGGGAAATTTGAACATGAAGGAACATTTTATGCATCCCCACCGGGTTGGGTAGGTTGGTGGAAGTGTTTTGCTTCCTCCTCACGTTCACAGTGTTCCCCCCTCGCGTAGCGAAGAATTCATCTAAATATATCAATGAAAAAGGTTACTTTGGGATTAATAATGCTCTACCTCTGCAGTCCTTCCTACTCAAAGAGGGAACACTGTGAACGTGAGGAGGAACCAAAACACTTCCACCAACCAACCCAATCCAGTGGGGACACAGAAAATGTTCCTTCTTGCTCAAATTTCCTTTCCCTGGCCCATCCGAGTTCCAATGGTCTACTGCTCCACATAATTCCTAATCTCGCCACTTTCAGCACCTTGTAGTTCCATATCTCGCTCCCAGAGGGGTGCTGCGGAGGTGGAGCATTGTTAATCTCCAAGTATTTGGTTTCTTTTATTTTCTGTTAAACTTGATTATTTATGATAAAAAAGTAATTTTTTTAGGTTGACTGGGAACCATACTCCAAAAATAGCATTGCGTCTTATGGGAAAATAGGACTTGCACTTCACAAATTTGCATTTCGCGTCAGTTTTCCAGAACCAATTATTCACGAAGTTCAAAAAGGTGGTGCACTTCAAATTTGGAATTTCATCACTGTATTTCATATTTTTTAAATACCGAACTTAATGAAGTTTTACCATAGGATTAAGGAGTTCACATTTCCAATAATAGGGTACCTCTGATTGATGCTGCCCGAGTATGCAATTTGCACTTTTTTATATAAATGTAAGTAACAATTTTCATTGAGTGGTAGAATTCAGGTATGACATTTTAATTTAGCATTCCATTAAAAGCCTCAAAATACTATACTTAAAAGTGGATGCATGATTGTGATGCAGATATGCAGCAGCAAAATTCATTCAAAAACTAGGCATCCTATCAAAACAAAGTATATGATAAGCAATGTTTATGATTTATCTCTATGAAATTTTAAAAGAAATTACTTTCTTGGACGAATATTCAAGAGTTGAAGCAAAATATGGTTGGTGGGAGATTTACCTTAATGATAATACACAATCCCTTGATTAAATTCTGATGCACCCCTTAACTGGCCTGCCTAAGCATCTGCAACTAGGAATGCAGCCTGTCACATAAAAAGGTTGCATGCTTCTGATTTAGTTTGATGGACAGGTTAACCAAATGCATTAGGTGCTTTTTATAATAAGAAGAATGCTAAAAACTGATATCAGCTTTAGTCTATCGTCTTTAGTGGGCCTTTCCTGCATGGTGGGCTGCATTGGTGGCAGTGAATCCTTTGATGGGCCATATTGGAAACTGCCAGTGCTTCAGTGGACTGGATTGAGGTTAAATCGGAAGTTACCTATAGATTCCTAGGCACCATATGAGTGAAAACCAAGTTAAAATTGGGTTTGTATAGTTAACATCCAATATTAAAAACTATGATGAATTCAGTCTTTGAGCAAAGATAAAAAAAAAACAAAAAAAGAAATTATCTGAATTGAGAAATATTTACTAAGGAATCCACAGATTTTGCTAAATAAAAAATAATATTTGGTAGGTGAATCAAAATAAAAATTAAAAGTGTTTTGAAAACTCTGAAGCACTGGCTGTGACCAGGAATGGCTTTAGGGGTAATCAAATGGAACGGCCTCTCAGGGTGCCAGATGCGCACTCTATTGCACTAATTTAATTATTTTTGAAAGAAATGATTCTTTCCCAATCTGGCTCCCAACTTATTTGTTTTAACACGATTTTTCCTAGGCTTGTTTAACAATGCTGCTTTTTGCTTGACGCCCCTTGTATTTTTTGCATGATTTTAAGTGCCCCTTGCATCAGTTTTCAGAGGTTTGGTCAAGGTCGAGCACCCCTCCCCTCCATCATAATGTGTCTCCTGTTTCAACATGCATAGTTAAACAAACCGCATCATGATCTTTGATCTGCTCCTAACATTCAGTTTGATTTTTGCAGTCGTTTAAGGTTCAAGCTAGTTCTTCGGGACCCTTGAAGTTCTTGTTTGCGAATTTGTAACCTTCTTTCGATTCTATTATTTGAGATTCATTCAGTGTTCACTGTTGTTTTTGTGCATTTAACTTTCGAGCAAAAGAGCGTGAAATACTACGCTCTGTGACCCTCTCTTTTCTCCCTCTTATTTGTGTTTAATATTCCACTTTTTAACTTTCTTTCTTTTAACGATTTCAATTTGATCCTAAAAGCTAAAAATGTCATCAAAAAGTGTTAAAAAGAAACCGTCACGTGCAGAATACAGAAAAAGAATAGATGAGAAGGAGCTTGAATTTGAACAAAGTAAAACATCCATGAATCTGCAGAAATACACCGTTTCCAGGGCTATTTTGACAATGCTTCTTCTTATTTTGACAATGATCAATTTCATTTTGACAATGGTTCATGCTATTTTAACAATGACCCATTCATTTTGACAATGGTTCATTTATTTTGACAATGGTCCAATCTATTTTGACGACGGTTCCTTTCATTTAGACAACTTTAATATTAGGCTGTTATCGATAATGGTTCAGTAACTCAGTGGAATATTTGAATTTGTAGACAGATACGTAGAGGCAAATAATGAAGAATTTCTTTATTACTGTATTATCTATTATATTATTACTAGTGTATTGCCCATCATATGACAGATAAATAATAATATTCCCTCCCTCCTTTCCTTCCTCTCTCCCTCCCTTCCCTCTCCCTCCCTCTCTGCCTCTCTTTTGTCTCCCCTCCCCCCTCTCTCATTCCCTACTGTCCCAATCCATAGCTCTCCCTCTTTTTCTTCATCTCCTTTATCTCTTTCCTCCCGTCCTTTTCTAATTCTATACCTCCCTTCCTTCCTATCTCCCTCCCCACATCCCTCTTTCTCTTACTCTACATCTATATAGTCGTTTAGATTAGCAAAAGAATCCTAACTAAATCCCAGTCCCATTAGGATTACGTAATTTCGCGAAAAATCCTACAATAATTTAAGGCAATCTATGCACTCATATATATTACATGTATGTGTGTTGAGACAAGAATTGATTCTCAAAGTTTAACAATGACGTGACGTGGTCGGTAAGGCAAAATCCCATTTAAAAGGTGATATTTTCCCAAATATGTGATTTAAATGTTTAATATGAGTTTAGAACAGTAGGTAGAAAAAGATGAATAGAATTAGAAACTTCATTCATTTTCCTAAAACAGTTTGAATTCAAAGATCGTGCGTCAAAATTTTCTAATTTTAATTTCCAAAAGAATAAAAGCATGCACTTTAAAAAGTCGATTCTCACACGTGTTATCTTACAGGAAATGGAAATTGCCTCCCTGGAGTCGAGCCCGGATCTTTTTCATATTTTTTTCATTTAATTTTTATATCTGAATAAGACATTCCTGCAAAATGTCAACCTTCCACCTAATTGGGAAGTTTGTAAAAAACGTGTTAAAAAGCGCCATTGATGACGTCAGCATTATACACAAACCCCACCATCTAGGCTTTTATTATATATATATATATATAATATCCTATTTTTGTTGTATTTGTATTGAGTGAAATCTAAAGCTTCATCTTGATCTTTTTAACATGTTTAAAACTCAACTGTCACGATCTTTTAACATGTTTTGACAAATTTCCCGACTATATGGGTAGTTGAAATTTGGTAGGGATGCTTGATTCAAATATTACAAGGCAATGACAGAAAAACTCTGAAAAAAGATCCAGATTTGACTCCAGGAGATAAGGAAGAGGAGTGAGAAAGTAAAAAGGAACAAGTGAAGATATAAAAATGAATTTTTAAAACCAACTTTTATATAGTTAATACTTTAATATGAATAAACTCTGTAATATAATTATGATAACCTTTCTGCTTGCATGGGCGTAAAAATTTGCAAAAGTGTCTACCAGCTCTTGAGTGATGTGGGGGTCTCTCTATTTAAACTTGAATCTTTTTACAGTTGTGAGAATGATAGACGAAAGTAGAGAACTCAGTGGCAAATGTAAGAATGTTTGGTATATAAGTAGTAAGAAGTTTGATAGTATCTTATGTTTCATTAATGAAAATACTGACTTATCCATTCATATTGCTTAAAATTAACGAAAATATATTGCTAGTTCAGAGTAATTCAGCTTTAGGTACTAGTAGGAGTGAAACTTGAATATTTCATATTTTAGTCACCTAACTTAAATGACAAAAATAATAAATTGTTCTTTTCCTAACATCACATCAACCATCCATATAAAACCACTGTATAAAGGATAGTTAGCTGAAGAATTGCTAAGCTACAACACAACACTTTAAAATGTTTTATTTAAATTTGTTCAAATTAACATCCTTTACAACAGTATTACCTATGTTAAATACTGAAAAAAGGAATACGATACTTAAATGTGAGTGCTTTTAGAAAAATGCAAGAACAACTGGTCTTAAAGGCCTATAATTAGAAAAGATTTCATCCAAAGTAAAAAATAAGCCAAGTGAACTTCCAAAGAATCAAATTATGTTCATGGCACAAACTACATAAACAAATATAGTCATCTAAAGTAGTGTTCAAATGGATTTTCAATGTGAACTATTCCGAGAAGATCGCATTAATGATTATTAATAGTATTGCAATACGAGTGTGATTATAATGTAATAATAATAAAATGCATCTATAAGGCAATATTATAAGGAGCGATAAGAATTTAATAATAATAATAAAATTCATCAATAGCTTACATGTACCTTGCTTTTCCAGATGTATTTCTTAATGAAACTCATAGGGAAAAGTTTTTAGAATAATCTTAAATGAATCAAGATAAAAAGTTTTTAAGTTAAATAAAAACTTATTATCAATAATAATTATGATAAATAAAAACCTACAATTATTAGCAGAAATAACCCTTCAAAAAACGTAGGAATGCTAGTATCAATACAAATCCACGTTAAAATAAAGTTCTCTTACACCATCAACAATTACAATAGTTGGTTTAATCTTGTTGCTATGATTGATGCTTGTCTATCCTCCCACGCAAATTCAAATACACATTTACCGCAGTACCAGGGTAAGGATCTGGTGGCCGAGGTGACTTAATCACTCGTCTTACACGATGGTGAGGTGGTTCGAACCCTGCAAGCAGCTTTGGATTTTTTTCAGATTAGACGGGGTCCAAAATATATATATAAAAGTTGGTAAAAAAGAGAATTGAGGCCGAGAAAAGGAGAGAGAGAGAGAGAGAGAAAGCTTTTTTCCTTATTAGTAAACAATATATTGCCCTGCAAAGCATTATCGTATGAAGATTAATTTCTGTAAAATTTTCTCTTTTCCACTAACTGGATGCCTATATTCACGATATAAAAAACATACCGTGTCAATTGATTGTTACAATTTTTAATTCTAAATTCAATGATTGACCAACTGTTTTAGAATCATATTGAAAACATATTTGCTAAATGGAAAGAGTCAGTAAGTCGTGGAAAATCAGAAAAGGAAGTAGAGTTTCTGGAATTAATCAATAATGGAGCTGATTTATTATAAAAAATGATTTCGATGCTTTTTACAGACATATGGCAACTTACATTCCTAGATGTGTCTATCAAAAAAGAAGTTTAAATGATTAAATACATGTCATTTTGATTATTTAAATAAAAAAATATATATGTATGTTCATGTAGTTCTGGTATGTATTGATGGTCAGTTTTATATTTAAATTCTACATTCTAGTATTCTTACTGAGTTATGTAATATACTTGTAATGTAATAAATCATTTACAATTTTCAGTTTACATTATTTTTGCAAAAGTTCAAATAAACTGAAATGTAACTTTGTGATGAAATCTACAATAAAAGGAACATCACACAATATTGTCAAAATAATATGGATGAAAGTTAAAACTCCAGCCAAAAACAAGTGGTATTAGTGGGCTAATACCACTTGTTTTTGGCTGGAGTTTTAACTTTCATTCAGTTTACGCCAAAAAGTTTTTTGAGCCATCTTTGAAAATAATATGGGTATTGTCAAAATTAAATGATGCATCATCAAAATTAAATGAACTACTGTCAAAATAGAATGAGTCATTGTCAAAATTAAATGGGATGGGCCATTGACAATATAGGATGATTCGTTGTCAAAATAGCCTGGGAAAGTGCATTTTACATCAAAAAGTACTGAGAACGAGAATCATAATCAAGATAAAGCTTCAACATCAACTTTGACCACTTTATTGGATGAAACTAATACTGATGATCATCGTGATGTAGAACAGGAACTGAGCTGTCTGATTTTTCAGAAGTTGTTGGTGACACTTATCTGACCCAGCTTTATGGCCTAAAATAATTCATGATAGTTAAATGATAGATCACCTAATTCTTCATGGTCCAATCAAGTTCAGCTTGCGTATTACCCTCAAGATGAAGATGGTCATCATTTTACACACAATAGTGGAAAATATTTAAGGTCTCGTTCATTTATTGACAAAATTTTATCCTTTTATGCAAGAACACATTAGTCGCATTTTGAAGGTGAGTTGCAGATCATTACTGCGGAAAAAATATTTAAAACAAACTTATTGTATTAATGGCAGATAAAGTTAATTCCAAAATAATTTTGTGCACTCAAAATGCAAAATATTTTTTTATACACCAGATATTAGTCATGTGGAGCAACTGTATTTGACACTAAGATTTCTTGATTTGACAAATGAAAATGCTGATGCTGAAATCTGTGAACGGTTCCTGGGATTTACCTATAGATGACCCCATTGGTAAGGGGCTCTCAGATGTTATACTGAAATTGTTGGAGAAGAATAAACTTGAGTTGAAACACTGTAGAAGTTAAGGCTATGACAATGGAGTGAACATGAAAGGCAAAAACAGCGGTGTACAAAGGCGAATTTTAGATCAAATTCCATTGGCATTTTTTATGCTGTGTGGATGCCATAATCTGAATCTTGTGTTGTGTGATGCGACCAAATCATGTCAAATCTGTCACTTTATTTGGTGTCTTAGGGAGACTGTATTCTCTATTTGCTGCCTCAGCCATTGGAAGATCTTACTCCGCACGCATTGGGAGGCAAAAATTGAGTGTAAAAGGTACCAGATTGGCGACATCCATGATGCACTTGTCACTCTTGCCAAGAAAGAGGAAAGGCACAACCTCGACATTGCTCTGTCTCATCAATTGAAAGATTTTAGTTTCATTGGTCGTTTGGTGTACTGTTCCAAATTAACGTTTTCAGTAAATCTGGGAAGTCAAAAGTTTGATGAATTTCTAAAAGAATACAAAGAAAATGGTTTTGAGAGAGGTATTTCAGCTGCTATGGAACCTGCTATTGCCCTTGAAGTTGAACTTGAATTTCAAAGTGTGAAAAGAATAAGTTGTGTGAAACGTCAATTTGACTATGAAAACCACAATGAGTCGATCATGACACGAGAAAAAATTTGAAAATGAATTTCTCAACGCTACTCGATACAGCTTTGATGTCAAGAAAGAGTCGACAATTGCATCAACACGTGGAAACATTGGGTTTCCTATACAACATTAACGAATTACCGAAGAAAGAAGAGCTTATAATACTGTGCAGATCTTCAGCTGGTTTTATCTGTTGGTTCGGATGTAGCTCAACTATGTGATGAATTACTTAGCATTCAAAAATTTGTAAGAAATCTTAAAAATCCCATGCCGCTAAATATTTTAAATTTCATTAAGAAGGCCAACATGGAAAACCTGTGCACTAATATTAAGGATTTTGTTAATCATAGCTGTTTCCATCACCAGTGGTGAGAAGAGTTTTTCCCAACTCAAACTCATTAAGACTTATTCAAGATCATCCAAGTCCCAAGAAAGACTGAGTTCTCTAGCTACTCTTTCGATTGAAAATGCCATCGCTCAAAACCTGGATTTCTTTGAATTGATCAAAACATTTGCAGACAAGAAAAGTTGACTTTTATTAAAACATTTTTGTGAGTACATACATAACTTTCCATAGTTGATACTTTTTTCTATTCCACTTAATATACTTAATTTTTTGTATACATCTATTTATTAAGGTTATTACACATTAAAAAAACGATTACATGAGAACATTATCAATGTCAAAAAGAGAGGGAACATCTAGCAGGAAAGGCACAAAGAAAACTTTCGCTTAGGGTGCCAAAATTGCTAAGGCCAGCCCTTGCAGTGATCCACAGAAAATTGCTTAGTGGGTCACATTTGGCCCACAGGTTGGGCACCTCTGGTCTACAGTAACTCGTAGCCATATGCTTTGCTAAATGTAGGCTACAGAGAAAATGTTTGTTTTTACTTTTCATTATTCATGCCCACCAAGAGTTTAATCTATCATTGCATACTTCCTCGCTATAGCTCTCATGCCCACTTTTTGATAAGGGACAGAAAGAAAACTGATTTATCTTTATTATTTTTAATTTCCAATCGAGTTTTCATAAATGTAATCAAACTAGGTTTTGTGTAAAAATGTTGATTTGACTGCATTGTCATATATCAAAAGTAACCTCTACTAGATTTCAACACCAACTCTTTCACCAATTAATGCTTATACCATAGAGAAGCATATAAAACCAACTATGTATCATCTTTAACATTTATTTTGGGAGGAATTCCTGATTCGTAATAACTTTTACATATAACTGCTGAGGAATTCTTTCACAATTAATATGCTTTTATTTCTCCAGCTTATGTATTTGTTTTAGCACTCCATAATGAATGAAGTACTCTAGATGAGAACGTTTAGTAATTTGACACACTTATTGATTTTCAGTCAGAAGGACCCTGCACTCGTTGTCAAATGGTCTGCATTGATCAAGCAACTGGCAAGAAGAATAAGGAGCCCTTGTTAACTATAGCAAAAGCCGATGGAAAAATTAAATTTGGAATCTACTTGTCACAAATTGGTTCTGTTGAACCACAAAATCATATTTCTGTTGGAGACTTAATCGAATATAATCACAAAGCCTAGAATTGTTTTATTATTATCTTTATTTAACTACATTCCATGTGGCGCGATTGCCAAGCAACAAATTTCTATAAACATTCACCAATTAAACTTAATCATCAATTTGAACATCAAGAACCTTCTCCCAGACAAGGTCTGGTTTCAGAGGGATCTGTCATACTGTTGATATATTAAGATTATGGTGGCATGGTTATGATTTCTCTGCAAATAAAAGAATTTTGTTAAAAATATTGATATTATTACATCTTATTTATAACGATATAAATTATTTACGCAATAAAAGTTAATGGATGGGTCATTTACTCACAAAGGAAAAAGATGTCAAATGTTTACATTATAGAGCAATCTGTTTGCGTTTTTTTAACAGATTTTATGTCTCCACCTTTATGCACCTGCTCAACAATTTCCACCACCTCTCCAAAATCAGGAAATGCCATTGTTTGAAGTTTAGAATGAATTACCGTACCATTGACTACCACTTCAAATGATGCTGTTGAGTAAAATTCATTGTTTTAAATATTTTATAATTTAAGTACTTATAGGATTATCATTCAAATAATAAATAAACTTACTTCTTCTGCCCTCCTTGCCATTTATATCCGCTTCGGGAACTTTTGCCAAAATCTGTTCAGCCAGTTCGACGTAGCGGGCATTATAACCTCATGATCCACTAAAGAACGATTCAAAACCTTATTTTGAATTAAACTAAAATCCAATATTGTAAAAAGAAATCAACTTACCAGTATTCTACTTCTATTTTGACCGACATGTCTATATTCCTGAATGAAAACAGCAGAGGTGTATGAATCAACTTTCCTACACAATTAAACGAGGTCAATATGATCAAAACTTTACGTCATGCATTTCGCAGATATAATTTCGCTTGGCAAATGTTTTTTTTGTTTTGGTGTTGTAAGAATTTTTGAAGTAATTAAATATATTAAATCTTATAGTATTAAGAATTGTTATTTTTTGCTTCATTATAAGTAAATGTTTTAACATTGATTCAACTTCTTGCGACTAGTCATTGTATTAATATTAACAGTGGCCGGTAATTCTTGTTTGAATGAAAGTTGTTGTGCTAATTATAACCTTTATATTTTACCTAACTCATTATTTTATTTACAGAACTTGATAAATGGCATTAGCTTCGGGACGAGACCGTAGAGCAACAGCTGGGAATCGTCTGGCTCGCCTTCTTCATGAGGAAGAAGAAGATGATTTTTACAAAACTACCTACGGTGGCTTTAGTGAAGCAGAAAATGACGACGATTACAAGTAATCTTTACTTTAAGTTTGCTAGGTTTTTATCAATTTAAGGATGTATGTCATATAAAATATGAATGATTAAATTTGGTTCAGCGGTTCAGCTTTGTTTATGTAAAACTTAACTTGACCATCGCAAAGGTATTTTTACACATTACTTAAACATATACGTAGGCACATATTGTTTATGGTGTGCTAATATTGTACGATTGAACATTTTTCAGATCGGAGGAAGAGGTTGAAGATGAAGTAGATTCAGATTTTAGTATAGAAGAGAACGATGAGCCTGTGTCAGACCAGGATGAAGAAGGAGCCAAGAAGAAGAGGCGTTTAGTTACTAAAGCGTATAAGGTATTTTAGTTGTGATGTTGACTAGGTAAATTATATGAAGTTTTAAAATTATTATTGCAGTAATTTGCTTTATAAAGTGTTTTAGAATGGGTGCCTTTAATGCTTAATGTAGCTTTTAAATTCTTTTGCTGAAGGAGGCTGCTTGAGTGACAGCTTCAAGCAATGTATTTTTGCTAAGCATGTTCTTTTTCACTTCTTCATTGTATATTACATTTAACTTTCATGTATCTTTCTAGTATTATGAATACATGTTAAGAGATTTCATTACAACATTGAGGCAATAAGATGCCAGAGAAAAAATGCATTTGATTGTAAATTGTATTACTAATTTTGATATTATCTTTAAATATGCTACGTTCATTTGATAGTATTATTGGTATACCATATTTCCTAGGAGCCTGTTACAACACAAAAAGTAGAAAAACCAAAAGTCGGAAGGCCTCGTGGACCAAGGAAAAGAATATCATCAGATTTTTATGGCAAGTATTGGGTTAATTTTTCTTTAAGCTCTTCTACCAAAGCCTGCTTTTTACTCTTAAATGCCTGCATTAAAATACAAAGAAACCCTTTTATTTTTTTCTCAACCTTATAATTGCCCCACATCAATTAATTGTTTACCAGGCAAGGCATTGGTATTCAATTAAAGCTGTCCACACACCAACAGTCTCAGCTGAGTCGCTTCGAAACCAAATCACACTATAGAGTTCATACCTACAGAATTTTATAGTCTAGCCGGCCAGAGTTGGCACTTGAAGAGCTGGTTGCCCACCCACCAATGTTAAGGCAATGTTGCCAAATGCTATTACGACAATTGGTTTAACCCAACCTGCTGAGTCAGCATTCATTACGCATGTGGGACTAGGCATTGCAATGGGAATAGAGCGATATTTGAGAAAACAAAATATGTATTGTCTATTCAAGTCTTTATTATTTAAAATCCAAAAATTTTAAAATGTTTTATAGCAAGCAGTTGCAATATTGTATCCAATATTAGATGTGTTGCTCTTTACATTAAATAAACAATTATAATTTTAATTACAACTAAAGGTTTTCAAAATAAATGAAAGAAATATAAATATTTTTTTGAATTTAATGGAGAAATACCAAGTAAATAAGTAAATAAATTATATTAAAACATGAAATGTTAAATTACTTAATCTTTAAGGAGAATTCAGAATTTGTATGCCCACTTCAAAAAAAATTGTTACCACTCAAGAGCACTCAGAATCTAAGTCCCGATAAAAACAATGATTTGACAATGCTGTATGTCTGACCCTTCACAGAAAAGACCTTTTGTTTTGAACGCAAAGTTTAGATGATCAGGTTTCTCCTCCCACCATAAAAGGGTCCATCAAATGGAAGCTAAAGCCATTTGATTATAGTCATTTTCCATTTGGACGAGACATTTTCTAGATATTCAGGAAAGATTAAAAATCGGCATGAGTGAACATCTTTTCCAGTGAGCTGATTTTACCCAAAAACTAACCAACTCCTGTCATTTTGATAAAAATGTTATTCATAAAATCTAGTTGTGATAGGGCAAATATTTTACGACACAACACACACACACACACAGACATCTTTGAGAAAATGGTCAAAACGTGTTCTAGGGACCTTAAAATGCATATTTCCTTTGAAATCTCAAAATCGATTTTTTGCACGAATACAATCTCTATTATATTACACAAGTGAGGTGACTTTTGCCAAGCGTAGTTAGTTTTCACAACCTCCTGTAGAGGGCTGGAGTAACAGTGGAGTGATGTGGAACAACTCATAACTAATAGAAGTCGTGTTCAGCTTATAAATATATATTATATTATACAAAGTGAAATGTCATTTTGTTTACAGAGTTTGTATGGTTACTAACAACAGTATATAGTTAGTAATGTTAGTAACTAAACTTTCATATTCGCTTCATTTAACAGTTTACACATTGAAGCTTCACTTACGTATCGGTAAGAATTAAAATCAGAATTCCTTTAATACATCGAAAAGTACAGAAAGCTTCAATGTATACAACACGCTATATTAATTTCAGTTAGTATTTAAATGAAAGTCTTATGTTATAATGTTAAATGTAATTAATATAGATGCTGTATACGTATAAAGCAGGTTACACACTATCATTGTACAAGAAAACTGATGTAAAAGGTGTCATTTTTTAATGAAGGTGTGTACGCTTTAAACACGTTGTGCGCATGTGCATGCATGGCTTCAGTGAAAAATGATACAAATATGATGGAATAGAGCCCGTCCTATTTTTCGTTGTTTAAAATGACAAGAATTCATAAATTGCCTTACAAAATTCAGGAATGACAGCACTAATTGTGCTTGTAGAGATTCTATAAGAGAACCACAAACTATTGTAAGTATATTAACTAATAATACATAACAATTCAAATTAATTACCTTATTTCTGTGGATATATTCTCCCATAGAGTAGTGTTTTCCGGGCTAATTTTATTCCTAACTAGTACCAAAAGTTTATCAAATGTTGATGAATCCATCTGTAGGTAGTTTTTATAACTTTCCATGTCTTCTTCGCGTAATTCATAGTGAACCTAAGTCATGAATGCTGTGCCCTTAATCACAACGGAGAATCCATGGCTTGTCCATCATCTTCGACTTTTCCATCTTTTATTTTTAGCTGTTCTTCTTTGCCTCATAACTAAGGCGCATGCAGCTACTGAAAGCCCATATAACAATCTGATAATACTTATCACCCATTCTTGCTGCTCGCGATAATAAAAATGCAACCTTCACCGGGTCATAAGTTTATTAGTTAACAAGGGGACCTTACGACATGTTTGTCGCCAATTTTGTTGAAACTTTGTGAGCATGAGCACCCTCTTAGTGATGAAAAATACCAAAGCAAGAAGATTCTCAAGCATTCGTGAGATATTCGAGATGAAATTTAGCGAGCATTCTAGCGTTAGAATATATTCCATACTATGAGATCGTGCATCGAGGTCAGATTGTGGCCTAAGGAGCTAAATCCTCGGTTGCTGAAGCTTGGAGCACCAGTTCTATCCCAGCACTTGCAATTTCTTTTTTCAATTTTTATTATTTTAAAATTTTCTAGGTTTTACAATTTGCTGAAAGTTTATTTGATTTATAATTACATTTTCGCTAATTATGCAAAACGAAAAAAATTTTCTCACAAAGTTAAAAAAGAATTTAATATGAATCACTAACAAAAATAAAAAGGTAATAATTGCTCATGGTCCGTTTATTAAACATATTAAACACTTTGCTTTTGCAAGAAACTAATATTTCATCGCAAATTATGACTGTAGATTTACTATGCTGCAGATGCTGAAGTCCTTATTTGTTGATTCATCACCAATTTCAGGGCGCCAGCATTTCATGATATGATCAGGTGCGTGTGGTTTGCTTCGAAACTGACAAACGATAGGAGAGTTTTCAAATTTGTGAATGTGTGTTTTTCAGCAAACTCGGTTAAAAATAACTGTGCCTGTCAATCGATTTGCTTTTCATGTTTCTATGATAACTACCGTAAACGCTGTACGTCTTCAAATAATATCAATAAATACATCTGTACAATCATAATTTGCAACGAAGCATTAGTTTCTTATAAAAACAAAGTGTTGAATATGTGTAATAAACAGATCATGAGCAGTTAATACCATTTAATTTTAGTTGGTGATTCAAATTAAATTCTTTTTTTAACTTTGTGAGTAAAAGTTTTTTGCTTTGCATAATTAGTGAAAATGTAATTATAAATCAAATAAACTTCTAGCAAATTGTAAAACCCAAAAAATCGAAAACATTAGAAAAAATTTGAATACTAAAAATTGAAAAAAGAAATTTCAAGTGTTGGGATAGCTTCAGCAAACGAGGATTTAGCTACCTAGGCCACCGCTTGCCCTTGACGATCAATCTCATAGTATGGTATATGTTAGAACGCTCGCTAAATTTTATCACGAATGTTTGAGAATCTTCTTGCTTTGGCATTTATTCATCACTACTACATTCTCACAAAGTTTCAACCAAATCGGTGACGAACATTTTGTAAGGTCCCTTTGTAAGTGAAAAATGATAGTATGCCAAAACTGGAATCATTTTTGTCGTCATTTTTCTCTGAGGGAAAAAATGAAGCCATCCCATCATTTTTCAATGACATTTTTAAATGATAGTGTGTAACCAGCTTAAGTTTCATTTGATTATCGATAATTATATTTAATTTCAATTTTATTCTAATTAAAGTTACAATACAATCAAGTTCATTGAATCTGAAAGAGAACATTATGATTTAACTAGAGAACTGAATGTACCATTATTTAACGTAAATAAGAGGCACATTGCATGGGCTATGATTGGAAAATGTGAGAGAGAATGATGAGTGATTGATTAATTAAATGTGATTAATAATTAAGTTAATTATTGGAAGTCATTACTGGTTTTATGGCTGGAATCAGTCACTTTATCCCACGTATAGAAATTGCTATGCCAAATGATCCAGCAATTCGTTTTAACATGAATTGCAGACAATTCGCGATCAAATTGTCTTATGCCATGAGAATAAATAAATTGCAAGGCCAAATCTTAGCCAAATTTGGTATTTTTATACCTGAACCTTGGTTTACACATGGAAATACGAGGGCTGATCATAAATGTCCGGGACAGAATTTATAACAAACTACTAAATGCATCGAAGTGAAAACTATGTCGGTGATTTGGCAACATCTCCTGATGCGATATACCAGAGGGGATTACAGCTTGGTCAAATCATTATTTTTTCTGGACTTAGATTCTAAGCACTCTCAAGTGGTAACCTTTTTTTGGAAGTGGGTGTACATACCTCCTAACAGGACGGGTATATTCAATGTCTTCATCTGAATCCTCTTGAATTCGAATTGCTACTGCTCCCTAGAGATATAATGATGTCTTCTACATGGGATTCAACAATTCCATCAAGTGTGTTTGCTTCCTTTATTTCTTTGAATGCGTCTGCAACCATACTTTTTCACTTTTCATTTTTTATTGCATCCTCTGTAATTTCACATCTGACATTTTATAAGTTTTGTTGCGTTTGATGGCGTAACCTTTTACTTGGACCCAAATCAATTCAATAGCATTAAATTGGCAATGGTAAGATGGCATACGAATTATTTTATGTCTGTGTTTCCTGGCTATTTGGGAAACGTGGCTTTTCACTAACTCCAGTAGTTCTTGTTCATTCATTTTTGGGTTTATCTCGTTAATTTTTTGTTCTTTTAACCAATTGTATATATCCATCTTGTGCTACATGGAAGAAGGTGGCTTATTCAATTGAATGCTATGGTATGAGGCGTTGTCCATCACAATAACTCGCTTTCTTTTTAAATCTGGTAGCAAATAATTGGTAAACCAACCCTTAAATTTCTCCACCATCATCTCTTTGTGATAATCACCCATTTTTTTATTGAACAAGAAGGGTTGCATTTGGCTCAAATCCCTCTGTACTTCCAACATGGAGTAAAATTAGTCCAGCCCCTTTCCCACGGGAGCTGGCATTAACCCCTTTGTGGAGTCATCATTCCAAATATGGAATTTCCTGTGACCAGCATTCACCCAAGTTTCGTCCAGCCAAACAACTTCCGTATTCAATCCGGCCATCTCACGCGGAAATCTGCCCCATCTCAAGTCACTGCATCAGATCTTTCCATTAAAATTTTTGACTACCACTAAATTTCTTCCACTTAAACCCTAAATTATTTAAAATTTTTCTTAGTGATGTTTTCACATCGTTAAAAAGATCCACTTCTTTCAAAGATGACAGCAGTTTCTCATTCATAGGATATCAACTCTCCTAATATCCACAGATATAACAGCCAGGTTTCCCTTCTCCCTTCTGTGTGTACATATGACCAGTTGATGACAGTGCAAAGTGACCATAGCCAGTGTCGCACTTAAAAAAAAACCAAACCTAATTCCAGCGAAACAGGAGGAATAAGAGAAAATGACAACAGCACATTGTTGCTATGGTAACGGCTTGCTCTTTACGCTGCCTCATTAGCTCAAGTTCTCTCCCCCTACGAGACAATCTTGGCTGCTTCTAATCGGCCAAGTGCCAACTCTGGCCAGCTCAACTAGTGAGTCATTTAGAATCACATTTCATAAATAAATAATGTTATTTTATCCCAATCTCAATTTAATTTGTTGGATTTGCTATCATTTCCATTGCAAATTATATAAATTTAACATTGTCATAAAGCATTAATTTCCAGGCAAGCAGAGAATAAATAATTTATTTGAAAATAAGATAAAAACAATGTCTTATTCTCTATCAATCTATATCTGACATCATAAAATGCAGGTAAAAATTCTTTTTATTCATTTTCATCAGAATCAAAGGTAGGAAAGATATGCCTGTATGGTTTTGCCTTTCATTCTGCAGTTCATTGGGCTTGCATAAAGTATTAATGTAATGATTCTGTGACTTACAACTCATCTAAGACCAGACCACTCTGCAGACATCAACGACTCACTATGACCGCTTTGTGTAGCTTAAACAGTAACATGCACTTTTAAAAAATACACTGAAGCAGTACCATTGTGGCAGCCATATATGTCAGAAATCTCTAATTTACCATGTAAATGCTATCAATGTTCAAAGTTTAAGCAGTATAACTTGGGAAAAAATTGAATTGAATTTTATTTTCATTCCGTTATTGGTTTTACTTTTCTTTACATCAGATAAGATGGCCATTTTAATCAGTTTATCTGCAGTTGAGCATTATTCTGGCTAATACCACGGTGCTTTTTCAATTTTGAGAAGGGTTTCATTATAACACGGTCGAGCAACATGGACCACAGGGACGACATTATAGTGGGCTATTAATGTATTAATATTTCAGTATTCTTTAAGAAGAGATATTTCAAGTTGCATGCCTAGGTGTATCTTAATTATATCTCTACCTTCGTTGTAACCAATTTTGTATTTGAATCAAACCATTTCATTCTGTTAATCATAAAGAGGTCGCTCACTCCGTACAATTTTTTGTAGTCAACTGGCTGTGGTCTGAATATTTTATCCCTAAAGACAATGGGCAAACTTAAATGATAAGAATTAAGGTAATACAATCTTGCATTTATCCTGCGCATTATTTCACTGGTGCAGAAAGAAAATCCATTAGAAAATCAACTGCAGCAAAATCTGCAGAGACTCAGCGATTGATTAAAGAGAGGACTGAAGGAAGAAGGAAACGGAGGGTAAGGCATTATCGTCCAGAAGACATGAGAAAGCTCACTCAAGAAGAATTGCTGGAAGAAGCTCGTGCAACAGAGCGGGAGAATCTCAAATCCCTGGGTAAGACTTCTTACGTTCCTTTTTCTTTAAAAGAAAAGCTTTGGGTTTTTTTTTCAAAGATGTCAGTGAAAAAAAATCTCAAACCTGGCAGTAGAATATCTCGTTAGCAGAGGCCTCATTGGTTCATGTGTCACAGTTAATACAATAATGTATTTTTTAATTGAATATAGGTACTGTTAGGTTGTATGTTAAATTGAACTTTTTGTTTTGCTTAGTTATTTTATTGGGCTACATAGCTGTTTTCATTCTCATTAACATTGTAAGAGAAAATGCATGCATTGATAATTATTTTCTGAAAAATTTGTCTTAAAATCTAAGGGTCTTATTGATCAGGAAGTGTGGTCATTTTCTTTGCTATGCGCACACTGCTCATTTGCTTTAACTCATGAAACAAAGTGAATTCCTCTTGACAACATAACAAGTACACAATACAGTAAAACTTCCACCAATGCAGAGATTATGTTTTAGAATAGTGGTTCTCAAGGGTGGCCACCAGAAAATTTTAGCGCAGTCGCCAGTAAAATTATGTTATAAACAGCAATAATAATATGCAGACTGCAATGAATACCGAGATGTCACAATTTTTATATGTAATATTTGCTATTGTTATTTTGTCTCGTTAGAATCCTTAGGTGCCTTATGTAGAATAACAAATATCATTTAGACCTTAAATTTAACAATGCGGCCACCATAACATGGCAAGTGGCTGCATCTGCAGCTATGATGAATTTTTCTCTAAGAACCACTGTTGTGTTGTGGAAATTGGCATTGAGGGAATCATTTAACCTATGGGAAACAAGGAAAGAGCAAACACCAGTTTTTTCAAAAGAAATGGTTAATATAGAATGTTAAAATTTATGTATATAGTGTATCCTTGATTAACATCATTAATTCGTTCCAGAAAATCACAACATAGAGTGAAACGACATTAAATGAATCAATATTTCCCATAAGAACCCATCCCCCTTAAAATAAAAGGCTATGTTGGTCCGTTGGTCCATGTCACGCTCTTAAAACATGAATAACTCAATCAAATATGCAGATATAAACTTGCAATTTGGCAGAGATAATCTACTCCAATATATAAATGCTATGATGAAGGAAAATTTACAAAAGCTTCTGGGTTCGACTCCAGGGGATGATTTGCATTCCCCATAAGATAACATGTAAAAATCAACTTTTTGAAGTGCAGGCTTATCTTCTTTTTGAGATTAAAATTAGAAAAAATGGACTCACGACCTTTAGATCTAAACCATTTTAAAGAAAAAATTACATGGTTTCTTATTCTGTTCATCTTTTTTCGCCTTCAGTTCCCTCATGTTAAATGTTTAATTCACATATTTTGGGGAAATCTTGCCATTTTAATGGGATGTTGCCTTGCCTACCAATTACATTGTTAAACCTTGAAATTCTATTGTTATTCAAATTCTTATGTGTTTAACCGTGCATTTGAAGGCTTTTATTACAAGAAGGAGAGGGAAATGATTTTCTGCAAACAACATTCGTTGCGTTATTTACATGAAGGAATACGTAAAGAGCTGAAATACTATTCAAAAAGATTAAAAATCGTAATGAGCTAAATTCAATATTAATGAAATAGAAATGGTATGACAATCTGAGGAACGTGCTGAACATTTTAATAAACAAACTGAGCATATAAAAAAATTATAGAGTGAAGGATTGGGCGATAGGTTACAGGAGTTAGGTAGAAGAATGGAGGACTTAAGATGGTTTGGTAAATAGGGAGAGAAAGAGAAGTTTCAAAGAACCACAAAAATAATAATAAAAGGCTATGTACTCCATCCGTTGGTCTGAGTGTCAAGCTATTAAAATGTGAATAATTCGATCAAGAATGTAGATAGAAAATGGAAATTTGGCAGAAATATATATAACGAGCTAATCAGAATTTGTTTATTTAGGGTTGACATGGTAACTTAAGAAATAAATGTCCGTTTGCAGCGCTATTTTGAGGGGTAGGTATATTGCACTTCCTCCGCTCCAGTTTAAAAAAATCTTGATTTCATTATGGTATTTTGTAAAAATCATATATATAAAATTTAGTTGACATCCAATGAGCCAATTCCTTCCAAATCTATAGTTACTGAAAGAGTTTAATTTGTAATTGTGGCACCCCTGTTTAGTTGATCCAGTCCAAATATGCTATTATGGTTTTATATATATGTGTACATAATAAATATTATAATATGGTTAAAATTGATGCGGATAGTTCAACACAAACACTTTTATTTATTTTTATTACTTTTATTGTGGCAGCCCTGCTTTCTATATCTATCCTAAAATTCTTAAGTTTGTTTTTATTTTTAAACATTGATATTAGTGGAGAATTCATCAAAATCAGTCAATTTGTTGCTGATATATCTTTTAAAAAACCGACAATTGGACCAACAATGGAGACCCTTGGGTCCCTGTTGGCCGATTTGAATTATTTTTGGCACTGCAACTCTCAGAATCAACTTAAAGCTGCTGCCAAATTTTGAAGCTCCTACGTTTATTTTCAGAAGAGTTATGACAGACACACACAGACAGCTTCTTTTATTATTACTAACAGAAATGCCTGGCTACGCTCGGGAAAGAGTTTTTTTAAGTTGCAAACTATTTTTATTATTTATTAATTGTGGTAGCTCTGCTATTTAGCTCTGCTTTAAAAATCTTTATTTCACTATGGTATTTTGTAAAAACCATATATATAAAATTTAGTTGACATCCGTTGAGCCAATTCCGTCCAAATCCATAGTTACTGAGTTTAATTTGTAATTGTGGCACCCCTGTTTAGTTGATCCGGTCCAAATATGCTATTATGGCTTTATATACAGGGTGTCCGGTGACTTTATGTCATAACTTCGGGATCTTATTCCTTAAGTGATTTTGAGTAAAAAATGTCATATGAATATGGGTCCGATTCTCATTTGTTACAGAGTTATGGGCAATTGAAATTATCTCGTTCTTTGATTTGTACAACTTAATGGCTGAAAAATGCATTCTTTAAATAATTATTCGTATGCATTGTTAATTGTTGAAAAATGTATTATTTAAATAATCATCCGTTTACATTGATACTTAATCCATTGTCACAACAATGAGAGTTGGTTAAATGCACACCCCCGCCTGAACCGTTACATCTTGTT
Organism: Tanypteryx hageni; assembly: GCA_028673005.1. Taxonomy (NCBI): domain Eukaryota; kingdom Metazoa; phylum Arthropoda; class Insecta; order Odonata; family Petaluridae; genus Tanypteryx; species Tanypteryx hageni. The sequence continues at coordinate 268,464,108 of CM054112.1, forward strand.
CACGGACGAGGCACAGTTTACTCGTGATGGAATAAACAACACGAGAAACTACCATTTATGGGCTCGCGAAAATCCTCACTGAACAGTTGAAAGCTACTTCCAACTCCGTTTTTCTGTGAACGTGTGGTGTGGTGTCATTGGGAACCAGCTGGTTGGACTGTACTTATTCCCGCCACGTCTGACAGGTGCCATTTATGCTTATGTTTTGGAAAATGAAATGCCGGGTCTCTTAGAAGACATTACTCTGCAAACACGACTTCAGATGTACTATAAGCATGACGGGGAACCCCCCCATTTTACTAGGAACGGTACGCTGTATCTTAACAAGAAGTTCCCTAACCGATGGACCGGTCGTGGCGGTGTGCAGGATTGGCCACTGAGGTCTTCGGATCTCACTCCATTGGATTTCCATGTGTGGGAGCAAATGAAAAACATTGTGTATGAAGCCAAAGTGAGCACGAAGGAAGAACTTATTCAGCGAATTTTTGATGCTGCGAGGCGCGTTAATAACGCTGCAGTTCTTCGTGCTGTTTCATGTTCCCAACTCAAACGGGCCAGATTGTGCATCCAAGCTGAAGACGGCCATTTTGAACAATTGTTGTAACAATGGATTAAGTATCAATGTAAACGAATGATTATTTAAATAGTTTATTTTTCAACAATTAACACTATATATGAATAATTATTTAAACAATGCATTTTTCAGCCATTAAATTATATAAATCAAAGTATGAGATAATTTCAATTGCCCGTAGCTCTGTAACAAATGAGAATCGGACCCATGTTCATATGACATTTTTTACACAAAATCAATTAAGGAATAAGATCCCGAAGTTATGACATAAAGTCACTGGACACCCTGTATATATGTGTACATAATAAATATTATAATATGGTTAAAATCGATGCGGATAGTTCAACACAAACACTAAATCTTATTTTTGTTTTTTTTTATCTTGCACAACTCCTTCATACAAAATTTCATTGAAATTTGTTCAGTTCCTTCCAAATTCATAATTACTGAAAAGTTTAACTTTGCAATTGTGGCACCCCTACTTAGTTAATTGGGTTGAAGTATGGCATTATATCCATGAATTTCTTTGAAAATTCTCTGTACCAAATTTGGTTGAATTCAGTTCAGCCATTTACTTCCAAAAGCATAACTACAGAAAATTTTATTTTGCAATTGTGGCACCCCTGCTTGGTCTATCCGGTCCAAATATGTCATTCATGTGAAGATTCTATGTACCTACCTATTTTGGTTGAAATCGGTTCAGCCAGATCTTTCCTGATATATACATACAGGCAGACGGACATTGCCGAAATTTGGACCGACTGTTCCATGGGGACCCCTCAAAATCGTGAATTTTGGATCGACCCTACATTACGATACTTGACCCCGTATACCGATTTTATCCATTTTAAGCTCGAAAATGTATCTCATCAAAACATTGATATTATTGGAGAATTCATCAAAATCGGTCAATTGGTTGCTGAGATATCTTTAAAAAACCGGCATTTGGGCCAACAATGGAGACCCTCTGGCTCCCGTGGGCCGATTTGAATTATTTTTGGCTCAGTAACTCTCAAGATCAACCTGAAGCTGCTGCCAAATTTTGAAGCTCTTACATTTATTTTCTGAAGAGTTATGGCTGCCACAGTCAGACAGACAAACATTCTCTTTTATTTATAGGATTATAGATGTAAGTAATCTACATTTATTACACTGGAGAACAAATTGAAACTTTTTGTCTGCTTCTTGCTTAGAATGAGGTTATCCTAAGTGATTTTTGCCTGCTGAGTTTGAATCTGTAGTCAGAATTTGTGTAACACATCTAGAAATGGAGAAAATGTATTTTTATATTAGAAGAACATATTGGGTTTTAGTCATACAAGCTCAGCAAAATGCATGTAAATACATGCTAGGTTAAAGACTTAGCAAATAATTTTCTTTTATATGATGTACTTGGGGCTTCCCTAATTAGTAACCAACAATAATCAACAAGAATATTAGTGTTCCATCTGCCTTGGTATTATTTTTTCAATGTTGGAATGTCCTGATGGAACTGCTTGCCCTGCTCATCACTCACAGTTCCCAAATTCTCAGGAAAGAAGTTCAGATTGGAGTGAAGGAAATGAATTTTAAGTGACATGTTACATCCCATGTCATAGTTTGCTTCCAGGATTTTATTAACCTTTTAACACCAGGTTTAAATGCGCACCTATAAGGTCCCGCTGCCCGAGTTTCTCAAGGGAATTTAAATTTTTCTTGTATCTATTTGAAAAATATTGTATATCTCACGATTTATTGGTGATAGAATGTTCAAATAAAAAGCAGTTTGTAATAAATATATTGTAGAATGATGGGGTTTTTGCTTAGTAGAGGAAATTCGGTATATAAAGTTGATGTAAAAAATTTAAAAACAAAGACGTTGACTCACTTTTTGGTGACATGGTTCCTACTCACTTCACAGCTATTGCGATCCTGGTATCCTAGATTGTTGGGCTAGTGTGATACTCCTCAAAGCAAGGAGCAACACACAATCCTACGTGTCACACCTTACATTTATAATTTGTCTGCGTTTGTTTTCCTTTCGTGGAGCACATACAAAATATTTACAGTGAAACTTCGATTTTATGTTTTTGAAGGGACCGATTTGAAAAGACTTAAAATTGGGTAAAACGTAAAATCTAAAAAAATAAAATTCTTAATTCTTAAGAAAAATGTTGCATTGTTTAGTATATATGAGAACTTTTGTAATATTCTCAGGTAGCAACATAATGTAAAAATGGATCATTTAAATATGATAATTTAACAATATAATTAATAATTTATCACTTTAGGAATTAATTTAGATAAGTCAAATGAATTATATACACTATACAGTGAAACATCGTCTTTATGATCTGAATTGATTTTAAACCCACATTTCTGAAAGAAGTTCTGCATTGTAGTAGAAGATATTAAGCGCCAGGCTTCTGCTGTAAAATGTAGCGCATCTAACTGATTAAGCTTTAATTTTGAGGCATCTTGAAGTTCTCCTCCATCTACTAGTGCCACAGTCTTTCGAATAAGTAATTTTCTGTAGTTGGATTTAAAAGCATGAATTATACCCAGGTTTAGTGGCTGGAGATGACTAGTGCAGTTTGATGGTAAGAAAACAACTTTCATGTTTGCCAAATGACTTGTCTCTCGCGGGTGAGCGGAACATTGATCGACGAATAGGATAATCTTGCGGCCTTTGTGCATTGTGTGAAGTTAAGAAGTCTTCGAATATTTGAATAGTCATCTAAGACTTTTTATTAGCCACATACTTAGTAGGCAACTGTTTCTATATGTATTAACACTCTTTTCCTCACTAGATATAGTTTTGTAGACTACATTATGGCTCCTCTTTAATTTGTCAATCCAGCCGTTGGACGCAGTGAAATCGTCTATACCAAGCTTCGCAGCCAAATGTAATGCCTTCTCTTTCAAAAGAGGACCATTAACGGCAGTGTTACTTGCAAGTAACTGCTTAAACCAAACAGAAAGGGCCCTCTCCAGCTCTTCTAGAGGCGAAAATTTCAAAGATATTCTTTTGTTAGAAAACTTTCCACACTGTGAATAACTCTTTTCTATACTCTCGCGATTCTGCACGATCTTGTTTAGCGTTGACACGGTGATTCCTATCCAAGAAGCTAATTGAATGCGTGTTCCTATATTCGCGTCAACCTCCGCTAAAATATCAATCTTTTTGCATATAGTGAATGCTCTGCGGTTCTTCATGTTGTTATTCATATTAAGAGTTATTAACAAACTTTGAAAAATACATGTTTTATGTGGATAATTTTGGCACTTTCGTGAAAATACGCTGCAGATGAAAAAATAACCTTATGATTTAGACATCTGCGAGGAAAGAAACCGTAAATTTAAAAAAATGGTATAAGGGGATGAATCTTAGCTGCGATTAACACAAAACTATAATTTTTTCAAGAAATTAAATTTGCAGATACATAGTGCTATTTCAGATGCAAAAAAATAATTACCTTTTAAATACCAATGATACACAAAACATGTTGTATTTGCTTAAAAAATGTTCACGCTTCCTCTCTTTAAAAGAAAAAGTACTGGAAAATCACTTTCTCCTTTTCTTCACATGAATAAGCCCACACGAGGTCGATCCAAAGCCTCAAACAATCCGACTGGCTCCAAGATAGTTCTTTATTATTAGTGAGACTATGGATGCAGTGAAAGCGGTGTGGAAAAACCCATTAAAAATTCTGAGAATGACATCCTAAAGTAGAATATCACCAGGTACGAGATTTACCATAAGCAAACTTTGGAAAATACATTTTGCATTTTCTGAGAAAATATTAATGCAGATGTTTTCAGATAAGGAGCTGTCTTTAATGCAGTAATTCAAAAGGAAGGGAAGGGTATGGCTCCCACTATGCAAAGGTGCAGCTGCAGGTCAATTTCAGAAAAAAGAGACAGGAACGGGAAACGGTGGATCTAGGAGCGGAGTTCTAAGAGAAATTTGAAAAGACAAATAAGGACGTAAAATCGGGTGGAAAATGTATCACTCGGGCCTTAATTTTGAGTCGTAAATTCGAGGAAAATGGAAAATCGCAGACATGTAAAATCCGTTAAATTTTAGCATTGTTCATATAGAAAATACATCGGCACCAAAAGAAAAAAGCATAAAATCAAGAAAAACATAGAATCGGAGATCATAAAATCGAAGTTTCACTGTATATATAAAATATTTATGGAAGTATTTATTCAAAAAGTAGAATATAGATGTATAAATAATATCCATAAATATGTAAAATATATTCTAAACACTAAAGAAATAAAAAAAGCTATGAAAATTGATAACTTGTCAGGTTACTTCCGCTCTATTGCACGAACTACTAAGGAATAATGAAGGCAGAATGTTTATGTCGATGCGTAAAAGAAAGAGGAAAATAACCTAGGGAACTAAGGCATGAGTATTTTCACTAGTTTCAATTTGTATTGAATCTATTTTGAGTTGTGAAAAACAGTCCCATAACTAACACCAACCGCTTGAGACAGAGAGCCTCTCAAGGGTTTGTTTACTGTTCCCCTCCCCTAAAAAATTTTTTTTGTTTTGGGAGAAAAGGAAAAGAAGGAACTAGGTCTCATCTTCATTTTCCTCTTACTCTCATGTCCCTGTGACAAATATGACATCTGTGAGCGGCCTCAGAAGTAAACAGTACACGTGTGTACCATTCGGCATACTGCTGTCACATTTGCTGGTACATATATGGCACATTCGGCAGATAAAGGTTAACCAAGTCTTCATAGTTTGGTGCTTTGTTTTTTCCTAAAAAGTTCATGACAACTGTTTTAAAACATGCCCATGCATTTTTTTATTTTCCTTCTATCACTGTATCGAATCCGTCATCGTTCATGGGTTCACATATTTGGGGACCCACAAATATTCCTTCCTTAATCTTTGCTTCGGTGATTTTTGTAAATTTTTCATTAAGATGTGGAAATCCTCTGCTATTTTGATCCAAACCTTTTACAAAATTCTTCACGAGTCCTAATTTGATATGCAAAGAGAGTAAATAAATATTTTGTGGATCAACAAGGCTTTTATTTACGTTTTTATGACCTTCCACTAATTGTTTATTTGGCCAATCACAAACAATGTAATGCTGAGACATAGCACAGCTGTCCCACTCTGAAAAAACAGCAGTATTTTGTGTGCCCTAGCTACAATCTCAAAAGAAGAGCTATAACTTTGAGATCACCACAGATGTTCCATTTATACCTGTTGTCTTCTATCCTATTTAAGAGGTATTCCATATTCCCATGTGATTCTTTTAGGGGAACTGAATGAGCAATGGGAATCAATGGAAATATATTGCCATTATGCAACAGAACTGCTTTTAAACTCAACTTGGAATAATCCATGAACAACTGCCATTCTTCTGTTTTGTGTTTGTGCCTCAGCAATGCCATCAAAGCGTTTACATCGTTGCAATAGCACAGACAATCTTTTATAGAATAAAAGTCAATAAATTGCTGTTCATGTCTACAAAAATGGCTAATGGTAGTATGTTCTGCCATTGTTTATATTGGTTTTCTACCTTTCATCTGCTTTTTTGATAAGAGGAGTAAAGCACCTTCTCTGATGTTTCACAGTAAATTCTCTGCAAACAAAACAAAAATTGTCGGCCGCATTAGCACATTTAGAAGACATGATGTTTGGCACACATCTTTAACACCTTCAGCTGCTACTGAAAAACAGAATGATGCTGTTCAAGATGTGTTACAGAAACAAAAAAGGTAACAAAATGAGAGTTTGTTTGTTTTGTATTGAATCTTTTTTTGTTTAGAATATGTTCCTTCTGGGGTTTGTTCACTATAATTGGAAGTGTCATATCTCAAAATATATATGTGATAGGAAAATTTTACAAACATTCATAATCTGCGTTTCGAACTACATCAGGTCCACCTATTCTTTTTTCGGAACCAAAAACCTTGTTCCTCGGCATAATTTCAGAAAATATAAAATAGTATTATGTATAGAAAAATTCATGTTTTTTATACAGTGCGCCAATGTAGTCATTATAAAAAAGGTGTGGCATAAAACTTTTGACTTTTTCTATAAGTAATATTAAATTTTTAAATTAAATCATTTATTTTTATATAAGCAATATGTTTTTATATAGTTTTATGTATCTTACATAAATAGCTGCTTCTTACATAGGACATAAGAAGACATTAATGTTTAGGTCACGGATGGCATGAATGCATGCCAAACTTGGAACGTCAAGAAATTTTGCCAGGATGCAAAAAATTTCTACAACAAAAGAAATAATTGCATTATTATATTTATTTGTATAAATAAGCAGGAATTAATTAAAAAACAGTAATTCACAATTATTTGTTTTTGTTATACTATGAGAGGGATGTCAAACATGGCCTTTGGGCTGCCGAACTCTCTCATTTGGCCTGCCAACCTATCATTTGTCGAAAGATTTCATTGTAGATGGAGTTCTCGTAAGGATGGTGAGCAGTGACAGATCCAAAGGGAGAGGGTTAGTGGTGACACCACTGTTTGGAAGTCCTCTACTCCAAGATATGTTCCTGGACCCATTGGGTACAAAACTTCTTGAATTTGCACTGCAGATTAGTATTGTCTAAGAAAGGCAAACAAAAACCCTTGCAGAGCAAGAGATATGCTGATAGAAGAGTCGTTGATTGTCGAAAGTTGCATGTCTGAGTAGACTATAGGTGCGATCACCCCCAATGAATTCCACCCAGAGCCAGTTTGAAAAATCGTGTGGCCTGGTGCAAAGTGTGTACAGGACCTCTTATGATTCAAAAAGAAGGGATACCGTTAAAAAGGAAATTTTTATAATGGTATCCCTTCTTTTTTCTTTGAATGGAGATGCCTCTGAACACAGCGAATGTGAGAAGGAATGAAAAACACTCCCACCAACACAACCCAACCCATTGGGGCCGAGTAAAATTTTCGTTCATGTTCAAATTTCCCTTCCCTGGCCCAGCCGAGTTCCAATGGAGTACTGCTCCACGTAATTCCAAATCTCGCCACATTCAGCGCCTTGTAGTTCCATATCTCGCCCCTAGAAGGGTGCTGCAGAGGTGGTGCCGCATTAACCACCAAGTACCCAGAAATTTATTTAATAAAATAAATCAGTGCCATTCATAACCAGGAATAAGAAGTTCAAGAAAAAACAAAATAAATAAGTGCAAGTAAAAAAATCTGATGTGGCCATCACATGACTTTCTCCATACCTGTAATATTTCTAAAAATTCCACAGAGGTTAAATGAATATGAATATATTTTAAGGAACTGCAAGAAAAATTCAGATTTTATAAAGAACAGAAATAAACTCTTACCGTAGCCTTCTGATCTTGGATACAGCCATGAAGCTCCAACAATTAAGCAAAGAAAAAGGCACGTTAACTAAGCATAAAGTGTTTACAAAAGTTGCCACCAGGTGATGTGGTGTTGGCAACTAAAAATATAGATTTTAAAATATTTCTTAAACATTGCATTTTAGAGAAAAAAACAAAACAAATATTGTACAGAATAACATTATCTACAATATTTCAATTTAATGATGTTATAAATTATGAAGTTTTATTGGAGAAAATCGATAAAAACCAAAATGAGACCAAGAGTAAAGTGTCACTTCCAGTTGACCTATTTTAACCAAAAACTAATCAACTCTTGTCCATTAATAAAAAGGTCAAATGTAAAATTTTGCATTGATCTGATTAAAAGTTTTTGAGTTAGAGCTCCAACAAAATTCCTATCACATACACAGAGCCGGTGGGAGCCTTTGTGATGCCCAGAACAAAATAAATTTAAACACCTTTTTAAAGCAAGTTTATTTTATTGAAAAACATTTTATTATTAAAAAAAGAAAAGCGTAATTAATAAATTATTTAAATTAACATGTTGACGACCACACCTGGAAATCTCAGTTTTCATAAGATGCGAAACAAAAAAGTAATTTTAGCACCATATATGAGGGATAGTAAAATTTTTTGGTACAGTGTTTCAAATGCTATGTAAGCATAAATTTTTAAAGATAAATCTGATGCTTTAAAGTCAGCTGTCTTCTCTTGTTTGTCGTGCATTGTTTTTTTTAAAGTGCTTAAAAAACTTTCTTCATTGACGAATTTTTACATAAAAGGTAAGATTGTTATATTTTTATTCACATACGTTATGATTTGTGACTTGGGCAGTTAGGCCAAAAATGTTATTGACGGCAAAGGACTCTATGATGAACTGAAAATTTTTTCTGATCTATCAAAAAATGAAGTCAAATTGCTTCCACTACAAGCATTGAACTTCATTCATTAAAGCAATTTTCAGGACATTTCCAAACACATGGGTTGCATTATGTATTTAACAATTCCCGTGACTATTGCTAGTGGTGAAAGAAGTTTATTCAAATTGAAACTAATCTAAATCTATTTGTGATCAACAACCGCTTGAGGACAATCAAACAGACAAGCGACAATTTCAATTGAGCAAAATGTAGTTTAAAAATCAGATACATCAAAATTAATTACCACATTTGCTGAGGGGAAAGCAAGACAGAAAATTTTCAGTTGATTTTTAAAAATTTAAATAGTAAAAAACATTTTTTCTTAACACTATTGATTTTGTTGTACTTTTCAAAGTTTTGGCACCCAGAGAAAAATGCCCCAGTTGGCCCTCCCATAACAAGGCACTGCACACACACACAGACATCATCAAGAAAATGGTCAGAATGTGTTCAGAGGACCTCAAAACCTGTATTTCCGTTGAAATCTATAAATCTCTCAAGTGATTTTTTTTTCATGAAAACAATAATTTCCCCTATACTACACATGAAGAAAATAAAAATATACGTAAAACACTTCAAATATTAATGGCAGATTTTAATTTGTTTTGAAAATGTCTGATATTTCATTCTGGATTTTTTCTTTTAACTGAATCGCATCAAGTCCTCTTTCAAGCTCATCTGTCCCTTGAAGAAGGTGATCTGTTCAATTACAAAACTATAGGTATCTCTTCAGGGTAAGAAATACCTCGATGTGCTTGATTATAACTTTGGTGGTTCACTTTGTAGTACTTGATTAACTTCTTCATCGTCCCTTTCAACCAGGGCATTGAACCGAAATTTTTTTCGCTCCGGTTTTCATTCCGGTTCACACAAAACAAAAAATTTTGGTTCGGTTTTGGTTTTGCTCCAGCAACCATCATTGAACCGGTTTGAACCTGTTTTTTTCACTCCGACTTTGAATTTTTGGGGAAAATTTCAAGAGAATTTCGAAATAATCCTTGTTAATCAATCTTATTTTTTAGCCAAATACGTCTTCACTATCGCAAGTCATGATGATAAAAATGGATATCCGCACGTAACAACGCCCCACCATGTAGCGAAAAGTAAAACATTGCATGAATTCCCCTCTTACATTTTTTGTTATTCAATTTATAAACGGCTCCTTTTTTAAGACTCCATCTAATACTGTTCTATAAAAATTTAAAATTTATTTTTTCCTTTTTAGCGCATATAAAAACTATTAAAAATATTATTTATTTTTTAGTTTTTAATTTGATGTAAAACTGTTGTTATTCTTTCAAAAGTCAACATTTATTTGATTTTACATTTCCAATATAAACATATTCTCATTATCATAATCAATTTACTCCAACTGTATTTATGCACGTACTTGAACAGGTACAATAATATTAATTCACATTTGAATGTAGAATGTAATTCATAGGGAGTTGTTCAAAGAAGAGCTACTTAACTATTTCTAACCCTTTGAGTGCCATGCCGAGTTTGGTGGGTATGTCCAAAAGTGCCAATTTTGCATCAATCTCTAAGAAAAATCACACACGCCATTTATTCATATTCTTGCCTGATTCTTTCAGTAATTGCACAGATGATTACAAATATTAATTATATTAAGGGAATGTTAGAGTTCATCTTGTGATTTTTTTGTTTAAAAAAAATGTTGTTTTTAATTTTTTTAATAAAAAAATGAAGTCAATTTTATATTGAATAAAGTATAGTGTTATATTATTTTTGCTAGTATATTTAACTTATTTTCATAAAGGCAACTCATCGAGGTAAAACACTGCAAAAACTCGCAAAAATTATTAAAAAATGAAATTACAGAAAAAAAATATTTTGCATAACTGCAATTTCAGCACTTTTTCATCAGTCTCTATGAACAATCACATACATGCTATTTATTCATATTTTTACGTGTTTCTTTCAGTAATTGCACAGATGATTACAAATATTAATTATATTAATACAGAATACATGAATAAACAGAATATATACAGAATACTAAGTATTCTACAGAATTTTGGATGATAAATTAAAAATATTTCAAGATTGATATAAAGGTACAATAAATTTTTTTTACAAAATAGTTTACGGAAAATTTTTTTATGCAGTACCTGAGATAACAATAGATGAATCCACTTGCTTTTTATGACCAAAAACTGCAGATAAGTCGGCAATAATGAATGAAATCTAACACTACTGCGATGTGCACTCTAAAACACCAGGCAAGCTACTGACGAAAAAATAGCTGAAGACCTTGCAGTCAAAATAAAATTGAAAGACAATCTTTCCATATGAGACTTAATACAATGTTGCAGGAAAGCTTATCAGATGTCAATTCAGCAGTTACCAGAATTCTCTCAACCACAAAGAAACTACAATGTCAGCGTAAACAAGCACGGCCGACAGATCGGCCGGTGGCATTTTTCGCACATGCAGCGAGGGCCGATAGATCGGCCGGCTGGCACTAAAAGGGCTAAGTACAATAATTTAGATGTTAATATTACATATACCATACAATATATAACTACATAAATTTTCTTAAGATGACAAATATGTACACAGTAACATTCACTCCAAGAAACCAAAATTCAATCTAATTAATAAAATGCCCTCCAATTGGGTACTGATTTATAGGAAGGAATGGATATAAGTGACTGCTACGAATAACTACTGGAAAGATATAGTAAAGATGAGCAGTAGAGAGAGTGTTAAGGGGAAATGGGGGTGAAGAGAATGAGATAAGGAGGAGATGAGGGATTGAGGTAGCATTGAGTGAGAAGGGATGATTTATATAGGGAATTAAATGCACCTATATAGATGAATATATTAAAATTGATTACCTTGCCGTCATTTTGGATGAGTACTTGCGATATTATGTACATAATAGAGAAGTTGTTCGCTGAAATTCAAAACATAAAACTTTTCCAATAAGGAGAAATTCAATGAAATTGAAATACAACTGCTATTATTATCTACGAGTCTAGAGTTGAATAGCCTATTATATTCTCTTTCCCATTCTGCTTTATCTCCATCCTCACTTGCAATCCCCTCCCTCTCCCTATTTATTCCGTCCTCCTTCACAACTCGGGGAGATTCATCGAAGACGATTTGGACGGTTAGAAAAAAATAGTTGCTTTTTTAAATGTATGCATATTAAGCAGGAAAATGATGACAACAATAGAATCCAACTATGCTGGCTATCAAGGACCTACAGTGATAAAATTAATAGAAACGTGAATCTTTGAAGAAATGCCATCGAAAAATAAAATTCTATGATTAGAAAATTTATCTACAATCTTTTATCTTTAAGGTCATGTAAATATTGTGCCAATATCTTAGAGATTTTAAAATAATAACCATAAAAGTCTGCATGCCAGGACATAGACTTTTACATTTTTCCATGGGAAATGGAGACGAAACCGAATTTACTTCGCTGTACTAAAAATCTTCTTGAAATCAAACACACACACACACAGAAAGAAAATTAGATTTACATATTCTGCGCGTCATGAACTGTCTTTCTTCAAGCGTAGTCTCTAATGTGCGTTTTTGCAGTCGGCAAAATACTTCACTAAAAATAACAAATTCACATTAATCTTTAATCCCTATTCAGTTTTAAGCAACGAATGCTAATATGTGTGCACTGTTTGTCTAAGATGCACTATATAAATTTACTAACCTGTAAAAAAGGCTAACATAAGAATACTACAAATGCATGACTGTGGAGCGATTCTTCCTGGATAAGTTTTAGATAAAGATTACCAGGATATAAGGGTTCAGTGCATATGGGGAAGGGATGAAAGTTTATGGAGACAATAACTTCCAACTTGAAGCAAAATCCAAGTTAAGAATCGAAAAACATTTTTACCTGAACACTCCACAGGGCAGGCTCAGAGGGAGGGTACCAAGAAGATTAGCGGCTGTCTTCAAAGTATGTCCCTACCACTAAGTTCCTTCCCACTAGCCTCTTTTAAACAGGGTTCTGGGAAACCTCAGCAGGACATATCCTTGACACTCTCCCTATATATTGAGTTGCTCATGGAAAATCCCACCATTGAACCAACAGCTATTATCACACAGATGCAGCTCTGCAAAGGCTTAGGAGCATGTATTCTCAAGAAAACCATTAGCCTTATTCGGTGTTGAAAAGAGAGGCCTTTAAAAAGGACTCATATTAAAGCAAAAGGAGAGGCCCTTCATTTGCTCCCACTATTTATGCGAACCGAAAAAATGGAACGAAATAAATAACGGTTTTCAGTTTCGGTTCAGGTTCAAAAAATATTTTTTTCGGTTTGGGTTCGGCTTCATCCCAGCTAAAATAACGGTTTTTTTTTGTTTTTGGTTCAGTTCCAGTTCGATGCCCTGCTTTCAACACATTCATCAATGTTGTCATGTTGCAAATCACAAATTTCATTAACTGATAGGACAGCACGCTTAGCACCATTACCATCAAAGGTCACAAACTCATCAAATGCCACTTTATTCACATTTAACCCTTTTAGTGACATGCAAGTTTTGGTGGGTGTAGCCAGAAGAGCCACAGGCAATTTGTGAATTTTGTATTACCTTAGGAATACTATCACAGCGAAATTATTTCTCAAGATAATAAATTCATTTTTTCAGCAATTGTAAAAAATAGTACATTCTTCAAAATTACATAATTTTTATTTAAATGAAATATTAAATTATTTTAATAAAAAAAGATTGCATATCACATTGCAAAAAAAAGTTTATCACAAATAATTTTTATCTTATATACAATATACACCATTAGAACTTAAAAATTATAATACCTTTATTGCTCTAGAAAATCATAAGAAATCACATGGAAATACAAAAAATAATATAAACTACAGATTTTTCAATCAACCTCTGCAGCCATAAATTTCGAACAAAAAATTTAATACAATGATGTTTATTTGGGAGATATTGGAGTAATTGTGTGTGGCTTTTGGTTCCCACAAGTGTTTCATCTATACTAAGGTATTCATGGGGTGTGTAGTGGGGGTGGAATAATCGATTCGCATGATCAACAATAGGCTTAAATTTAGAGCAAAGTTTGTAACTTTCATGTCCAAGTCAGAAAAGTTTAGAATTGTCCGTGAGATGAAAAACTTAAGATTTAACTGGAAGTGATTCCTTGACATCATTTTACCGAACGGAGGTATGAAGCGTGACTTGGTCGACCAGCAGGAAAAGATCATTGGCCTTTTTGTGATTCCCATTTCTAGTAAAATGCTTTCATCTCAATTATGGTCACCGGACGCCACTTACTCATTCTCAAGCGTGGTGACAAGGTTTCGTGAGCAGCTAAGAACTGCTCTGCATACCAGTTGGTTTCTCGTGCAAACATTTTCCATAAGGTAAGGATGGAATAAAGATTGAAATATACAAAAGGGTTAGAGTTTGGTGATAGTGCTTGGGCCATGGCATGTATTTCCTCATAACTGAATGTTGTAGGAGTTTGAGTATCGCAATTTTCAGAAATTACAGTGAACTCCAGTGGCTGAATACCAACACCCACGTCATTGTCACATACATCATTGCCAACATCACTTTCATCTATAACAGTTAGTTTCTCCCTAAGTATGATAGTATCACTACAGTCAGAGTCAGAAGTCAACTGGTCTCTCTCACAGATACCTTCTCTAATGTTCACATCTTCTCTAAATAGTCGTCATCGTCACTTAACGAATTTACATAACTCGGTAAATCTTCATCCAAGTCTTTCACAGAAGTATCCTGGGATGTCCTTTTAGATAATAAGAGAGCTGTAATTACTCTTATTAAAAAATTATACTTAACCTGAGTGTAAACTTTTCACTATCTGCTTGTTACATCCATAGGCTCACAAGGCAAAAGTAAATCTAAAACCAAGCGAAATAAATGGCACCGCGAAGTGTTTCTATTGTTCACATGCTCCTCACCAATTTCTCATTTATGAGGGTTCAGGGTCCATTTGTGCCTACATTCCTCTGGCAGGACCTGAAATCCGGCTATATTCGGAGATTGTGCCCTAGGCACCAATTCCAAATTAGCACGCTGACTATTTGTCTGACCTGTGGCCTTGTTTTCATTGCATTACAGTTTTAACACTGCATTTTCCTTAAACATGTTTCTACTGTATTTTGCAGTAATTCTAACATTTTCTTACAAGGAAACGTATTCGGTTGTCCTTTACCGTTTTTTTCATTTTCGTGGTTGGCAGGCCCTATGGGGCAATGAACTAAGTCTCAGTAATGTCTGCAAAAATACATAATCGTGGCAAAAACGCCCATGGAAGTTCCAATTATTGCTATGTATTTAGATAGACAAAGGCTTCAATTTCCATCTACGCTGATGGCGAAAAGCAGTGGAAAATACTGTTGAGAATTTTTCCCTTATTTTTCTTGAGTTTACATTTTTTACATAGATTCTGAGATTTTTATTGGAATTCGTTGACTTTTGTTATTTTGCCTATGTAAATACATAGCAATAATCGGAGTTCAATAAAATATAAAATGACCGTATTTTCCGATAGATAAGGCGCACTTTATCTATACAAAAAGTCAAAATCTAGTAAAAATGACCGCGTTATATGTCAAAATAAAGTAAATGCATAAAAAGTGACATTTTAAAAACAATTTTTATTTACACTTATTATTATGATTCTTTGATTCTTATGTCCTTTTAACGAAAGATTCACGATATTTTCTCTTGTCCTGTTTAACAGCTTGGATGTACATAATTCGGAAAAATTGGATGACGTCGAACAATTTTTCACTGCTAAAAACCTAATATTTTCAGGTTTAAAAGAAATTTCCAGAGAGATTTAACACATATTAAAAATCAGCAGTTGGCAAAACAATGTGTATTCTTTTAGGCAGCATTTCATTCAAGCTCTGAGTTTTACCAAGATTATAAGTACTTTTTATTTTTCAACAATGTTTTCAACTGCCAGATATTATTATTACAAATATACAATGCAATTGATCTCAAGACCTGGTGGCAAGATTAATACAACAACATGATATATATAAAATGTGAAAAGTATTCAATAAGGTTAGATAACGCATAGAGACAATATATAATCACAAAAGGACTACTATGTGCTATATTAGACTCCTGAGTTTAGTTTTCGTGATTAAAGGTTATATATACCTTTTAAGCAGCGTTAAAAATATTAAGATGCACTTTATTTACTAGATGAGCGCTATCGATGGGAAAATACGGTATGTGTAGCAGGTTTTATGAGAGGAGGATAAAGATGCATTTGTGATTTCAATTTATTATTAGAAAATAAGTATAATATGCCTTCATTTGTAAATACAAAAGTATACAGTGATTTGGGAAATGAATAAAACCCTTCTATTCTTTACTTTTAATGCTTCTTTAATATAATATAAGTATATACTAAGCTAAGTGCCCAAAATCCGGAAAATCCCAAAATCTGGCATAGATCCCATCCCGAGCTTGCCAGATAAGAGGTCCTATCAGTGGCGAATCCTGAGATTATTTTATACAAAAGCAATTAATTATGAATCAGATCTTACCTTGGTATTTGAAAAGCAGAGGAATTCTTCTTACTTTCTTTGCTAATTCTGCAATGACGTCATCATAGAACATTGGTTTTTGAGAAAGTTCTTTGATGGGGGCTTTTGCAATTGATAGAATTGATAATTTAGAGAGTCTTTCTTGATGTGTGGAATTCCTCACGAATGTCTTGATACGTTTGAGAGCTGAAAAACTTTGTTCAGTTGAGGCACTGGTAGCAGGTATTGTCAATACTAATTCATATAATTTTTCCACTTGACAGTTATCTTTGTCTAAACTGTTTTCTCTAATGAAATGATATACATCGCTAATGCTGTTTTTATCAATATATTCTATTTGATATATAACTGAAAGTTCAGAGCACAAAGCAACTATGTCGAAATAATTTCCATAACTGTTCTTGAGTGAGTCGAACGCATCTTGTTTAATTTTTTGGGCAACACAAGAAATTAAATCATTCTGTATTGCACTGAACATGCTGCGAAACACTGTGGAATGTTCGAAATGGTGTCCCAAAGTTTCATCGTTTTTAGCAACCAATTCGACCAAGTCCATGTAAATACCTTTATTACAGTCATTGGATTCGTTATGACCATGAAAGCCAAGTTCATGCTCTCCCAAAAAACAAGCAATATATTCTATAAGCATGAAGGTGAAACGTCAGAATTGTGACTTATTGAAATTGTAATATAACTGGACCAGATGCCTAGTCTCTGCTCGTATACTACAGTGAATGGCACATTGACATGTATGCAATAATATTTTACTTCCTAGTATGCTAGTAGTGTTCTTTTGGCCATTGTGTGGCACCAGCAGACAAGGTGGATTTTTAAAATGCCGCACAGTCACAGGGTTTTACTGAAGGTGTGCTTCTAAAATTGCACTTGTGAATGAGTGATTTTTATTGTTATTACTGTTATTATTATTTTAAATTCTAATTTTGAAGCAATTCTTCCCTTGCTTCCATGGAGGATTTGCCCCTGGGTCCTATAGTATATCTATTATAAAAACAGTGGAACTTGGTTGGTACATTCCTCGTTAGCACGTTTTCCACTTTAGTACGTCGATTTCTCAAGGTCCTGATTCCATTACATTTAAATACTTGTTAAAAATATTTGGTTAGTACGTCTTAAAATAATGACGTTTCCTGGTTAGCACGTTCGATGAATCATCGCAAAAAAAAACATGTCAATCCATAACTTGCCTCTTAAGTAAAGCCGAAACAATAAAAATACAGATGCAAGTTATAAATCATTAAAAATGGAATAGGTCCCTCAGTTTTATGATCATATAATAAATATGTTGGTCCTCATCAGCCTCATCCAGACACAATCAGCATTTTTGTGACGTCACGTAAGAACAAATCATGGCTAATTAACTGTAGTGCCTTAGATGACGGTCCATTCTGCACATTCTCAAAGCAACAATATCGCCGTCTTCTAGACCATGTCAATAGATGACATACATAAAACAGCAGGTGGCAGAAAATGAAGATGGCGATGATGAAGAGGAACCAGAGGCAGAAACTGTTCCCAGTCTGTCAAAAACAGTTGAGGCTATGGACATAGTATGCCGATACATGACTAGTTTTGTGGTAGGAGACGATGTTATCAATCTAATTACAAAGTTGGACTCAAACATTTATGAACTGGGGATTAAAAATTTTTTTTAAATAAAAGTAGAACATTTTCGTGATTTTTGTTTAAGTTCAACCATGGATGGTTCACCATTTAACTAGCAAGTCTTTCTACAGACAAACGTTGATCACCTTTTTGAACTTCGTGAATAATTGGTTCCAGAAAACTGACGGTAAATGCAAATTCGCGAAGTGCAAGTCCTATTTTTACATATGACGCAATGTAATAATGGAAGTTCAGTTCCCGTCAACCTAAAATAAAGTCACTTTTTTATCATAAATAATCCAATTTAATCAGCGTGAAACAAAAGTAATGGTCGTAAAAAGTTTTGTCGCGAAGTGAAAATTTGCAAATCGCAAGCACACGAAGTTCAAAAAGGTGGTGTTAGTCTACGTGAATGTATGTAATTTGCTTAGCATGTTTTCCTTGTTAATACGTTCATTTGTCCTGTCCACTGCAAAAATGTACTAACCAGGTTTTACTGTAGCTGCTTCATACGGATGATATATATATATATATATATATATATGATATAAAACCTAAGGTACTTCTAGATATGCCATGGACCTGAAATTTGGCAGAGTGATAGGTAGGTACAACCAACCAGAAAAATCGAAAATTCCAAAATTTTTAATTTTTAGTGTGGTATTTTTGACCCCAATGTTCCATTTCGATACTCCATAAGAAAAACATGGAAATCTATGCAGTTTCATTAATTTGCATTTTTAAATTAGTTATAATTCAGATAGAAACTCTGGATGAAAACAGTTCTATAGCTAAAAGAATGAGAGTTCTTATTTTTGAAGATTAAATTCAAATTGGTGCCGAATTAATGAAGAAATGTTTTTAATCAGAAAAAAGAGATGCTCAACAATAAAGAACTTCAGCTACCATAGCAACTAGGACAATGCTTTTCGATGGGAATTGGCAATCCATATTACAGGTTTCCCTCCCTTTATGCAGGTTTGCTTTATATGAATTCGCTAGTATGCGACAAACCTTTTGCTACCAGAATTTCTTTTTATGCATCTTTGATTCGCTGTTATGTGGTTACGTGGTTGGTGCAATACATATGAAAGAAGGTTCTCTTCTACACCACAAGGCGACCGTACAGCAGTGGTGGTCATTGGCATAGGGCCATGGAGCCATGGCCCTACCAAAATTCACAGAATGAAAAAAGCACCATGAATAATTGTTTTTGAACTGATTGATTTCATTTTTGAGTCTTGATTTAGTTTTATTTGTCGTGAAGCATCAAAATACTCTGGTTGGTAAGAGAATTTATGGGAGGAGTGGGCGGCGAGTCTGGTGGTGAGTTCCCCCACTCCAACCGCATAGCTGGCTCGATCACAAGATGTGGAACGCATGCCCACTGCATGCTTTTCTCCCTATCCCCTGCCTTTTCCCGCGCTTGAGATTATCTACCATTTGGGCCAAGTTCAGTTTGGCTCAGCTTGGCCAGCCTTCAAGCTATCAGCTCGATGTAGTATTGGTGAGCGTGAATGTTTCAATTCTCCGCAATGAATACAATAAGTGCTTTATTAAAACAGCTGTTTTCGTCATTGTCTTACGATGATAAGCTCGAAATAAAACGAATGGGAAGACCCCTCCCTAATTTGAATTTAGTTAAAAAGCAGCAGTGTGCCAACAAACAGGAAAGGTGTCGTAAATTAATTCCTTATTCGAAGAACAATTGGCGGTGCGGGTGTGATGAAAAAAATGCGTTTTTTTGTTTTCCTTGTGTTTTTTTCCAAGGAGATGTCAGCTAGTCGAGGAACAGGATTTCAGACTTGGTACACATTTGTGGAAAATGAGGGCTCACGAAAAATCTAAACAATGATGTTTTGAGTTTATCATTGCTGGGTAAAACTAATATTCAAAGTCAGTTTAACTCACAGTATCGGCTAGCTATATATAAACATAACGAACAAGTAGATAAAAATAGGTACATATTAAATTTGATTATAAATTGTATACATTTTTGTGGGGCATTAGAATTAGCATTGAGAGGGCATGATGAATCGGATGAGTCACAAAATAAGGGAGTTTTTCGTGAGTTAATCCAGTTTAGTTCTGAGTTAGATAAAGACTTAAAAGTTCACCTTAGTCAATCAGCTGTTTTTAAAGGTATGTTTAAAACTATACAGAATGAGTTGATGGAATGTATGTTAGAAGTATACCACGAAGAAGTTCGCAAAGAAATTCAAAAAGCAGATTATGTAGCATCGATAGCTGATGAAACTACTGACGTGTCATGCCAATTTCAGCTAGTCATTGTATTACGTTACATTGTAGGTGGAAAACCGGTAGAAAGGTTCTGGAATTTCGTTAATCCTGACGGACATGATGCTCGTGCAACCGCAGAATATATTTTAAAACAACTTGACACCCTAATTGGTGACAGTCTGAATAAACTTATAGCACAAAGTTTTGATGGTGCTTCTGTTATGAGTGGACGTTTAAATGGCATTCAGAAACTGATAAAAGACAAGTATTCACTTGCAAATTTCAACCACTGTTACGCCCACCATAATCACAGAAATAAAAGATAGATTTCAATTTACTGGACACCTCGTGGCTACGAATCTATTTGATAATTACAGCAGAAAATTCCCTGACACGTATCTCAGTGAAATAATTGAAAAGTATCCTTTTTTGTAAAAAAGAGACTGAAGAGTGAACTTCAAGTTTTTTATGAAAGAGAGGAATTGAGAGCAGTTTCTGGTGCGGTACCATTTCTGTCGCTAATTTTGGGTGATGATTTGTGTGAAACATTTCAAGAGACAATAAAGCTTTTAAAAGTGTTGATCACAATATGTACCAATGTTGACATCAGAAGCAGAACGGTGTTTTTCAATGATGAAAAGAATTAAGACTTTTCTTAGGAATATTATGAAAGAAGAAAGACTAAGTGCTTTAGGCATGCTATTGTGTGAAAAAACTTTTGTAAATAAAATAGATTCAACAGAAAAGTTATTGATTTATTTTCTAACAAGAAAGATCGCCGAAAAGACTTTGTTTACCGCTCATTTTAGCTGCAAGAGACTTTTTTCATCTACTCACTACAGTACATTTTTCGGCAAGTAAAAAATTTAATACTTTTTTGTATTATAAATTTTGGTTTTTTTTAACATATGTTGAAATAACCACCGGCCGCCACTGCCATACAGTCTCCCATTCTCTTATGCTTTGCGTATTAATATTACAGTAAAAGAAATGAGAGTGGAGAGGATACTGTAGAGTGGAGATGAGATGGAGATTTCTTGTGATACTGTTTAAGCGCACTTGATAAGTTCTGTCTCCTTGTCCGCGGAAGTTGGGTTGGGCCAAGACAGTCCTCCACTTCTTTATATCTCCTCTATTATGTCACTCACAACAGCTACCACTTGTGCTCATCTACTTCCTTTTATTGGCGAGTATAATTTAGTGTTAATTGTTTTATGTTTGTATTTAGCACATTAGAAGTCATTATAGAGCAAAAGAAGAGCATCTTGGAGGGGAGTTAGGACTGCCTGTGGAACATATCCCTATCTTTTAAATGTAAATATAGGTTCTGTTTATGCGAATCCGCTTTATGCATCATTTTCCTGGAACGCAACCCCCACATAAAGAGAGGGAAACCTGTGTAATAGCATCACTTTAATGCTTTTTAATAGGGAAATTCTTATTGTCCCATTGATTTCAACCAAAGATGTATACATATGATGACGTCATAATTTTAAACCGCGTTATATGTTATTAAATAAAAGAGTGTTACTCCTTACTACATAGACATCATCGCGAAAATAGTCATAACATGTTCAGGGGATCTCAAAATGTGTATTTCCATTGAAATCTTGAATTCGAATTTTTTCTCTATACTATGTATATGGAGAAAGCAAAAAATAATTCTGAGATATCTCTTATACTTATGAATTGGGCCGGGAGGGTCCATGGTGGTCCGGAGGGAATGGGAGCGGTCAAATATGTGAATTTTAATAAGCAAAAGAAAATAAGCTTACATGTCAAAATATTGATTTTTCCATGTTATCTTATGGGGAAAGGAAATCATTCTCAGGAATCGAACTCGAATCGATTTTGGAAATTTTTTCCTGTAAATGGCTTTTACTTTAAGAATCGAACATTCCCACCTAATGTCAGTCTTCTAGTTACTCAAAAAGTTTGTTAAAAATAACATTTCATTTCTGCTTTCCTACCCACCGATGATGAAGTCATTTTTATATAATCATCATCATCATGTTTCTGTCCGAAGACAGGTTTTAACTGAATCGCTGCCTCCATTTCTCTCTCTCCCTAGAAGCCTCTTTTATACCTCTATAAGTACTATATTCCTGCTTTATATTCTCTAATATTCCTATTCTTTTTCTCCCTCTTCCTCTTCTTCCCCTAATTTTGCCTTCTAAGATCGTACTTTGTAAACACTGTCTTCTCAATATGTGCCCTATCCAATTTGCTTTTCTTTTCCTGATTGTTTTTATTAGCATCCTTTCTTCTCCCACCATTTCTAATACTTCTTCATTTCTCTTCCTCTCTGTCCATTTCACTGTCATCATTCTCCTCCATACCCACATCTCAAAACTTTCTAAATATTTTTCCTCCTTTCTCCTTACCATCCACGTCTCTGCACCATAAAGAGCAATGCTCCATATGTAGCATTTTGCTAATTTCTTCCTTGTTTCTAAATTTATTTTCTTGCTTGTGAGAAGCTCCTTCTTCTCGTTAAATGCTGCTTTTGCCATTGAAATCCTACTTCTGATGTCCTATGTACTACTTCCGTCCTGCGCTAAAATACTGCCAAGATATTTGAAACTACTCACTTGTTCCAATTTTTGGCCATTTACCATTATATTTAATTCTTTATGTTCCTTTGAAACCACCATGACTTTCGTTTTTTCTGCATTGATCTTCATTCCATATTATTGGCCAACCTCCACTAGTCTGTCTGTCATCCTCTGAAGCTCTTTCTCGTCTTCTGCTATTAAGCCCTGATCATCTGCGTATTTAATGGTGGTAATACTTTCACCTCCTATCTTAAATCCTTTCTCTTCCATCAACGCTTCTTCTGTTATTGTTTCTGCATAAATATTAAATATTGCTGGTGAAATAGGACATCCCTGCCTCACTCCCCTCCCTATCGAAGTACTTTCTGTTTCTTCTCCTTCAACCCTGACTAATCTTTTGATCAAAGTAAAGGTTTTTAAGCAGTCTTTTATCTTTCCAATCTATTCCTATTTTGTTTAAAATACCCAGCATTTTATCCCACTTCACTCTGTCAAAAGCTTTCTCCCAATCTACAAAACAAAAATACATACCTTTATTGACTTCTAGCGCTCTTTCTATCATCATCCTCATGCATCCTATAGCATCTCTAGTTCCTCTTCTGAAACCAAACTGATTATCTTGCAGCTCCTTTTCTATTTTACCTTCAATTCTTTTGGTTATTATTCTGGTTAGAACTTTAGCTGTATGAGAAATTAAACTAATAGTTCTGTAATCCTTACAACTTTTTGCATTGTTCTTTTTCTCCAGTGGTACCATAACAACATCTAAAAAATCTTCAGGACATATGCCAGTATCATATACTTGGTTAAAGAATTTTGTGAGTTGCTTAACTGCTTTCGACCCCAAAACCTTAAGAACGTACTGGTATAGCATCACTCCCAACAGCCTTCCTTCTTTTCATGTCATCAATTGCTCTTTTAACTTCAGACTCGAGAATACTTGGTCCAAGCTGGTCTTTTTCCACATCCTCTTTTTCATTTAATTCAATATTTCTTGGCTTTCCTTCTTTGTCATACAACACCTCAATGTATTCTTTCTAGACATTCTTTACATTGTCTGGCTCCGAGACTATTTTACCAATTTTGTTCATGATTCCTTTGCGTCCTATCTTTCTTGCCTTTTTTGTATAGTTCCCTTGCTTTGCTATACATGAGGTCTGTTCTACAAATTCTTTCACACTCGACAATCTCGCATTTCTCATTTATCCACTGTTCTCTGGCTTTATCTTTTTCCCTTCTTAAAGCATTATTTAACTCATTGTACTTTCTTTGGCCTTCTTCAGTGTTTATGTTCTTCCACTTTCTCCGCTCTTCCATTTTTTGCAGCATGGCTGCTGTGATCCAGGGTTTTTTTATTCTTTCACCTGTTATCTTTCCTACCTTCTTTTCCATTACATCTTTAATGTTGCTATGGATGTATCTCCACTCCTCATCTACATTCTTCCTATTTTCTTCAGCTCTCTCCCCCAACCTTTCCTCCAGCTCAGTCATGATAGCCTCCTTGTTCTTAAGGAGTTCCTCTAAGTTCCATTTCTTGTTAACCCTTATGTTTCTCTTAATGCTCTTCAGTCTACATTGTGTATTTGCCACCAAAAGGTTGTGGTCGGAATCGATATCTGCCCCTGGTAGTGTTTTCACATTTTTAATGCTATTTCTAAATCTTTCATTGACTAGTATGTAATCTATCTGGTATCGTCTCTGGTCTCCTGGGCTTCTCCATGTGTAAAGTCTCCGCTGGTGATGCTTAAACCATGTATTAGTTACAATCAATCTATTTCTATGGCAGAATTCCACAAGTTTCTCCCCTCTTTCATTTCTCTTCCCTAGTCCATATTTTCCCACTATGATATCTTCCTGTCCCTCCCCGACTACACTGTTCCAGTCTCCCATTACTATGGTGGTGATCCTTCCTTTTCCCTCCTCCTCCAATATCTCCATAATCTGTTCATACATTTCATCTACTTCGTCGTCGCCAGCATTAGTTGTTGACATATACACTTGAATTATAAGCATTTCCACTGGCTTCATCTGAAGTTTTACGGCTATTAATCTATCATTAACTGTCACTACCTTGCTAATTCTTTCAGCTATCTCTTTTCTCATTATAATCCCCACTCCCCTTTCCTTTTTCTCTCCTCCCGAGTAAATAATCTTAAATTCGTCTGAATTTATCTCGCCTTCTCATTTCCCTTTTTAAGTTCTCTAGTTTACCCCCTGAATTCATAGTCCTAACATTCCATGTGCCTATTCTTAATTTCTCAGCACTTGCTTTCTTCTTATTAATGTTACATTTCCTCTGTGCATCCCCTAGGGTAGTCCCCACCCGGAGATCCGATTGGGGGACTATTTTACTTCCGGAATATTTTACCCCAGAGAGATCCATAGATGTATTTGCAGCTTTTCAGCCTATCATGGGAAATATAATGAGGTAGTTTCCCCTTGCTTTCCTCATCGCAGTTTCACAGAGTGATTACCCATCTGTAGCTGTTCAGATTTACATGATCATCACCTACAGAGGTACTGTGCAAGCTGCTGCCCTTGCACAGGGGGATGTAAAACCCCCAAGACTGCTTCTTAGTCTGACTCTTCCCCTCAGACCTTTCTGGCTTGGATGGTCCTACCAGGAGAATTATCTCCCGCCGGCATAGCTCTTTGGTTCGTAAGAGTACACAAACCCTCCCACCTCTGTAAGGTTATGCAGTCCTTAGGGAGGGTTTTATATAATAGATATCATATAAAACCTAAGGTACTTCTAGATGTGCTATAGAGCTGAAATTTGGCATAAATATAGGTCCTCGGGTACAACCTTAGGAAAAAATCCAAAATTCCAGAAAATGTTTTTTTTAAGAGGTGTTTTTGACCCCAATGTCCAATTTTAAACACTCCTAAATTATTTTAATACAATGATTTTTGATAACACCAGACACTATACCAAGTATAAACAATTTTTTCCTGTCTTTTGATTTGGCAGAGGTATTAATGATGTCATCATAATTTTACGAGTTGGTTGTCTCACACTCGATAAATAATAATGACAAATCAGACAATTTATTTTGCATTAAATTATTTAGTAAATAATTTTTAGCTCTTTTTAATACTGAAAACGACCATTTGCCACTTGCATTAGTTACAGGCATTGTAAGAAATATTTTAAGAATTGTTTCAACATTTGGCAACGTTGATCTTAATCCATCATTAATAATATTGTACATATTTGTTATAATTGTAACATTTTCCTCTTTGGTATAGTTTAAGAATTGCACTACTTCTGCTTTAAATTAATTGACATCAATGTCATTTTTATAAACTTCCACTAATGTTTCAATGCACGAATTAAAATTGTTTTCCATCATAGCAGTATTAAAAAAAACACTAAACATATTTAATCTTTTGTTATATATTTCAGTTCGTTGATTTAATTCTGCAATAAGCATATCACAAATAGCATTACTGATGTTTATTATAAATTATTCTTTGCCAGTTAAAGTTACATCATTGTCTTTTACTTCATCATACATAATTTTTCATTTCTTTATTCGGCTTCATCCATCTTTATATTGAGTCTCATCAGTTAATAGCTTAGCTTCCTTTTCAATAGTTACAAAATGGTTTCTAGTTTCTAAAATAAATTCTTTCAACGATTTCCAAAGATTCGCACTTTTTAGCAAGTTTAATTTTGGGTCCTGAAGGGATTTGCTATTAGAATTTAGTCTTTCCAACATTTTGTCCCAAATTGTTGTTAATAAAGCTGTTTCATATCCATCAAAATGTTTAGCTAATTTTGAAGACGCTAATCAGCTAATTAGTTTCTCATGTTCAGATGTTGATATCTTGATCAGAGCTTCTTTAATTTGCTTATATCCTATTTTCAATGCTGATACAGCATCCGCTGTAGCTGACCATCACGTATCACTTATCCATTTTAACGTAACTAAATTGGTTGGTAGACAATTTTTTAATATGTTCCATCATCGCGTTGATGCAGAAAAAAATGTACAAATTTTGAATGAAATTGAAAGAATGTAGTGCAGCAGAACAAGATTCTGCTGCATAGTTTCCAACTAAATTTAATGAATGACTAGCGCATGGTATATAAAATGTTGTGGTCCAGTGTTGTCTTATTCTAGTTGGTAAACCCGAACATTTCCCGGCCATATTGGAAGCATTGTCATAGCTTTGCCCTCTTCATTTTTGAATCTCTATGGATAAATCGGATACTTTGTTTAAAATGATATTTTCAAGGTATTCTGCATTTTGATGTTCTATGGGAAGAAAACCTAAGACCCTTTCTTTAATTTCTCCATTATTTGCAACATATCTGATCATTAATACTAACTGATTGATGTGACTTATGTCAGGAGTAGAGTCGATAATCATTGAAAAGTATTTAGCTTCTTTTATTTCAGATATTAATGTTTCTTTTGTCTTATTTCCCATTAAATTTATTAATTCATCGCAGGTTTTATGAGATAGATAATTTGTCTTACTAGGTTTGCAATTTGTGTAAGTTTCTATATGGTGTTTTAAAAATGTCAAATTGACTAACAAGGAGAGGACAAAGTTGTGGGGTCATGGATAGCTCTGGATTCCAGGATCACTGCAAACCCTCTTTTGGGCATATACGGCCAATAGTTTTTCCAAAAGTCGTGATTAAATATTGCAGTTTCTCATCAACTGATATAAATAGCTTAATACATGCCAAATTCATGAATTAATTGTTGGTGGTAAGCATAAAGTGGTTGCATCCGAAACGTGAGGGTGCGAGTTTGATTCCCTCGTGGGTTGGTTTTTTTTATTTCTCCTCCTTTTACAAATCCTTTTTCACATTAAAATTTAACTGGGCAGCCACATTGATATTTTAATTTTTTTTCTATGTTGTTTGGTGGTGATTCGGATTTTTTTCTCAAGTAATTGAACGCACGATTGTCTCCACAAAGTTTACATTATTAAATCGCATATTCTTCATTGATCTCGGCACACGCAACATCCTATATTGATGCTTATGACATGGAAAGGATCCCTGAAATTATTTTTGCAAAGTCTTCATCCCAATACTTATAATATAGGTGGAGGTATATCAGGCAAAGGATCGTTGAAAGTATAAAAAAACATGAGCTGGTGAGAAGCACAGTAATATAAATAAATAAAAATATTTCTTCATGAATCCCTCAGAAAATCGGTTGCTTGATTAAAAGCATTAATAATCTACAATGGCCAATCATCACTGGGAGCAATGATGGGAAGAGTTAGAAGGAAAACTTTAATTTTCTTATGAATCGACAGGTAACGGAACTTTTGTTTTATGTTAGCAAATTTCTTCACAGTTTCCTGGACGATAACATAAGTATCCTCATTAGGCAGGTATTATAGTTATTGCTGTTAAATTGAATCGTTGAGGGTATTACGGAACCGATGGTTGCATTTGTTGATGAGAATTAAATTTATTCAATGAAGTTTCCTGGATGATAAGAGTCATAGTAACATTGGAAAGAGAAAAACTTTCTGCACCAAGAACATTTTGTAAAACTGCTCCTTGCATATGTATTTTCCATTTAATACATCATCTGGAAAATTTACTTGGTTAACATTGAAAAAGACTTCTCTTTTATCGTTGAGCTTGGATGCAAACCATGCATACCTAATCATTTCATGGAAAATTGGAGCTGAAAGCTGGTTATGAATTAACACATGTATATTAATTACATCCATATGGCTGGTGATTTCCCTCTTTTGCCATAGCAACTGTCCAGCATTTTGCAGCTGCGAAATGAAAATTTTAACCTGTCAGTGAGCAATAAACCTTTCCGTCAAGAAGAAAGTCTCTAATGCCAGGTTTACGCAGTTCACTTTAATTGCACTACATAGATGAATCATCAAAGGTGAAAGAAAAGTTTTTCATATAAACAATGTGTCAACGTGGCTGATTCATTGTAGTTGTAAAGTGATTAATTAATAGGTTGATTAGTTGATTAATTAATTCACAAACAGATTATGAGCCTTTTCCACGATCAACTTTGTAACGTGACTTTACTACATGTTCGAGAGCTACCAAGCAATATATAAGTTATGATATGACAAAGGAAAACGAGGTAGAGAATTGATGACATTACAAAATTTCGTTAAGGTTTCGTCGAATAAATTTAATTCTCATCAACAAGTGCAACCGTCAGTTCCGTAATACTTTCAAAGATTCAATTTAACAGCAATAACTATAATACCTGCCTAATGAGGTTACTTATGTTATCGTCCAGGAAACTGTGAAGAAGTTTGCTAACATAAAACAAAAGTTCCGTTACCTGTCGATTCATAAGAAAATTAAAGTTTCCCTTCTAACTCTCCCCATCATTGGTCCCAGTGATGATTGGCCATTGTAGATTATTACTGCTTTTAATCAATCAACCGATTTTCTGAGGGATTCATGAAGAAATATTTTTATTTATTTATATTACTGTACTTTTAATGGAATTCTCACCAGCTCATGTTTTTTTATACTTTCAACGATCCTTTGCCTGATATACCTCCACCTATATTATAAGTATTGGGATGAAGTCTTTGCAAAAATAATTTCAGGGATCCTTTCCATGTTATAAGCATCAGTATAGGATGTTGCGTGTGCCGAGATCAACATGCGCACACACACAATGGAATCCCCATTTAACGTTTGCCTGGGGGACAAGTTTTTTGTACCTTAAATCGAGTAATACCTTAAATGGGGATAGTCTAAAATTGAAAGATTAAATGGCAGTTTATTAATATCAAATTATTAATTGAAACAGATATTAAGAGTACAGATTAATTGAAAGGTAAGCTTCCTGTCAAGTTACAGGCTTTTTATATGGAATAAACAAGTATGGAAAGGTGTACTCCATTTCGGAGTACACAGTTGCCTAATGCATTCTTTGAGAATGACAAATTTTAGTAAAATTCCCAATACCAAATTTCATCAAAATACATCCAGCAGTTCCCGAGTTGAAACAAGTACATGTAGGTCTTCATGTAAAGTAGTCATTATTGTAGTCTGAGTTTAACCAATATTGGAATTGTTCGACCCTATTTAGTAAAACTTCCCAATACCAAATTTCATCAAAATACACCCAGTGGTTCCCGAGTTGAAACAAGTACATTGTAAGCTACATGTAGGTCTTAATGTAAAGTGCTCATTATTGTAATCTGAATTTAACCAAAATTGGAATCGGTCGACAATTTTTAGTAAAACCCTTCAATACCAAATTTCATTAAAGTATCTCCCGAGGTTCCCGAGTTGTAAAATTTTTAATTAATATTTTTTTATGAATAAAGAACATCAAAAATCCTAAAATTACGTAAACACATTAATTTCCTTTTCTTTAAATTTATCGTAAACCTTATGTTTTCCAGAAAACTTATTTGACAAAAAATGTGTATTTAATTACTTAATTGAACTTTTGTTTGCTCAGATGAGTATTTAATGAGATGCTTGCAAAATACGTTGTAAAATACATGTAGGTCTTCATGTAAAGTAGTCATTATTATGGTTCGATTTTAACCAAAATTGGAATCTGTCAACAAATTTTAGCAAAATAAATTCATGTTTATGTAATGATGTCACCACAACTTTTGTAATGTATGTAACAAATGCCTTAAGGATTAAAGGTGAATTGAGAAAACAGGGCACAACAAAATATTAATTATTTGCGTTCATTTAATATAACAATGCCGGTATGTGCGAGGTGATGTCCATCTAGGGAGGAGAACTTTGTCCCTTAAAAAATGCGGACAATTCCCAAAAATGAGAAACACTAAATCGGGTAGTATAATACATTATTTATATGTTCGGGGCCACAAAAAACCACCTTAAATGCAGGGCAACCTTAAATTGAGAAATCTTAAATCAGGATTCCACTGTGTATGTATATATATATATATATATATATATCATTATAAATAGCTGATTCTTAAATATATAGAATACATATATCATATAAAACCTAAGGCACCTCCTCCTAGAAAAGCTAAAGAGCTGAAATTTGGAAGGTAGATAGGTCATTGGGTACAACCAATAGAAAAAATCCAAAATTTCAGAAAAAGTTATATTTAAGGGGTGTTTTTGACCCCAAAGTCCAATTATAAACATCCATAAGAAAAGCATTAAAAACTGTGCAGGGCTATATCAAATTGCTTTTTTAAATTATTTACAATTAAGATACAAAGTTGGTACATGCACCTTACTGTGGATAAAAAAAGAAGTTTATTTTTCTTGAAGACAGAATTCAAATCCATGCTGAATTTGCATAAAAATTTGATTTCAATCATAAAATTATGTATAGTTCTTTTGTCTTCAACACTGAAAAATATTAACTATCATAGAAATGACTCCAATGCCTTTGAATAGAAAATAATTTTCCCTAAATTAATTAAATTTTTTCGCAGTTCCTTAAAATATTTATTATCATTTAACCTATTTGGAATTTTTGGAAATAATACAGGTATGGAGAAAGTCGTGTGGTGGCAACATCAGCTTTTTCTTTTATGCATTTGGTAGGGTTAGGAATTTTGCAGAAGATTGGGACTCAAATCACTATATATTTTCATTATTTGCACTTATAGAATCAAACGTTTGGTTGGAAAAATTAACTGGCAATATTTTCTAAGTAAATGAATGTTTTATAAGCCACCCAACTACTGATTTCATTGTATTTTTATTTTGAATAATCCGTATTAAAAAGGCATTTAAAACACTGTGGCATTGTCTGTGGAATGATCATGATGTTGAATTTGGCCTTATTTCAAATTATCCAATGTTGAACTAACAAAATTTTACCATACATAGCGGCTTTGCAGTTGTAGCCATGGGCATCCACTGGAATTATTCCCCTGCGGCCGCCCATGGTTGTAGCCTTTAAGTCTGGTTCTCACTATGGGGCAGGTCGTGGGCAGAACATGGTCCAGTCATTTGAGACAAAATATAAATATCCTATTTTCTAAGGAAATTGTATTGGGAATGTAAAAAGCATTCACACTTGTAGGATAGGTAATGGTTAAGTCTTGGTCTGGACACCTTAGCTCACTCGAGGAGGAATCTTTTTGTCTCAAGCCTCAACCATGTCCTAGTCTCTTCGGTTGCTATCGACAGTCCTCAAGGACAGCCAAAAATCATCTTCACCGGAGATTGCTGACAACAACTGAAGTGAGCTTGAATCTTTTGCTTGTTTAATGATGCAATCAGTCTGAACTCTGAATTAACCTCTGCCTCTAGTCCTGCAATGTGGATGACGATAAATTGTTTTAGTTTGTGATTATGAAGAACTATTTGATTTAAGCAATAAGTCTTACAGTGCCAAAATGAAGACTTCTACATCCAAACTGTCCAACTTCTTGGCATATAGTGCTAATCCTTCCACCAAAGCATGTCCATCCCCTGATCCACACCTGACCCACAAGATGTTTCCGTGTTCTAACCGTTATCTCCTCCATACTGTGAACCAGGCTTTAGTGCATCTGTGATTTGTATTCCTCAAAAAAATAAAACTAAGATTTCCATGACATCATTGTTTCGTACAGTCTTTTAAGAAACTCATTGTAATCCTTTTCAGAAAAGTATCAGAAACTTGAATTGGAAAAGAAAAAAACGAGATCGGTGAAGAAGACGTATTTTGGTCCAATCATAAGATATCATTCTATGTCTATGCCATTAGTGGAAGAGGCACTCCCAGTTGAGAGAATTAGTGTGGACGAAGAGGACAAAATCCCTGAAGAGAATGAGGATGAGTCTAAAACAGAGGGAAATAGATCGTTAAATATTTATAACGAAGCTAGTGAAGAGTTGAAAAATTCAATTTCCAAAGAAAGTGACAGTAAGGACCTGGATAAATTGGGGCCTCGCTGTGAAAGGACCTTCATCACTTTTATGGATGAGCAAGTTTTCCAAGAAATTTTCCCGCAGAGAATGCCAAAATCTCCGCAAAAAGCGTATTGTCCTTTAACCAGGTGTGTGTAATGCTTCTTTACTGTTAACCTTAATTTTGTGTAATGTTATACGGAAAGAATACAAATGCCATTTTCATATTACACTACCTTTTTGAACTTTGCATGCTTGCGGTTCGCAAATTTGTACTTTGCAACAACATTTTTTATGATCATTACTTCTGTTTCATGCCAATTATTTGCATTTCGCATCATGAGTTTGTGATGCCAACCAGCGTGAACTTCCTCTACATTTTGGTTTCAAAGCTGTTTAAACTTTAATACCCTAGAAAAGGACATTATATTATATTTATAATGCTCATATTAGCAGTTTTTGAAGTAAACAAATGTGATAAATCTTGACTTAATTATTTTGTTGCTCACTTTGATCTTCACTGTCAATGCTGCTATTTTCGATGATGAAACTTTAATTTAAAATCTAAAGAAATGCCATAATTTTGGAATGTAAGGTTTTCATTTGCTGTTATCTTTGTATTTTGAACGTAATTTAAGGAATGTTATTTTGTTAGGTTTACTTTTTTTTAAATTTTTAATATAAATCTAAGAATTGGTATCGTCTTGTAACGTAAGATTTTCTGCCTTGTATTTTGAACGCAATTACTAAAGAAATGTTACCACTTTAATGCTTTGTTTTTATTTTTTGTGACGTATTTTGAACAATTAAAAGAAATGTTATAACTTTCTTATGCTAGGTTTTGATTTTCTGTTACACATTTAAAACATAATTAATAAAAGAAATGTTACCACATTTTAATGCTAGTTTTTTTGCGGTTTGGAAATGTTTGTTGCAGAACCCAAGAAAACATCTGTGCATCACGTACTCAACATTCCATTTCATCAATTTCGCAATGTTCATCCCTTTCTTCTTTTACCACAATGGTTGACGAATGTTTTAAAATTCTAGGTTCTCTTTCACCCAACCGAGCGACAGGACCTGACCAAATTTTTCAGAAATACTGCACCATCATTGGCCATTCCCATATCTGTAATTTTTATTAGATGCTTCTCCTCGGGTTACTTTCCTACTCTTTGGAAAACAGGAAATGTTTTCCCTCTTTATAAATCTGGAAATAAGGTTTCAGTTGATTCCTATCACGCCATTTCTCTTCTTCCTGTATTGTCAATAGTCGGTGAATGTATTGTACACCATCTTCGTCTTTTTTCTTTTACTCTCCCATTCATTTCTACTGAGCAGCATGGTTGTCTTCTGGGTTCTTCCACTTAAGCCAACCTTTCAGTTCTACATTCACATATTCCAAACTCCTTTGAAAGTTCTTTGCAATTAGATGTGTGCTATATTGATTTTGCCAAAGCTTTTGATTCCATTAACCATCAGTTATTAATTTTTAAGCTAGCAAATCGGCAATTCTTATCCCTTTTATCTTCCTTTTTACCAAGCAGGCATCAACGTGTCATTATTGATGGCTAGTATTCTTCTGTTGCCCCCATTTCTTCTGGTATCCCGCAGAAGTGTAGTTGGTCCTTTGCATTTCACCTTATATGTCAACAATTTGGTGGATGCAATTTTGTCCACTTCCTGCCAAATCCTTTTGTATGTCGATGATTGTAAGTTATTCAAGCAAATTAATTTGGCTAATGTTTCTATGGGCCTGCAGAATGTTCTAGATGCTCTCTCTCCAGTGTCTAAACTCTGGCTCCTTCGTATTAACCCTTCTAAGTCCACGACTTTATCATACACTCGAGGGAAATCTCCTCTTTGTCACCCATACCTTTTTTCAGGTCAATTGGTACCGTCGGTAACTTCCCAAAAAGATCTGGGAATAATTTTTTATTCTTAACTTCTTTTCCATGACCATATTAAAAAATATCCTCCCACGCTCTGTCATTGGTCAGTTTAATTTATCATTTCACAGACATTTCTGATATTTCTGCACTTCATACTTTCTTCCTCATTTGCGTTCTTCCCATTCTCTATTACTGCTGCCCTATTTCGTCTGCTGCTTCTCCTTCCACTATTAAGTTTCTCAATCGGCCCCTGAATTTTTTCTCTCTATTAATTCGCTATCGACACCCTCCTCTCCATGATTCTACCCTCAGTAACATATGCAATTGTCTAGGTATTTCATCTCTTTCCGATCAGCATGTTAGCAGTGATATTAAATTTTTCACAAAAATAGTAAACCGTTATTACAGATCCCCTGAACTTGTTTCTCTCTTTCCTCTCCATCTTCCTTCTCGAGCAACTTGATCAAGTCAACTTTTTCGCTGCTCTACTCTTCTTGCCTCTCAATCACTAAATGCTCTTTTATTTGTCGCCTCCCTATTCTTTGCATTATGTTACTGAAGAGGTCACCTGATTCCGATCCATTTTTTAGACATCATCCCCTTCATCTCCAATTTTATTATAATGTCTATTCAATTTTTCCTCTGCTTCTTTCGTTTCTTCCTTCCCTCTCTTTTCGGTCCTCCTTCCACCCTCTCTGTTTGTATCACCCATAGTTTGTCATTTTGGTTATGTGGTTCCTTTATCTATGTTATTATATGTATTTTTATCTATGTCTTTATGTTTGTTATTTTTTGTTATATTATTTGGTATGTGTCCATTGTAATAGGCCTTGTGCTGTTTTTGGACTTGATTAAATAAATAAATTTAAATTAAAGCATTTCCTTGGAATGAACAACAGAAGATTGAAAATCGCATGTGAAAATGTACTGGAGGTAAAAATTAAAAGAATTTGCGTCACATTATGATGCTAGGTTTTCATTTGCTGTTATGTTTTCTTTTCTGTTAAACTGCATTATTTATGATAAAAAAGTGAATTTTTTAGGTTGACTGAGAACCGTACTCCCATTATTACATAATGCCTTATGTGAAAATAGGATTTGCACTTTGCTAATTTGCATTTTGTATCAGTTTTCCAGAACCAGTTATTCGCAAAGTTCAAAAAGGTGGTGTATAGGTAAAAATCATTCCATAAATTATCATTGAGTGAAAGTTTACATTTATATTATTAGAATTAATGTTTTCGTGTTATTAACTTTTTTTCTGTCATTTCAATGAAATTTATTTCTAAAAATGTCTTTGAGAAGTGGAAGTTTTTTATAATTTGATGTTTTTTCATTGATCAATCATATATTTTTATGTTATTCTGACAATTTAACCATAATCTCTCTTCTAGTGGCCATTCAATTTAGTGTGTTTAGTCCACGCCATATATTTGTAAAGTAAGACTGAGAAATTCTGAAATTATAGAATTAATTCATAGTTCAAGTTTTATTTGACAAAATTCTTGAAAGTAAGAAAATGTTTCTTGAGTAGTATCTGATATTTGTTTCACTCCACACTTCTATCAGGGAAGATAAACCCATTTATACAGGTACAGGAAAACCTTGTTAATTTGAAACTCAAGGATGCATGAATTCATAGATTCGAATTAAACGGGATCAAATCATCCGATATTTCATTTCGGATCCAGAATTTGCAGTTTTAAGACCTCGCTCGTTCCTGTTATTACAAATACCGTTGTTGTCACCTAGGAGGTATTGGATGGTTGTGTTAGATAAATCACAAAACTCAATGCAGGATTCAAGGAATTATCAAGCTCACCTTATGGCTAAGATCATAAATCAGTGGCAATTCACTGATAGTGGATTCTAGAA
Organism: Tanypteryx hageni; assembly: GCA_028673005.1. Lineage (NCBI taxonomy): Eukaryota > Metazoa > Arthropoda > Insecta > Odonata > Petaluridae > Tanypteryx > Tanypteryx hageni. Next base: position 268,500,487 of record CM054112.1, read on the forward strand.
TTTACTATTGCTGAATTTCTAATGATGATGGCTGCCTTGTAACCAAAGTGTGAATTTGGTTTTCGCAACCATTTTATGACTTTTGTAGAATTCCAGTTACAGGCTGTCCTTGCTTTTTGTTGTTCTGCTTTATGTCATTCCGCTCTTATGTCACTAGCTAATTGACAACACTTTCATTCTTTCATCCTCGTGATCCACTTATTCGGCACATTAAAGCTTGTCATAGTTTCACTTTTCGTTGTTCGGTACCAGTCAATGTGTTTTAGCTTCAAAGAAATAATGGTATTTGAATCTACAGTACAAGCATTCATCCTGGTCTGAATTGGAAAGATATCTTGTTTTATATCAAGGGAGTATACCACATTTGCGTAATAGCAGTGGTTTTTGGTATAATTATTTCTACAGCTCTTCATTAATCTATCCTGGATAATCAGTTGTTCTAAATGTATGTATATGCAAAAGTATGTATGGTTAATTAATTGTATTAATAAATTACCTGTATGAAAGTAACATTTGCGAGTAGCAACTAAGGTAACTCACAAGGAGCATTATGTATGGGAGCATGGCATTTTTCAGGACGTAATTGGGGCGATTTTATAAATATTTCCCCAAAATTTGGTGGCCCACTTTAAATTTGTTTAAGAGTTATTTTGAAAAACTTTTTTAAATAACTCATAAATCATGCAAATAAATAATCAATTTTTATAAAAAATATAATTTTATTAAATTTAACAAATGATTCAAATGATTAAACAAAAAAACCATTTGTTAATTAAGGATTTTCTTTTTGCGTTGCCAAACTGATGAGCACGCCATATATACCGCATGCAAAACAGTGGTTCAGTAGAGCTGGTCGTGGTGCAGCCGGCTAATGCATGCTCCCTGAACCTTGACACTAGGGTCGCACATTCAAATCCTGTTGCTGGTAATTTTTTTTAATGTACATTTTTACTCAATGAATGTTATGCATTAATTTGTATTATTGCAAATTAAAATACAACATTAGTTTGGCTAGTTAAAAATCACATTTTCAGCATTTGGATGTTTGAAGTCATTCAAACACTACTTTCTACTGTTTCCCTCTTCCCCATTCCCTTTCCTAATCTCCAATACAACATTTAACCTTCTGTCTTTCAACTTTGTTTGATGTAGTTTTTCATTCCTATTGGTTTACTTTGTGCTCAATGATTTGTTTTTAATTGGTTTATTCATGCTTATACCTCGTTACATTGATTTTCTTTTTGTTTCATTGTATGCTTTTACTTTCTGTTACAATGTTTTGTTTTTTGTTTGATTGCTTGTTTCCACAAGCATATATATACCCTGAGTTTGTGCATATTTTCCCACCTGATGATGATGTCACGTTGAAAACTAGGTCGTGTTTTCTCGATAATATAGTGGAATTTTTGTCCAAGTATTGTTTTGTTTCCTTAAGATGAAATTCCACAAAATTGTCTTGTGAATTATATTTTAAATGGGGTTCCTTTGGAAATTTTCTTCAGTGAGGACATTCGTTTAACGGAAGTTGATACCAGCTTGGCTGGCCTGACCTCAGCCAGGGAAATACCCAATTCTGAAGCAGAATTAGTCTGCCTCAGTAGTTCAGTGGTTAGAATATTATATTCCCGACAAGTAGAACATCTGTTTGATTCCTGGTCAAGCCAAAATTTTTCTCTGACCTTTTCACATTTTTAATATTTAATACATCATTTTTCATTTAAACATATTTATTATTGATACAATGTAACTACATAATTCTTTAATAAATCCCAATGATATGTGATGCATTATTTGCAACAAATTGTTAGCAGATTCAATATTCAGACGCACTTTGACTTGTGCAACCGATCTTTTCTCAATGTTGACGATGTGGAGATAACAAGAGACCAACTACTAATGTATCCTATATTGCAATTCCCTCAAGTTAAAACTGAGGGTATAAAATGTATTAAAGAGATTTAAAAACAATCTATCTAAATCTATAAGAGCCTTCTTCTGTCCCTTTGTGGCTCCCTCTGTCATGCTATAAAAATGCAAATAACCGGGAATTCCCGGTTCCAAAACTCTAGTATATACTTGAATATAAGACAGCCTCCCATTTTTTTACTCCTAATGAAAGGAAAAAATTTATTATGTACACAATGACCGAGGTTTATTATACCATTAAGTAATGAACATTGAACCAATTGAAATAAGCAATTTTGATAAGAATTTTCAATTGAATATTTTGTAACATTAGAATTTCTCATGCAAATTTTTCCTCATTAGTACATTTTAATTGTTATTTTCACTTTCACTACTGGAGAAATATCCAATAGTTGCATCATCTTCCTCCACCCACAGAATGTCATCTTCTGATCCATCCAAACTGTTAGAAGCACAACACAACTGTTGATGCTGGTGAGATACTGTCCTATGCAATCTTAATACATTTTCCTGCTGGAGTTGGAGGGCAATTCCCTAAGAGCACCCATTCCCCAAAAATGTGCTACAGGTGATCTTTAAAGGGCTTATTGACGACCACATCAAGCACTTGTAGTTGTGAGGTCAAGCCTCCTGGTATGAACACCAGATCAGTGTTGAGGTGTGATATTTTGGATTTCACATCATCCGTAAGATGTCCTCGAAAACCATCAAGAACCAGCATTGATCTCATCTTTAAAAGAGCACCAGGCTGTTTATCCCAAACTTCACTCAGCCACTGAATCATCAAATCACTAGTCATCCAGCCTTTTTTATTACATTTGTGAATGATACTAGGAGGTAATTTTTCTTTTGGTTGATTCTTCCTCTTTTTTCAGCGAAATACAGAGGAAGTCTGCGCTAATGAAGTTCTTCACCGCAGAGATAAGCCATTCTGCCACATAAACCGGATGATCCATCTTGACTTGAATTGCTGCCATAAAATCTTCAACATCGATGCCAATTCTAGTGCCTTCATTTGTATACTCTCCCATGAGGCTGGCAGTCCACTTTTGTGCTTTTCTTGCACAAATGTTATTAACTGGTCCTCGAAATTTTTATGACATCCTTCCTTAGACCCACAAAATGCTTTCCAATATGAGTTTGCACACTTGAGCATTTCCTGCAATTTTTTCCACCACTGCACATGCGCTTCAGTGACACCAAACCTTCTTGCTGCTGTTTCATCAGTATATTTTGTCACTAAAAGTTTAAAGTTTGCATCATAACTATTACACAATGATTTTGATATTTGTGGTGTAGAACTTCACTTCTCAAAGTGGTCACCCATATTTTTACATAAAACTAGATAGTTAACAATCACATGGAATTTACTAGTCATAGATGATTCACTTTGCCTTCGGTCAACACACTATGATATTGTGACAGGATCAAATTACATATCTTGGTGTAAAATATTTTGCCCATTCAACCTTACTATGTAAGAAGCCAGCTCAGAAGTTCCGTACGTATGCAGGAGTTGCAACTTTGATGATACAAAGAAGATAATTCACTCAGTAAGCATCTATATATAAATCATGATCATAAAAGCCTATCTCTGCCTTCGACTCCTCTGTCAGTCACTATTACATACCATGCGATTATAAGATAACTAGCGATTTTTCAGCCACAAAAATTGGAACAAAACCACGTCTTATATTCAGGTATATATGGTACCTCTTTATATGAAATTGATAATGCTTTTAAATTTTGCTGTAAATAACATGAACAAAGATGAAATTATAAATTCCTGTAAAAATGCTGCTAGTATGTATAAAAACTATGTGGATGAACATGAGTTAATCGAAGAAGTTTGCAGTTTGAAACACCACCTGCCTTTGATTCAAAGTGTAAAAATTACGCAAAAAGAAGTTTTAGGATTTCTTCACAAATACAAACTTTTAAGTTCACTTCCCAATTTGGAAATTTTACTGAGAATTTTTCTGACATTTGGCACATCAATTTCAACTGGAGAGCGTTCTGTTAGTAAACTAAAATTGATAAAAAATTACCTAGTCAACAATGAACCAAGAGAGACTATCTGGTATGGCAATCTTATCTACTGAGTAAGACTGCTAAAAATCTAGATTTCAATGACACAATATGTTTGCTGCAAATAAAGCTTGAAAAATAAAACTTTAAAGAAATGATTGTTGGCCAAGCGAAGCGAGGTCTCTCCTGTTAAGTCCATTTGCATTTTGTTTGTTCTACAATAACTGCCATCTCGGTTGTCTGATTTTTACCAAACTTCGTGTGCATGTACAAATAACTTAGTGTCGAACGCTTCTAGTTTTTCTTGAATATCACCCTTATAGTTACTGCGCAATTTGCATTAGCGCATTGGGTCAAGTGAATAAAAACTAAGCAAATGCTTAAAGCATTAAGCAAAAGCATTTGCTAAAAGCATAAGCAAATGCTAAAAGCATTTGCTACTCAGTTTTAAGCAAATGCTTAAATTTTACGGAAGAAAGCTCTTTGCAACTCTTCCTTCACTTGTTTTTCTTTACATTTAAAGTTTTACATAGTTGAATTTCAAACTAAAAACATAAATATATTGGGTAATATTTTTTAAAAAGTTAATTAATAATTTTTTAAAACTATTTCTTTTATAACTGAATTCGATAATATCACAAATCATGGGTGTATTTTTATTCAATTAGTTATAGTAATTTTATCCAGTCATTTGCCTTTATAGTGATTTTGGACGCCACAAATATTTCTATCTTATATCACTTAAGTACCTTAAAAATATTTCTATCTTCTGTTTGGAAGACAGTACCCCGCCACGTCTCTCTTGATATTCTCCGAGTAACAGATTTGAAATATAGGTACTTAACATTTTCTTCAGAGAAACGATATAAATTTTTATAACCGTTGGTTGTTGAAACTTTTCTCGTATTTTTTAACCTTTCGTGTCACCATAAATTACCATATTTATATTTAGGATCAATTATCATGAAAATAGAGTACCTGGAAATATTTTAGTAAACCCTTTACCTCACATAAAAAAGTTTAAGCATATGCTTAACGCATTAAGCAAAAGCTCGGTTTTATTCACACAATTTTAAGCAAATGCTTAAGAAAATTCCTAAAAATAAGCAAATGCTTATTCTTTCTAGCAAAAGCAAATGCTATTTTTTTATTCACCCCAAATGAAGCATTTGCTCAAAAAGTGAGGGAAATCTTAAGCATAAGCATTTGCTTATTTTTTATTCACTCGACCCATTGTGCTACTTTCCAAATCTTATCCAATTGAAACAAAATTTGGCATACACATGTAAAACATCAAACGATGAAGAAAACGTCAAATAAACATTTCTCTAAAATGTACCGAGAGCCTCCGAGAGGTGCGCAATTTGCATTCACATGATCTCTCCTGTTGAGTTCCTGTGCACTTTGTCTGTTCCACTATAACTGCTGTCTCAAAGAGACAAGGCTCAGGTTCATTCACCATAAGTTCCTTATTTGGTGCGTTTCTTAGATTCACCTTACCCTCTACCTGCCCCAAGTTGTCTGGGCGAGGCTGAAGATCTTGTGGATCCCCTAGTGAATAAGACTGGTGATAGGCAGCAATCTTGTCTTACTCCTCTGCTGATTTAAGCTTTTTCCAATCTGACCTTCACAACTTGATTCATGTTGAGATTTTTGATCAGTCTCCTGTCTTTTCAATCTGCTCCTATCTCCTTGAATATCTCCATCAGCAATATCCAATTAACTCTATCAAAGGCCTTCTGCCATTCGACAAAACACGTATACCAATCTCGGCTGTACTCTATTGCCCTTACTGATGTGATTCTCACTACAGTGAGAGAGCATCTCTGGTTCCTTGCCTTTTCCTGAAGGCGAGTTGATCTTAAAACTAAGGCCACTCTCGTGTCGTATATCTTGTTAATTAATTTGTAATCATTTTAGTCCTTTCGACCCAATAAAAGCTAAATTGATATATGGGGGCAACTAGGCTTAGAGGGAAGGAATCCCAGTGGATTCTTAACAGTAAGAGAGCGCCACTGTGGTGTCAGAGAGACACGTGGACTCACATTGGTCAAAGGCTTTTGGGGTTGTTTGTTTGTATGGAATTTCTGGCTAATCAACCTCCTGGATTATGATAGCCATTATTCCTTCCACACTTAACACATTCAGGAGGAGGAAGGAAAACCCAGTGGCAGCGGCTTTTGGCATGGTCCCTTCTTTAGTGACCGAGAGATAACTAGTCATGTCTCTTTCCAACATCCCAGGGGCACTCTCCTATTGGTAGGTGTCCACTGCACTTAGTTGCAGCATATCTGCTATTGCTGAGCGTGATAGCTACATTTTCATGGGTAGAGTGAGAAGTTTTTAATTTAATACATTTATACCCAAGGGCATCTGCTGGGGTGGGTAGGCAGTTGTCCCTCACTGGATCAGGCCTGCATCAAGGGAAAACCATGGACACCTGATTAGCTCAGGGGATTAATGCGGTCATTTTTCTGAGGTCAGGCAAGCAGGCCCCCCCCCCCCCCCCCCCTGCAATATGCTTGAAACAAACCACTAAAATATTAAGCCCGCCAAACCAGACTGTGGGAGCTTGCCTATTCCCTCCCCCCCCCCCCCCTGGAAGTTCCAGCAGATGTTTATACCCATCATTCTTGATGGGCAGTTACAAAATTACAATAGTTACTTAATAATATTCAGAAAATATGTGAACCATGAAATATTTGCTAATGCTATTTCTCTTAATTTTGATCCAGAAAATCTTTAAAAGCATTCTAATTTATTCTTATCTAGGCTTCCTGCTAGGTATTTTGATCCTGTCACAGAATTGCCATATTGTAATCTTCAGTCATTCAGGATTTTGCGTGAAGCATACTACCAGCAACTAGAAGGAAAAGGTGATCGTAGCAATCCAGAAGTTGCTCGCTGGATAGAATGGCGACGACGCCAGAAAGAGCTCAAAGCAGCAATTGCCGCTGCAGCACAAAATTTACAGGTCAAACAGAATTTTAAAGCTGAAAAGACAACCACTGCAGTGGGAAATCGTAGTGGAGTTCCAGTATCATCTTCATAATATTTTTAATGTTTAATTATAAAATTCAATTTTTTATACATTTGTAATCTAAAAAATAAATGCTCTAAGTTATATAATGCATTTTTTATTTTTTAAGCTAACAAGGTCCAGAATAAATATTTGCTATAATTGGTTTTGGTCTTGTTTTAAATAGCAATTTCTTGGAAACTACTGCCTTAACAACATAAGCACTTGATGTTTTTTCTGTATGTTTGCAAGCCTTTTCATGGGTATGAACTTTTTCAAGTACTGCAAGTGGCTTATCTAACTGCATTATTTTTCCATGAAGAATGTGATGCCCAATTATTAGAATTGGGATACCCTAGAAAATACACAAACAAAAAAATAAACAGGTAGTTTGTCAACCATAACAATGTTACTTTTTCATAAGGATGTAAAAATTACCTGATTAGAAAAATGAAGGTCACCAATGAATTTACCTGCAATGCAAGAATGTTCTCTTGATTCAAGATCTCCTTGCAATTCAATAATTATCCATTCTCCTGGTTTTTCACCTACTAGGCTATAGAAACAAAATGTATGATGATCATTTTTTGTTAAAAATCTATCTGAAAGTTTAAGTTTTAATAACTTACACTGAAACTAAAATTTGCATACTCAGAACTTTGGATTCCTTGAACTTAAAATGATGTCTGCCTATAAAACAAAACAGGCAATGAATAAATAACTTCCTTTAAAAGGGTTGAAACAAAGAACATCTAATAAGACAAGTACTAAGTAAACGGATAAAACCTTTAATAAAATTATACATAAATCACATTGATACAACCAGGAGTGCAAAAATATGGAAATAAAAGTATGGACTACTGTATAAACAAAAAGGTACCAAGTAATAATTGAAGGCGTTTGTATTCGGTACAACTCTTCACTGAACTCAATGAGACACAAAGATGTTTGATGCCAACTACTAAATGAAACATTCTACTCCAAAAAGTACATCAATGCTGTTTAACAATAAATCGAACAGAAAATTCAAATTATCAACGACTGCTCAGCAAGTTTACCTTTTTATTAGGGCTATGAAAAAACTCAATCCTTCCATAATTTTTCATTATTACTTTGATAATAATAACTCGATCCATGATGTTTTACCGAGTTAAATTCGCCTTAATCTTAGCAAATTAATTCTAATTTTCACGAATTAACATACGAAAACGGTCTTTAATATTGTGAAGCGGCAAGAGAAAATTCTATACACAACGATAAATAAAGTTGCAACTTTTGGATCAAGATTTAAATGACAAAAAAATCCAGTTGCGAGCAGGGCGAATTGCATCCGTCATAATTTCTTATTATAATACCGTGCTGGACAACATGAGCAGTGGTGGATTTAAGGGGGTCACCTTTGGCGAGCGCAAGGTGCCTCCTGAAGTAAGGGGTTCTGAAAAAATGTTCGTATATATAATCTCAGAAATATGAAATATCTCGATACAAAAATCGGTGGAATCTCTCTAGGATTCCTGAGAAAAACGATCGTTAAGAATGGTCGCATACGAGGGTATTCGTTAAGAGAGGTTACACTATATATTTAGATTACAGGGTCCCAAAAGGCGTAAATCCGACACTTGATTGTGAGTATGGAATAAGAGATGATTTCATGAAAAAATAAATTAGCATGATTGTGCTATACTATGGTTGCCAGGCATACCGAATTGTAACTTATATCATTGCATTCTTCCATCCTCCAGGACACGAATTTATAGTTTTTAACAATTTAACGTGTCCCGTTTGCTTCTCACGAACAACTCGCCAATTTTATAAGCTACATACTTCTGAAATCCCACAATCGATGACACCGAGGGGATAAAGAAGTAGTTTTCTTCATCTCCAAACAGGAACTTGAACACCCTATATTTACCTATTATAGGCTCTTCGTTCAATGGATTGTACCGATTAACATAGTAGCTTCAAAATTTACAATGCAAAACCGATATTCTACACAAATTTTATTTTCGTCAAGTTATTGGGATTTAAAACTCAATTACTACCTAAGAAATAATAACTATAAAGGCTGACTTCAGTCCAAAAAAAAACATTTAAAAAAATATATAGTTATAATACCCATTTGATATATATGAGAAAACGTTTACCTGTTAATCTTAGATTACATCATAAAACAACGGAAATAATGGGAAAAATCCGTAGGCTTCATTCGCGCCAATAGGGGCAAGATAGAGCAAGAACGCAATTCATTTCTCGTTTCTTTCTCCTGGCGAGATCATCTGCTGATCTGTTTCGATAAAATCATACAAATATGTTATCGAGTTAAGCAAAGGAAAAACGACGAAGTTATCAACCATTTTATAAATAAACTAATAATGAAAAGGGATTTTGTCTATTATCTTCCACCCACCAAAGTTAATATAAGCAGAGCCCTTCTGGAGGCGTGATATGGAACTAGCGCGTGATAAGACCGATAGGCCGATAGCACTCATCAAAGACTATATAGTACTGGGAGACTCCCAGTCACCAGCAGTCACTGTTGAGACAGGTTTTGCCCCTGAAGATGAGCACCTTGTGGACGAAATGCATTGGGTGTTGTAACCCTCGAATTGTTTGGCTAAAGGAGTACTTTACTTTTAATATGCTTAAAGCATTAAGCAAAAGCTCGGTTTTATTCACACAATTATAAGCAAATGCTTAAGAAAAATCCTAAAAATAAGCAAATGCTTATTCTTTCGAGCAAAAGCAAATGCAATTTTTTTTATTCACCCCAAATCAAGCATTTGCTTAAAAAGTGATAAAAATCTTAAGAATGAGCATTAGCTTATTTTTTATTTACTCGACCCATTATGCTAAGTCATAGGAAAATAAAGTCTTAATTGTCCTATATTAGTTTTTCTCCTGAAAAATTAAACTATCGGACACTATCGATGGTGCAAGATAGTCAAAACTATCGATAGTTCTCCACCATTACTGTGAATAACTGTCCAGTCTTCCGGCATTAAAGAAAACGTAGTTATAAACTTGAGGAAGACTTACTTTTTTAATACCGGAAAAGTTGCTTTGACTATAGAGTAGTATTTGAATGAATGGTTAACAACTTCATATATGCATGTGATATGTACGACTCTTTGTTTGTGTTAATTATCATTTTCTGTTCGTTGCGTTTCCATTAGTGATGGGCATAATCGAATGATTAGTAATCGAGATATTCATTCGATAAGATCATTTGTTAAAATCATTCGTTAAAATCATTTGTATCGATTATTCGCTAAATCATTCATTAAGATTATTCTGTAAAATCATTCGATAGGAGAGTATTAAAATTTTTGATCTTTTTTAAGACAAAAGACATTTCGTTTTCCTGATTGTTTTAAAATATCTCGAACACAAGCGGTTTAGTGTACTGAACTTGGTAATTATTTAGAACGCATTTAAGTCTAGTTAGTCAAGAAAGTTTTATTAAAACTGAGGTGTTACAACACAGTTTTGTGAAGTTATATAATCGTCGCTTAGTTGTATTTAGAATCATTTTCCGTAAATATTCAATTAGGAGAAAAATGTGGTAAAACTTGACATTCCACGACTGATATATGCCGTAAGATGGACGTGGCGCCTCGAGCGGCGAGAAATTGTACTACTTGGAATCAGCAACTGAAGCCAGCCGTGGAGATGTCGAGTAGAGGGCAAGGGCATAATTTGAAGTCGTGTTGGAGATTGAAGGCGTGTAGGACGCAATCACAACTTCTGAGATGCTAAATTAGTAATAAAAAATTAAACCATCTCCCAACCCAACCGTTTTTACCCAACCCGATGTTGAGGTGCGTATATAGTCGTGTTGGAGATTGAAGGCGTATAGGACGCCTCCAATGTTACCCTCCACGCCAGCGGAGATTGGGTTCTTGAAGCAAACTATACTACAGACTTTTATCGTTCACCTTTGCCGAGGAACAGTTCATCCATAAAAATCAACAAAAACACTATAAAACACAATATGGAACGATCCAAACATAATCACTAGAAGTCACAATTCAAACCAAAACATGAAAAATCACATTTCAAAGCTGAGCATCAGCATTTAAAAGCAAAATAAACTAGAATACCTCGAAATCACAATTCGAATCCGGGACCACGCAAAACAACATAAGAACATCGATAACGACCGACAGTGGCGCAATCTGTAATGTAAAGTAATTTTAAGCTAAAAATGTTTGTTTGCTCTATAGGTACCCTTGACTTGTCCTATACAATATTATAATTGTATATTGGACAAATAATTCTAATTATTTATATAGACGTCTTTCCCAATATGCGAGTGGCTGTGATGTATGGTGAATTTTTTGTTTTCTCTTGATATCTGTTTTATCGCAACAAATGGTGTGATAAAAATGAGACAATACAATTTGTTAAATTTTTTCTTTACTATTTATGTTAAGACTAGCTTATTATTGTTGTTATATGGTCCAATAAATGCCTATTGAATTTCGATTGCAAGGTGGTTATCTTCATTTATTTTCATGAATTTTATGAGAAATTCACACAATATTTTTTAATACTAACATTTAATTCTTTACCTACTTCTGAAATTATGTGTTAGACTTTTAATAAATAAATATTTGATAACATTTTAAAAATTATTTAAAAGAAGTGTGTGTGTAATTAGAAATGAACTAAAAACAGCTACTTGCTTCTTATCATTTTTACATATTCAATACTTGCTAAATTCTGTACTTAAAATAGTATGAATTCATACTTTATATGCCTATGCACATTTTATTTTAATTATCATATATGTTTGTACTTTATTATTTTTATTATTATACCAATACACTTTAATTCAATTTGAAAGCTTATAACGTCTCTATAAAACTTTTAGAAAAAAATTTTAAAATAAGTATCAAGTGTTGGTTATTGAAAAAAGTGTAACAGAAATTTGTAATTAAATTAAAATTATTAATTTCATGATAGATAACTTCTTAACTTTATTTGAATTTATATTGGTATAGTTATATTTATATATTCAGACGACAACCTAGTTAAATGATTAATTTTAAATTGTATGAATTCATCATCTATACCAGGGTTGTCCAACATACGGCCTGCCAGAGGTTTTCATGTGGCCTGCGAGAGGCTTTCATCTGTTCGGCAAACATTTTGTAACTATTGCATATAAATTAAATTTACAAAAACTTTTAAGTGGTTCTTTATTAAGGATATGCAATGCGCCTGTGTTGAGGTGCATATTCTCAATAATGTCTTTGATTATTTAAAATTTCCTTCTTCATCCCGATTCCTGATACTGCAGTCTCAACCGCAGGGCCACTGAGAGGGCGGGGATACTGGGGCAAAATCCCCGAGGCCCGGGCCTCTGGGACCCAGTCTTATGAGCGGTCGCAATACTTTCCTATTGTAAAACGCGGGTGCAAGGAATGCCATCAACCAATTTCAAGGGGCAGTGTTTCATCCCTTCCCACTTTCCTTCTCTCAGCCCTCGACTTGGGTTTTCCCCACTCTGCCCACTGCTTTTCTATCTTCCCTTAGTGCCTTATGCCATCTCCCCACTTCTCTCATTTCCCTCCCATTGCGGTCATTAGCTCGTCATAAAATGCTACGAGAATGAAATTTTCCTGAGCGTCAGCAACAGTGGGGATTTATGAAGGCGAGAAAGGATGTTAAGGTTCTCTCTTCCACAATCGTAGGATAAAATAACAAGCTGCATATTGTGACAGGGTCCCAACAATGCGTCCTTTTAGCATTCTTCACTTAATTATCCTTCTTTTCGATTGGGTTGTCTTTAGTGGTTTGTTAGTAATGGCCGCTCTTTCTTCGCCTGCAATGAGAACGGGGGATGGTAAACCATTATGTTCCTACACATTGGAGAACTCACATAGTTCTCTCTCCTACCCCTTATTTCACCAATTTTGCATTTGGGAATTTCATGAAATACGTTAGCCCTTCTCTCCTGTCAGTTCTACAAAGCTTTTTGTCAAAGAAACATCAGTTGAGCGAGTTTGGTCTTCTTGCAGCTGTGTCAAGATAGTGAATATATAACGTCTGTGTTTTCAATTATTATTATTCAATAATATTTTGTTGTCTTTGCTCGGCAGTTTATTTTACAAAACACTCGAGTGAATTTGACAGCCTCGTGGATCAAGTGAGAATCGACAAAATTACCTCGATGAAAAAGAATATTATTGGACAACAATATTTTTTCAAAGCTGCCAAGGAGAATTCTGAGGAGGCAACCAAGATCAGTTTCTTGATAGCCGAAACATTAGCGAAGTGAGGAAATCCATTTTCTGATGGGGAATTTGTAAAAGATTGCCTGGACATTTTTACATCTGTTGCATGCCCTAATAAAAAGTCGTTAGTCCAAAAAATTAGCCTTTCGCATCAAACAATCGCTAGAAGAGTAGATGAGCTGGCATCTAACATTAAAAATACTTTGGTAGAAAGAATTAAGGCGTGCAAGTTTTACAGTTTAGCTGTTGATTAGAGTACAGATGTGTGTGATACAGCTCAATTGGCAGTCTTTGTACGAGGAGTCACCGACACTTATGAAATAATTGAAGAACTTCTTGAACTTTGCCCAATGAAAGGCACAACAAAGGGATGACATTACGATGAAGTAAAACATCTGTTGATAAAATTTAGACTCCAAGAGAGTAACCTTTGTGGTCTAACAACTGATGGAGCTCCTGCGATGACAGGGAAGCTAATCGGGTTTGTAAATCTAATGCAAAAATCATTGTCACTTGAAATTATCACATATCATTGCATAATTCACCAGGAGCAAATTTGTGCAAAGACACTGCAGTTGAAGCATGTGATGGAAGTCGTTGTTTCCACAATTAATTTTATTAAGTCACAAGGGCTCGATCATCGACAGTTTCTTGCAGAATTAAGATCAGACTATGGCAATGTAATTTACTTCAGTCACGTACGTTGGCTTAGTAGGGCGAACACATTGGCGCGCTTCTACTCTCTGCTAGAAGAAATAAAGGTATTTATGAGAAACAAAGGAAAGGATGTGAGAATCATGGACAATGAGGATTGACTGAATGACCTTGCTTTCTTAGTTGAGACAACCAAATATCTTGCAGAATTGAATATAAAGCTACAAAGAAAGGGTCAGTTTGTCAATGCATTATATGAGCTTGTTACAGCCTTTACTGATAAGTCAAAACTGTTTCAATAGCAGCTACTTGTTAAAAAAACTGACCCCTTCAGAATACTTTCAGCAAGACGTGCTAAGACAGTAAAATTTGAAAAATACGCAACATTGATTAGTAGCCTGAGAAACAAATTCAAACAGAAATTTGCAGATTTCAGAAATCATAGTCTCGAGCTTAAACTTTTTGCTGATCCATTTAGCATAGATGTTAATGAAATGGAAAATGCCTTTTAATTAGAATTAATTGAAGTTAAAGCCAGCAGACACTTGAGGAGCTTTTGTGGAGAATGACATTCACACATTTTATAGGAAATAGGTTAACAAAGAATTCCTTCCAAATCTTTCGAAACATGCCATTCGGTTTATTGCACTGTTTGGTCGCACATATTGTTGTGAACGACTTTTTTCACCTATGAAAAATGTAAAGTCAAACAGACAGACGAACATTTATGCAATGTACTTCATATTTCCACGTCAAGTGTATGGGAGGACATTGATTTTTTGTGCAAGCAAAAACAATGTCAAATATCTCACTAAATCCTTGTAATTGTAAAATTGTAATTTGCTTATTTGTATATTGAATAAATAATAATCTTTGTGAATTTTATTTTTTGAACTTTTATTTTAATGATAAAAAAGAAAACATCAAATGTAAGTGATAGTCTTGAATGGCCTATATGGTATAGACATCGGCCCACATAATCGAATTCCTAACAAAAAAAGGTCATACTTTGGCCCGAAGGGGACTGAAAATTTCTAAATGTGGCCCTTCACTGAAAAAGGTTGGACAACCCTGATCTATACTATATGTATGAAATTGATTTAAAATATTCTTATAGCTCATACTGTCCTGATAGAACAGTAAATTTTAATAATTATACTGATACAGATTTAATCTAATCAGCAAGTTTATATTGTTTGTATCAGTCTTTGTTAATGCTATATTGTACAGAAAGGGTGATATTAGAAATATGATGACTGAATTGATCCTTGAATTGTATATTCTAGTTATTTATGTAAACTGAAAACGTTTGTTTCAAAATTGTCTTAAGTGAAAGCTTGCATAATATTTTTATATTATGTTAACTGGAAGCTTACATTGTATATTCAGATAGTTGAATTGAAATTACAATCAATTTTGAAACCAAAACTATTCACGGTGAAGAACTTGATCATTTATATTGAAGGAAGCACATTTTAACTACCTGCGTATAATGCGCACTTTTTTTTCGAATTATTTTCGTTAAAAATTAGGATGTGTGTTATACAAGGGTACAAAATCTTCCTATTATCATTTGACACCATATTTCCACAATTTCGGCACAGTAATTACTGCCCGGGTATCCTCATTGGTGATTTTTACGAAAAGTAAGATAGATAATAGTAACAATTTATTAACTAATTCTATAAACATACATTAATTAGATATGAATAGAATGAATTCAGTATTTATCCATTTTAAAAGCCAAGAAATTCTTCGTCACTGGACCATTCTTCTTCGATGTTGTTATCGGAATCGTCATCTTACGCATGACGTCACGACGTCACCCTACACCGGCGCCCTGCCTGGTGGTGAGGTACTGGTACTACTTACAATTAGAAACAATGGCAGCTGATGTGTTTTGAGTACGTTGGGAGTTGATGCTTCTTGTAGAACTAAATAAAGTTATCGTTCCCTACCTCTCTCTCAGCATTCATACGTGATTTATTCTTGATTCTTAGAGTCTGTAGTTAATTATGGTTATTTGCTATTGTGTTTACGTGCTCCAGAGTGTTCTAATAAGGGTGAAACTGAAGGTTGGGCGAACCCGTCCACCTCAGGCGTAACAAAAACGTACGTAAAATACATAGGATTATCGTCATTCCTTCATTTTATTAGCTCAAAGAATGTCATATGCCATACTATGAAATTAATATAATTCGATTTATTGTGTATATCCTAATATCACCTCGTAAGTAAACATAGAGTATGTAATGATTGCTGACGTTCTTTTGGAACGTTAATCGAAAATTTCATTTCGCACTTTCATTATGTTACTAATACATGAAATTGATGGAATGATATGATCCGAAGATCCTATGCAGACAGGCATAAGCTGTGAAAGTTGGAACAATTTTTGAAACGAGAAAAAAGTCTGCTATGACCGGGAATTGAACCCGGGTCTTCCACTTGCCGGGCGGATATTCTACCCCTGAACTATCGTAGCAGAACATTTTCTCTCGTTTCTGAACACGGATGTTTTCCTTTGTGGGACGGGAACTAGCCAAGCTAATATCAAACTGCCCCGACAGATGTCCTCAAAGAGGATCGTCGAAAGAAACTCCTTCCTCTCAAATGGTGAGATTGCCAAACATGAAATTGATGGAATGATATGATCCGATTTTTCTCGTTTCAAAAATTGTTCCAACTTTCACAGCTTATGCCTGTCTGCATAGGATCTTCGGATCATATCATTCCATCAATTTCATGTTTGGCAATCTCACCATTTGAGAGGAAGGAGTTTCTTTCGACGATCCTCTTTGAGGACATCTGTCGGGGCAGTTTGATATTAGCTTGGCTAGTTCCCGTCCCACAAAGGAAAACATCCGTGTTCAGAAACGAGAGAAAATGTTCTGCTACGATAGTTCAGGGGTAGAATATCCGCCCGGCAAGTGGAAGACCCGGGTTCAATTCCCGGTCATAGCAGACTTTTTTCTCGTTTCAAAAATTGTTCCTTACTAATACATAATACCAATAATACACGTTATGCCATCTACTTAATTCTGGAACGGTAACGCAAAAAAAATGTGTGCACTATACGCAGGTATATAGAAAAATCATAGATTAAGAGGCTGAAAACCCCCCTGCGCATTATACGAGTGTGCACATTATATGCGGGTATTTACGGTATTAAATATATACCTACTTTAACAGAAAACGATTTTAATTCAAGTATAAATAAAAAAAACTAAATCATAAGATAGCTAAAAAAACCACACATAAGACTGAATTTTCCTTTTTTATCATTCAAAAGGTCTGTGCTGAGAGAAATCTTGATTAAAGGAGATACAACTAATAAAATTTTTTGTAAGTTCCAAAACTACTAATTTCATTGTGAAGGTCCGATCTGAAAGATTTTTCATTTCCACATGCATTTGGATATAAAGAATATGATAATTAATTTTACATCATTGTAATTATAAAAGGAATGTTTTCAAATTATTAAGCAAGATACCAATTGTCAATATCAGACAAAAGGCCCTTGCTGGGTTAATAATAGGTTTTTTAAGTAACTTACTAATATAATTCAGAATATCTCAAACTACTAATATGATACGAATGATCTTAACTACTAATATTATTTAGATTATCCAAAATTACTAATATCATTCGAATGATCCCAACTACTAATGTCATTCAGAATATCCCAAATTACTAATATCATTCGAATGATCTTAACTACTAAAATCATCCCTAACTTCATCTTAACTACTGACATCATTCGAATGATCTCAACTACTGACATCATTCGAATGATCTCAACTACTAACTTCTCTCGAGACATTCAATTCCGAGAGATTATGTGCTAACTTCTAATCTTTCGAATGATATGAGTATAATTAAATTGTGTGTCATAATCGAATGAATCGATTATGATCTCTCGATTATGCCATTATGCCCATCACTAGTTTCCATTAGCTTGATGAAATGAGCGATGCAAAGAAAGTGCTGTAAATGCGTAAGTGCGTAAGTGCTTCGCACTGAACTGCGGGAGGATGAGGTGATCGAACGGGGATCCATATTTAAAGTTACATTCGTTTCCTCACACAGAATCCATATAAGTACTATATGTATATTTCTAAAAAAAGTGTAATTATATACAGTAATACCTTGATATAGGAAGTAGAAGCATTCTGAAAGCTGCTTTCGTGTATTGAAACAATATATCGATTAATTAATGTATATATTTTAAGACAGTATTAATATTACATACCGACAAAAATAAAGAATGAGTTACGTTTATTTTTGACAGTAATCTTACTGTGGTTGTGATTACATCTGTGAAATGAAATCCAGTCTGATAATTGCAATTTGAATCATACACTAACCTTGTTATATCGGCCAACTCAGCTTAGTTCTTTTTGATACTTTAATAATAGACCGAATGTTCTCGCAGTTGATGTGTTTATTCCTAAATAATGCTGTGACCATATCTTATCGCATAGTAAGTAATGGAATTACAATTTTTAACTTGAAAAAATCTCTCTTTTCGAGATACCTCGAGTATATCGTGGACTACTTGTAATAAAAAGGTCAACACTTTGTTGTGCCGATGGGTACTTAGTATACAGATTATTAGCATATCGAGGTAGCTATTACTGTAGTTAGATACGTATCTCAGCATTTTAAATTTTAATAATAGTGACCATTTAACGGGATACTTAACTAATGCTTCTTTTCATGTAATGCATATCTTCACTTTAGGCTCTTGAGGAGCAAAGTTGTATTTGATGCATAAGTTATTAATTCTATAATTTTATCATTCCAGGTGCCAAGAATGGGTTGTTAGGGCAGGGAACCCTGCTTCATTT
Source organism: Tanypteryx hageni (assembly GCA_028673005.1). Taxonomy (NCBI): domain Eukaryota; kingdom Metazoa; phylum Arthropoda; class Insecta; order Odonata; family Petaluridae; genus Tanypteryx; species Tanypteryx hageni. The sequence continues at coordinate 268,519,203 of CM054112.1, forward strand.
GGTATGCCCATTAATAGTCTTACCAAATGGTCATATTTGTGTATTTTTATATTTGTGGTGTCAGGATTTTTATGGCTCATTTGTAGTGATCACAATATCAAAGAGAGAACTTCCAAAAAGGTGTGTATATATGCCATGTACATATAGTGTTAGTCTAAGTAAAAGGTTATCCAAATAGTTAATTTAATTTCCAGAAATAGTAAAATTACTAGTAATATGTATGTATATATTCCCTGACATTTGGTGGTAAAACCTTAACCTTAGCTCGTGTGGACATGGTGTTTGTTCATTTTGTGGGCCTCTATTCTATTTTTAGCCTTAATTTTGCTTATTTTTTGTAAAATTTCATTTATTTTTTATGATAATGAGTATCTCTTTAATCCTGTTAGCAATTAGCAAATTTTTTTGAAGTATGACACCATTAACGTTTTTTATGTGAATTTGTAAAAAAATTAAGAAATTGAATTTATAATATTCTGGGGTGTTTTTGACAACATGGGGTTGAACTGGTTAACTGTGGACTTTTAATGGTTCTTTCCATCTAATCTCATATTCACAATTATCTCCATAAATTACATGGTAATTTGCTAAAAAAAGAACCTTAGTGTGGAAAGAGAAGGTTCAGGCAATTAAAGATATTCCTGAGACTTAAAAATGATATTGTGGTAGAATACTGTTTTTGTGGTGATACTGTCAATTAAGTGTACTAACTCCAAGTTAGATGTATTTTTTAATTATAAATGTGTAAACTCTGCCAGGTCCCACGCGGCCTGAAAAGGGAACGGAGTCAGTAAACACACAGGTGATCTTTCACAAAGGCTTTATTTCCACTCATCCTCCCAATACAACCTTACATCTTGCCGCCCGAATTTCCACTGTCTTTCTCCAACTACTTATTGCCGGTCTTCGGCGTCATCACATGACTGCCGACAGCCCTTCCCATTGGCTACCTCGAGTGGCGTGGCTACGGCAGCAATTCCCACACTTGCGGCTCCCGGTGCTAACCGACCCGAGGCAGGAAGTATCATGTAGTCGAGATAACATAACGCAGCAAAAGGCAGGTGGCCAGCTAGCAAAAGTGCTGCCTCCACTATACGACACTTACAAATGTATATTTACTTGATAACCTTTTACTTTTGATAATTATGTTAACTGCATCATTATGCTGTATTTGGTGCTGGATAGTTCAGTATATTGTAAGATAGCCTTGCATGCTTGTGTTATGGTAATGATATATTACCTTGGAAGTGATATTGGAGCTGGTGGGGGATGCTTAATATTAGTGGTAATCCATTGGAGGTGTTGGTACACTGCAATTGGCATTTGCTGGCTTAGTGTTTTGCCTTGACTATCATTTGGATACAATTACAATTAATGAAATGGTTTGGGCATATCAAATTGCGGATATTTTACTTTGCATGGTGTTCTTTCATGTTAATTGCATTCGTTCCTGAGGAGATCAGCTGAATTCACATTGGTCCATTCCTACTTGATCAGTTGTGGGTTAGTGGCAAAAAACTTAATATATACTTAACGAATGGATGGTGACTAACTTGAACGTTTCATTGCTGATTATTGCTCTTTCAGTCAACATTTGTTTTGATTCCAATGCTTATTGATTCATTGAGACTGACAAAAGTCACTTCTATTCCTACTTAGTTATGAATTGTTTCTTTTTAGCTATAGTAATTATGATGGTGCTTGTCTCATGGCTAGCTTCTGCAGCTTTCATTTGTTGCTCTTTGAAACATGATCTGCCTCGTTTCAAAATTATTCTTTTGGCTATGCTACAAACATTCTGCTGTAATGTTTCTATTTTGTGTGCATGTTCCCTATATTTATTGAACAATAATGTGGTTCAATTCCATTTTCTATCAGTTATATGTCAATATGTACAATATTTCTTCTGCAATAAAACTGTTTAAATTTAAATTGTTGTTCCTTCTATTCTCATCCATTACTCCTGTGGTTATGTTATTCATAAATAAAATTGATTTGCTAAATAAATTTACGTCATTTATCGGAAAATAATGAATAAAATTAAATTGGTATTAAGGTTTTTGTAAAGTGCGATCACTGCTCGTACAGAGCTGCCATTGGCTACTGAAATTCGTCTGCTAGCTACCTGTACTGAGCTTCAATTGGCTGTTGAAATAACCTCATACGTCATGACTTGACAGCAGCACCAAATTGGGTGCCGACTGGAACTACATAGTCCGAGCCAGCAAGGATCACATTTTTAACACCAGGTTGGGTTGGGTTGGTGGAAGTGTTTTTCATTCCTCCTCAAGTTCACTGTGTTTAGAGGCATCACCATTCAATGAAAAAAGAAGGGAAGCGCTGTGCGGAACAGCGACGCAGTGGAGACACACTTGGTGAAAAGTGAAGTCTCCAAATGCCATAATTTAAATAAATTACAGCATTTGGAGAGACTTGGGTTTTGCATTGTAGATTATGGCTTGGAAGTCATGCGGAGAGTCAACCACACATTGCAGGGAATTTGGCATTCAGTCAGCAGCAAGCAAGCGACATTGTATATCTAAGCATTCATTTCTTCTGTGCTGTGGTTTTTTCAGATTTTTTTATGTATTTGTGTTTTTTCCTTTTTCTGTTGCTTTTTGACACTTTTGATACATTTGCCCATCTACAATGGGAAATAGTGTGGAAGATTTATTAAGAGTGCCATTTTCAATTCAAAACTATATGGATTGTATGAAAATTGGGGAAGAAGGTAAGCCTTGTCCAGCTCTTCCAAATCTACTTTGTAAACGTAATGGTGCAAAATATGAATACACAAGGCATTTTTCTGTTTCAATATGAAACTGTGGAATGGTTAACTGGCTGTGAAATGTGATCTAGACTTTTTTGTTTATTGTTCTCAAAAGAGAGTATGAAATAAGCATGGGTTTTCTGATCTTAACCATTTAGCAACAGCACATAAAAAACATGAAAGACCTCAATCGCATGTCCACTCATTTCAAAATCTTAAAATGTATGGAAAACAAAGAACTGACACTTGATAACCAAAGAAAAATAGCAACAAACCGGCATAATGAACAAGTAAATAAAAATAGATATTTTGAAAAGGCTCATTGATGCAATATGCTACTTATCTAAATAAAGAGCTTCCTTTGTGAGGTCATGAGGATTCAATGAATAGAGGTAATTGTATAGAATTTTTAATTGTACTTTGCGACTATGATCCTCTTTTTAGATAATCATTGACTGAGCGAAGCAAGGTCTCTCCTGTTAAGTCCATGTGCATTCTGTCTGTTTGTTCTACGATAACTGCTGTCTTGGTTGTCTGATTTTTACCAAACTTTGTGTGAATGTACAAATAACGAGTCGAGTGCCTATAGTTTTTCTAGATTACCACCCTTATAGTTACTGCGCAATTTGCGTTAGCGCATTGCGCTAATTTCCAAATCTTATCCAATCGAAACATAATTTGGCACACATGCGGAAAACACCAAACGATGAAGAAAACATCAAATAAACATTTCTCTAAAATATACAGGGATCTACCCAGAGGTGTGCAATGTTATTCTCCCCACCAACACTAAGTGGACTGAGGCCAAAGATCCCGCAGTTCCCCTAGTTTAGGCCATCAACTGTATTTAAAGGAACTTCTTCTACTGTACAAAATGATTTTAGAAAATCTATATCTAATGTCGGTAAAGAAGCAATAAAGAATGTATTTGATTCAACATTTGTGGCCATCATATTGGATGAAACTTCAAATGTCGTCAAGTCACAGCTCTCAACAGATTTGGATTTTGTCTATGATGGGAAAATACATGAAAGATTCATTGGATTCACATACGTTAGTGCTGATAGAATTTCTAGTGCTATGTTTTAAACATAGTGCAAGAATTTAAAATTGAGGCTAAATTAGTTGGTCAAACCTATGATGATGGGGGATGATGTGTAATGAGTGGACATGTATAGCAAATTCATCAATACTTACCCTTTAGCGCTTTTTACACACTGCTATGCTCACGTGTTAAATTTAGTTTAGAATCAAAGTCTCCCTAATATCAAGGAATGGAGGATGTTTTCCAAACATTAAGTGGAGTGGCAGCTTATTTTTCTAAATCTTCTGAGAGTGTGCATGCTCTACAGGGTTTTGTTAAAAAATTACCATCCGTGGAACCCACCAGATGGAATTTTACATCCCGATTCTCGGTTAATTAAATTTTTTGAATTTGTTACCAAAAGTTCTGAAAAATGGGACGTTGTTGTCGCTGTTAAAGCATGCAGCTTTTTGGCCTTCTCGCAACATTTTCAAACAATTTTGTTCCTTGAAATTCTTGAAAAACTTTTCAGTTATATTGATATCTTATACAATTTATTGCAGAATGCAGTGTATAACATTAAACTGCTGTTAAAAAGTAAATGATATCAAGCAACAGCTTAAGTACGATAAGAAATATGGTTTTGGAGAAGTATGGGTTTCAATTTTAACTGTGAGAAATCAAATTGATGAACCCAAGTCTAAGTATCAGAAGATGAAGAGAAAACACCTATGTTCAATTATTTTGCAAAGTAATTGATATTGTTGTTTCATTAATATTGACATCTACTGTCTTGGTTTTAAAACCAGGCAAGCTTTTAACGTTTTTAAATGCCTAGGGCTTTTCAATTTGCCAATCACATTTACTTTGCCAAAGTTAATGTTGTGTCTTACTTTAAATCTGTCTATCCAACCATTAGAACTGAAATTATGCATTTCTCATTAAGGAATGGGAGAACAAATATGGGTAGTTGGAATCGTGATAGAGCAACCCATTCCAATTTTAAATACACTGAGAAATATTTAAGTTACAAGGTATAAGAATTTCGAGCATAGAGAGGAAGGATCCACTATCACTTACTATTGTTTGTGATGATGCCATTTACATTGTCTTACTGTGACAATGTTCAGGAAAACAGCTCTTATTGACTGGCTGGAAGTTTTTTATCATGTCTAATATGCACTCTTTCTGATTGAAATGGGAAATAAACATATGCAGTGCCCCCTGGTTATAATGTGGCTCATTATTGTGTGGTCTTGGATATAATGTGGGTCTTATTCGAGCCCTCAACAAAAGTTTTTTCACCAGATCTGTCCTATTTCTTATTTAACCCTTATGTGGATTTGTGATTTGACTAACATAGTTGCATTCCTGGTGCCGCTATGGCACTAGTACATAAACTATATTATTAATTATTTAAATAAATATATTTATACAATGGTTTATGCCAATTGTTTAATTCATGTCTATTATTCTGCAGGATTCAATAATTACATGAAAGATAGCTTTTAAATATTTATTTTAATCATTACTGTATGTCGTCATGTATACATCATTGGCTGAAATCAAATGGATTATAAGGCAGCCTAAGCATTAAATCAATGCTCTTGAAGTATGGAAAATCAATTCCCATTGAAAGCCATTGGAGTTGTTGCTATGGTAGTTCATATTTTTCATTGTTGAAAACCGGAAAACTTTTCGTAATTTTATGATTAAAATAAAATTTTTATGTAAATTCAGCATGGATTTGAATTTTGTCTTCAAGAAAAATAAACTATTCTTTCTTCCATAGTATGGTCTCTGTTGCGACTCTGTATCTTAATTTAAATAATTAAAAAAGCAATTTTATGTAGCCTTGCACAGTTTTCAATGCTTTTTTATGGGTGTTTAAAATTGGACATTCGGATCAAAAACACCCCTTAAATATAATAATTTCTGGAATTTTGGATTTTTCCTGAGTTTGTAACAAAATTTCAGCTCTGTAGCACTTCTAGATGTACCTTAGATTTTATATGATATCATTATATATCGACATTTCTTACAGAGGAGGAGGAGGATACAACATACTAGTAGAAGGTGCTTGCATTCTGCAAGCATATCTTCTCAACTTGAAAAAACATTCATTTTCCATACAGATCATTCCATCTATTTTTTTAATTCTAAATATTTCACCTCTGCTGCGATTTTCGTTTTTCCCTTATGTAAAAATAATGGATTAAAACAATCCCCAAACTTTGCAATTTTAAGAATTTTATACTTTTTCCATTATGGGGTACTAATGTTACACGTTTTTGGCAAATTTTAAAGTTTTAGAACTTCTAGAAGTAATATAATTATTTTCTAATTGTTTAAATTTTAAACATTTTTAACAGCCGCCGTAATATATTTATGGAGAGATTAATATGTTTATTTGTGCACATGCACTACTCTGTAAATAACATGAAACTTTCAGCTTCCTAGCTCATCCCGTAGTATGTAAACAATTATTTATTTGTTTAAACTTTAAGAATTTTTAACTGCCAAACAAATTAAAATGTTGAAATTTTTATTTTAAAAAGAACCCAAATTCCGAAACCAAAAACGTCTTCAGTAACATGAGACGACACTGTAAATATCTTTTAAGGAGAGATTATAAGCTATATGTGGATAGTGTCACTGACGACTTAAAATCAAATTGCAAACGTTTCTGGTCCCTTATTAATTCGAGATGCCGAAAACCGCGTATACCAAATCTAATCAAACACGAAGATATTAGCGGTCTTGGTAATGAACGTCCTTCCGTTTTCAACAATTATTTCTCAACGAACTTCACTATTCCCTCAGCAATTAGTAATTTGCCTAAAGTCAATTCTGTTAAATCAGAGTCACTTTCTTGTTTGAGCACATCGCCCTCCGATGTTAGAAATCTTCTCCTAGCATTGGATACGAAGAAATCATCCGGATCTGACAGAGTAAGCGCAATATACCTCAAAAACACAGCGGAAACTCTTTGTTTCCCCTTAGCTAATATATTTAATAGATGTCTCGCAAGTGGTGTGTTTCCGACTAAATGGAAATTATCAAATATCACACCGATCCTAAAATCCGGTTCAAGCTCAAACGTTTCAAATTACCGACCCATCTCCATTCTCCCAATAATTTCAATTGTCTTTGAAAGAATAATACATAGAAATCTTCTTCATTATTCTCTCCCATGTATTTCCCACCAACAACATGGTTTTCTACCGGGAGGTTCATGTTTAACGAACCTAACTATACTACACAATGAAGTAACAACGGCCTTTGAGGATAGATCACAACTTGACGTGTGTTATATTGACCTGAATGAAGCATTCGATTCTGTTGACCACAGGCTACTCATACACAAACTTGCCAACAGATTCAATATTCATGGTCCGCTTTTGAGATTAATTCAAGATTATCTGCAATCACGTCTTCAAAGAGTTGTAATTGATGGAGTTTCCTCTTCAGCTATTCCAGTTCTCTCTGGTGTACCCCAAGGCAGCATCTTAGGTCCCTTACTTTTCGCTTTATTTATTGATCACGTTGTTGATATAGTCACACTACACTCCTGCAAAATTTTACTCTATGCAGACGACTGCAAAATCTTCAAAATGATAAATTCTCCCCAGGACAACTTGGTACTCCAGGCTGCACTCACTTCTTTTGCCGAGTGGTGCGCAACATGGAAACTCAAAATTAATCCTACAAAATGTAAGCTTCTTCCGTTCAGTTTAAAATCCACCATTATTCCTTTTTCATACATAATAAGCGGTGATACAATTCCAATTGTTCACGACATTAATGATCTAGGAGTCATCTTTGACAGTAAACTAACCTTTAATAAGCAAATTGAAAAAATTGTCTCTAAATCCATGTCGCTTCTAGGAATATTATATAGACTCCCAGAAATCAAAGATCCTTCTGCTATGATTTCATTTTATAACGGTTGTGTTTTACCAGTGGTAAGCTACTGCTCTCCAATTTGGTGTACTGCTGCCCCCACAAATCTAAAGCGTTTAGATTCAATAGAGAGGTTTTTCCTAGCCATAATCCGACACCACTCACAGATTCCTGACTATAACTTAAGCCTTCCTTCACTTCCTAGTAGACGACAGTTCTCCGAACTTACCTTCCTGCATTCAATTAATAACGGTTTCTACCGCTCTCCTGAAATCTTAGCATACTTTGCCCTCCGTATTCCCTCTCGCACAACCCGTCTGAAGGACTTGTTTCATATTCCCAATTTTCGTCTATCTAGTTCAAAGCGCTCTCTCTTCAGCCGGATTCCAACAGCATACAATAACCTGCTGCATCGTAACACAGGTGTTGACATATTTTCAGGTAATTACTTCAAAAAACAGTTAGCAGAACTTTTATTCTCTTAATGTCAAGCTATGTACCATATTGATGTTGTTATTTTATTACTTACTATATTATATTGTATATTATTGTATTATATTTGTTTACTGTTTCCAATGTAATTGGGCCATTGTGCTGTTTTTGGGACAAATGAATAAATAAATAAATAATCCCTATTTTGTATTTTTACAAATTCTACCTCTAAAAAACATTTCATCATATCATGAAATGATGAAATATGAATAATGAATGTTTTTTTATGTTGAGATGATATGCTTGCAGAATGCAAGCACCAACTACTAGTATCCTATACATGTAAGAAGCAGCTATTTATAATGATATATATATATATATATATATATATATATATACTGATGGTGTAGTGGTTAGCGTGTCGGCTTTCTATTGCAAAGTTCGGGGGTTCAAACCCCTCGAATGGAGGTTTTATAAAAAAAAAACTATCATCAGTGCCTGGCAGTAGGCAGCAGTACTGTCAGTGTGGTATTTAGCCGAAAACAAATGATGTTGGTTGGGTCTATATCCAATACAGCTGTAGGCCTGATCAGGACGATTTGAACGGCTACAGTACTGCGATGTGGAAAGCAAGAGGGAAACTACCACATTACAATCCCTAGTAATGATTATATGGTTGGACAATATGAGTTCTCTCGAGGTAAAACAATCCGGAGGTAAAATAGTCCCCCAATCGGATCTCCGGGCGGGGTCTGCCTTGAGGATAACATTTGTCGAAAGTAATTTACGAATAGGGACTTGGAACGTAAGAACTATGAGAAAAGCAGGAAAGCTAGAGAACTTGGAAGAAGAAATGAGAAGAAATAGAGTTGACATTATAGGACTAAGCGAAACTAGATGGGAGGGAGAAGGACAGTTCGACTCAGAAGAATTCACGGTAGTTTATTCTGGAGAAAATAGTACTCTGGTACTTAGGAAAGATATGATGAAAAGTGTGACAAAGATAATAGCAACGAACAATAGACTGATGGCGATAAAGCTAAAAGCAGTCCCAGTGGATATGCTCATAATCCAGGTGCCAACGTCAGCTCATGAAGATGAAGAAATCGATGAGATTTACGAGCAAATTAATGAAATTTACGAAGAAGACGGAAGAGGAAAGGTAAACTGCATAATAATGGGAGATTGGAACAGCATAGTCGGTGAAGGACAGGAAGAAAATGTTGCCGGGCAATACGAACTTGGGAAGAGAAATCAAGGAGGGGAGAAACTCGTAGAATTCTGCATCAATAATGACCTTGTAGTGACTAATACATGGTTCAAAAACCATAAAAGAAGGTTTATACACATGGAAAAGCCCAGGAGATAGAATGAGATGCCAAATAGATTACATCCTTGTAAAACAAAGATTCAGGAACAGCATAAAGAACGCCAAGGCATTGCAAGGAGCGGACATTGATTCAGATCACAACCTTCTAATACTTGACGTGAGTACAAAGCTCAAACAAATAAGAAAAACGAGAAGAGAAAGACAGACCTGGGACCTAGAAAAACTGAAAGAAAAGCAGGATGTTGTCAGCATGAAGTTGGAAGATAGCCTAAGAGTGTTGGAAAACAAACCAAAGACCGTTGATATAGAATGGGATGAAATTAAAACCAGTATCAAGGATACCTTGGATAAAGAGATTGGAAAACAAGAGAAGAAAATCAGAAAACCATGGATCACGAAGGAAATGCTGGAGAAAATGAATGAGAGATGGAAATGGAAAAACGTTAACAGTGAAGCAGGTAGAGCCAACTATAGGCGTATAAACAATGAGTTGAGAAGGGTAACAGATAAAGCTAGAGAAAATTGGATAAAAGGAAAATGTGATGAAATAGAACAAATGGAGAAGTTAGGACGGTACGATATGATGCACACTAGAGCACGCCAGTTAGAAGATAAGAAATCTAATGGAATTCATGGTATGGGAATTATGAATACGGATGGGAAGATATTCTCAGAAACAAAGTAAGTAGCACAGGTATGGGAAGAATACATTAAGGAATTATACAGCAAACAGGCAGGAGCGGCAAAAGTAGAACTGGAAGATGAGAAAAACATCGAAGAAGACAACTTAGGACCAAGTATTATGGAGAGCAAAGTAGAAAAAGCGATAGTGGAACTAAAGAAGGGGAAAGCCACGGGCAGCGATAGATTCTTAATAAAAGGCTAGAGAAAAAGGCAGAAGAAATACTAGGGGAAGATCAATTCGGTTTCAGAAAAGGACGAGGAACTAGAGATGCTATAGGAGTAGTTAGAATCATATCAGAAAGGGCAACAGAGTACAGTCAAGATATCTGCACATGTTTCGTAGACTGGCAGAAGGCCTTTGATAAATTGGGTTATGTTGATGAAGATATTAAAAGATATAAGTGTAGACTGGAAAGACAGGAGACTGATCAGGAATCTATATGTGAATCAAGTTGTAAAGGTAAGGTAGAAGAATGCGGACACCTGGGGAGTAAATATCGGTAGAGGAGTAAGACAGGGCTGCTGCCTATCGCCAACCCTATTCAATATATATATGGAAAAAGTCTAATGCAAGAAGCGTTAGAAGGCACAGGAGATTTCAAAATTGGAGGAAGGATTGTAAGAACAGTAAAATACGCAGATGATCATTTTATTTCATTTCATTTATTCCATAAAAGTTTCAAATACAAGGCATTCTACAATCTTCAGGAGTCGTCAAACAAACGGTCACAACACAAAAACAAGGATACACATTAGAATCATAGAAACACATTAAAAATGCATAAAGCACTGTATACAGGCATCATTTAGAGCACAAAAAAGAAAAATTATTACAAGTCAAATCTGTTTTGTGTCACATCAAGTACTTCTAGCAAGAAAGGAAGAGGAGCTACAAAAAATGATAAATAGACTAGTGATAACAGGTACAAAATATGGTATAGAAATAAATGCAGAAAAATCCAAGGTCATTTGAATATCGGGTAAAGAAGAGAATCTGAACATAAGTATTGGGGGAAAGCCTTTAGAACAAGTTTTAGAATATAAATACCTTGGAAGCATCATAACACGAGAAGCAAAATGTACGGATGAGATCAAAACTAGAATAGGAAAAGCAAAAGCGGCTTTCAGGAGAAAGAAACAACTACTTACAGGGAATATAAGGGAAGATATCCGAAAGAAGTTGATAAAATGATACGTATGGAGTATAGCATTGTATGGGGCAGAAACATGGACGCTAAGGAAAAATGATATAAAATACTTGGATAGCTTTGAAATGTGGACTTGGAGGAGAATGTTGAAGATAAAATGGACAGATAGGATGAAAAACAATGAAGTGCTGCGAAGAATAGGAGAGAAGCGAATGATTATACAGACCAGGGGTGCGCAAACTAGGGGGTGCGATTATAGCCATGATTTAATTTTAACTGTAAGAATATTTAGTTCTTTTTTCATATTTCATATATCTTTTTTGTTTACAATGTTATATTTCTGTAATCTTTTGTATTTACGAGAGTAACATGCTGGGAATGTCCTCACTCTATTCAGGGTGACCGTGACTTTGTTTACAGTGCGCGTTATCACACTATACTGCAGTATGTTGTCGAACGAAGGCCGTCATGTGAATACGTCTATTGAAATGTGCCATGTTTAGTTCTGAACCGGTGGATTTATTCTTTATTGATTTACAAATAAATTTAGTAAAATAATTGTCAGTAAGAACACCATGAATCAGAATTGAGAGTGGCGATTTCATCAATTAAGCCGAGACTGGACGAAATTGCCAGTAAGAGACAAGACCACAGATCCCATTGAATTAAATCTATTCATACAAAAATCAAGTGTTATTTTTCTTTTTTTTGTGCTTTTCTTATTGTTATTTTAAAATGTTATATTTATTTTTGTATTCATATTGCTGTATAATTTAATTAATTTAGTGATATTTGATTTTATTCCTATTAGAATGTTCATTTTGTGTATTTATCTTGAATTATTTTGTTATTTTCAGTTTTAATAAAATATACCATTTTTTGTAACATACTATTTCTCAAAATTATCATCGACATAAAACCCCTCCCAAATACCAAATCTTGATAAAAAATCTTGCCAGCCATGGTAGGGGGCCCAAGTTTGTATTTTGAACAAAAATTGGGGCGCAGCATGAAAAGTTTGCGTACCCCTGATACAGACTATCAGAAAGAGGAAGGCAAACTGGGTGGGACATTACCTAAGGAGAGAGTATGATTAAAGATGTGTTAGAAGGAAAACTAGATGGGAAAAGGGAAAGAGGTAGGAAAAGGTTTCAGCTGATAGACGATTTGAAAGGGAAAGAGAGTTATCAAGATATGAAGAAGACAGCGGAAAATAGGAATATATTGGAGAACCAGGTTTAAACAAGAATAATCACGGACCTGCCTATGGACAGACTACCTATGATGTTGATGATATATACACACTAGTAAAAGGTGTTTGCATTCTGCAAGTATTTCATCTTGAAAAAACATTAATTTTTCAGAGAGATATTTCAACATTGGAAATATTTTTTTAATTCTAAAGATTTCACCTCTGCACCGATTTTCCTTCTTTCCTTATGTAACAATAATAGAGTAAAACAATCCCTAAAATTTGCAATTTTAAGAATATTATACTTTTTCCAAAGTAGGGTTCTCAAGTCACATTTCTGCCAAATTGTAAAGTTGTAGCATATCTAGAAGTGAAATAATATTTATCTATTTGTTTAAATTTTAAACAATTTTAACTGCTGCAACAACATATTCATCGAGATTTTCTAATGTATATTTGGGTATGTGCACTAAGCTCTAAAAAAACTTTAAAATTTCAGCTCCAACACGAAATTACTTTTTTTTCACAATTCTCTAATATTTCCTGTTTTTGGATTTTGACGTCGTTATAAGTTCACGCCGTAGTTTCAAGTCAATTCCATTATAAGACAATCCACTGGTTCTCATTAGGAGCACTAAATTAAAGTATTCTATTATATACAGCCCTCCCTAAGGACTGCATAACCTTACAGAGGTGGGAGGGTTTGTGTACTCTTACGAACCAAAGAGCTATGCCGGCGGGAGATAATTCTCCTGGTAGGACCATCCAAGCCGGAAAGGTCTGAGGGGAAGAGTCAGACTAAGAAGCAGTCTTGGGGGTTTTACATCCCCCTGTGCAAGGGCAGCAGCTTGCACAGTACCTCTGTAGGTGGTGATCATGTGGATCTGAACAGCTACAGATGGGTAATCACTCTGTGAAACTGCGATGAGGAAAGCAAGGGGAAACTACCTCATTATATTTCCCATGATAGGCTGAAAAGCTGAAAATACCTCTATGGATCTTTCTGGGGTAAAATATTCCGGAGGTAAAATAGTCCCCCAATCGGATCTCCGGGTGGGGACTACCCTAGGGGATGCACAGAGGAAATGTAAGATTAATAAGAAAGCAAGTAGTGAGAAATTAAAAATAGGTACATGGAATGTTAGGACTATGAATTCAGGGGGTAAACTAGAGAACCTAAAAAGGGAAATGAGAAGGAATAATGTAAGCATAGTAGGTCTTAGTGAAGTCCGGTGGGAAGGAGAAGGCGAGATAAATTCAGACGAATTTAAGATTATTTACTCGGGAGGGGAGAAAAAGGAAAGGGGAGTGGGGATTATAATGAGAAAAGAGATAGCTGAAAGAATTAGTAAGGTAGTGACAGTTAATGACAGATTAATAGCCGTAAAACTCCAGATGGAGCCAGTGGATATGCTTATAATTCAAGTGTATATGCCAACAACTAATGCTGGCGACGACGAAGTAGATGAAATATATGAACAGATTATGGAGATATTGGAGGATGAGGGAAATGGAAGGATCACCACCATAGTAATGGGAGATTAGAACAGTGTAGTCGGAGAGGGACAGGAAGATAACATAGTGGGAAAATATGGACTAGGGAAGAGAAATGAAAGAGGGGATAAACTTGTGGAATTCTGCCATAGAAATAGATTAATTGTAACTAACACATGGTTTAAGCATCACCAGCGAAGACTTTACACATGGAGAAGCCCAGGAGACCAGAGACGATACCAGATAGATTACATACTAGTCAATGAAAGATTTAGAAATAGCGTTAAAAATGTGAAAACACTACCAGGGGCAGATATCGATTCTGACCACAACCTATTGGTGGCAAATATACAATGTAGACTGAAGAGCGTTAGGAGAAACATAAGAGTTAACAAGAAATGGAACTTAGAGGAACTCCTTAAAAACAAGGAGGCTATCATGACTGAGCTGGAGGAAAGGTTGGGGGAGAGAGCTGAAGAAAATAGGAAGAATGTAGATGAGGAGTGGAGATACATCCATAGCAACATTAAAGAGGTAATGGAAAAGAAGGTAGGAAAGATAACGGGTGAAAGAAACAAAAAACCCTGGATCACAGCAGCTATGCTGCAAAAAATGGAAGAGCGGAGAAAGTGGAAGAACATAAACACTGAAGAAGGCCAAAGAAAGTACAAGGAATTAAATAATGCTTTAAGAAGGGAAACAGATAAAGCAAGAGAGCAGTGGATAAATGAAAAATGCGAGGAGATTGTCGAATGTGAAAGAATTTGTAGAACAGACCTCATGTATAGCAAAGCAAGGGAACTATTCAAGAAAAAAGCAAGAAAGATAGGACGTAAAGGAATCATGAACAAAAGTGGTAAAATAGTATCGGAGCCAGACAATGTAAAGAATGTCTGGAAAGAATACACTGAGGTTCTGTATGACAAAGAAGGAAAGCCAAGAAATATTGAATTAAATGAAGAAGAGGATGTGGAAGAAGATCAGCTAGGACCAAGTATTCTCGAGTCTGAAGTTAAAAAAGCAATTGATGACATGAAAAGAAGGAAGGCTGTTGGGAGTGATGATATACCCGTGGACGTTCTCAAGGTTTTAGGGTCTAAAGCAGTTAAGCAACTCACAAAATTTTTTAACCAAGTATATGATACTGGCATATGGCCTGAAGATTTTTTAGATGTTGTGATGGTACCACTGGAGAAAAAGAACAATGCAAAATGTTGTAAGGATTACAGAACTATTAGTTTAATTTCTCATACAGCTAAAGTTCTAACCAGAATAATAACCAAAAGAATTGAATGTAAAATAGAAAAGGAGCTGCAAGATAATCAGTTTGGTTTTAGAAGAGGAAGGGGGACTAGAGATGCTATAGGATGTATGAGGATGATGACAGAAAGAGCGCTAGAAGTCAATAAAGGTATGTATTTTTGTTTTGTAGATTGGGAGAAAGCTTTTGACCGAGTGAAATGGGATAAAATGCTGGGTATTTTAAACAAAATAGGAATAGATTGGAAAGATAAAAGACTGCTTAAAAACCTTTACTTTGATCAAAAGATTAGAGTCAGGGTTGAAGGAGAAGAAACAGAAAGTACTTCAATAGGGAGGGGAGTGAGGCAGGGTTGTCCTATTTCACCAGCGATATTTAATATTTATGCAGAAACAATAACAGAAGAAGCGTTGATGGAAGAGAAAGGATTTAAGATAGGAGGTGAAAGTATTACCACCATTAAATACGCAGATGATCAGGGCTTAATAGCAGAAGGCGAGAAAGAGCTTCAGAGGATGACAGACAGACTAGTGGAGGTTGGCCAACAATATGGAATGAAGATCAATGCTGAAAAAACGAAAGTCATGGTGGTTTCAAAGGAACATAAAGAATTAAATATAATGGTAAATGGCCAAAAATTGGAACAAGTAAGTAGTTTCAAATATCTCGGCAGTATTTTAGCACAGGATGGAAGTAGTACACAGGACATCAGAAGTAGGATTGCAATGGCAAAAGCAGCATTTAACGAGAAGAAGGAGCTTCTCACAAGCAAGAAAATAAATTTAGAAACAAGGAAGAAATTAGCAAAATGCTACATATGGAGCATAGCTCTTTATGGTGCAGAGACGTGGACGGTAAGGAGAAAGGAGGAAAAATATTTAGAAAGTTTTGAGATGTGGGTATGGAGAAGAATGATGAAAGTGAAATGGACAGAGAGGAAGAGAAACGAAGAAGTATTAGAAATGGTGGGAGAAGAAAGGACGCTAATAAAAACAATCAGGAAAAGAAAAGCAAATTGGATAGGGCACATATTGAGAAGACAGTGTTTACAAAGGACGATCTTAGAAGGAAAAATTAGTGGAAGAAGAGGAAGAGGGAGAAAAAGAATAGGAATATTAGATAATATAAAGCAGGGATATAATACTTATAGAGGTATAAAAGAGGCTTCTAGGGAGAGAGAGAAATGGAGGCAGCGATTCAGTTAAAACCTGTCTTCGGACAGAAGCATGATGATGATGATGATTATATACAGTTCATCAACCCCCATAATTGAAAGGAGAAGCGTTCTTTTATTTAATAACATTCGTGTTTTAAATCAATGGGACAATAAGAATTTCCCTATCAAAAATCATTAAAGCGATGCTATTATAATACGGATTGCCAATTCCCATTGAAAAGCATTTTCCTGGTTGCCATTGTAGCTGAAGTTCTTTATTGTTGAGCATCTGATTTTTTCGGATTAAAAACATAGGTTCAATTCAATTCGGCACTGAATTGAATTTAGTCTTAAAAAATATGAAACCTCATTCTTTTTGCTATAGAATTATTTTCGTCTTGAGTTTCTATCTGAATTATAACTAATTTAAAAATGGAAATTTATGAAACTCGGCACAAATTTCCATGTCTTTCTTATGGAGTATCGAAATAGTACATTGGGTCAAAAATATTTGGAATTTTCGATTTTTCTGGTTGGTTGTACCTAATACCTATCATCCTGTCAAATTTGTAGAAGTAACTTAGGTTTTATGTTACACAGCAGGGGGGGCCAACAGGTCGATCGCGGAGCCATTTTCGGTCGATCGCGGCAGTGTTCGCAATTTCCGTAATTTCGTAATTTGTAGAGTGAAATAATAAATTTTCTTTCACAAAGAAACGATGAATACAAGAATTTGTATGATGAAAGCTGGCTCTGTGATCTAGCGTTTCTAACAGATTTTACAGGTAAATTGAGCGTTTTGAATTTAGAACTGCAAGGAAGAAATAAGACCATAAGTGAGACGATTAGTAGTGTTAACGCTTTCTAAAAATCAATTTCCAACGTTGATCAGCGATCTCCAAAATCACTTTCACTTTCCAAATATGAAAGACCATTTGCAAAAATATCCTAGTTTTATTTTTACGTCTAAAAAATACATAGCAGAAATTAGAAGCGTTATGGAGGACTTGGATGTCAGATACAATGATTTTAAAAAAATCGAAGATGTTGTCCAGTATCTTTCTTTTCCATTTAAAGCTGATTTAAATACAAAGCATATTGCGGAAAAACGAAATTATAACGCTGCAATCCGATCTATTCTTAAGAGCTAGGGAGTCAGAAGAAGGCTTTTGGAGGTGTGTTAGTCGGGAAAAAAATTCAAACATTAGAAAATGTAGTGAATATATCCATTCTTGTTTTGAATCCACATACTTATGTGAATGGGCGTTTTCATATTTAAAGCTAACGAAGACGAAGCATCGTTCCTTGCTTACCGATTCCCATACTGAAGATGCCTTAAGATTGTCCTTGTCGAGGTACACGCCCCACTATGAAAGCTTAGCAGAAGATATGAAGACACAAACTTCTCATTAATTAAAATTAAAAGTTATCTTCATTTTTTGTATATTTATATTTCAAAATGTTTATTTTGAAGTTCTTCGTTTATTCAAAAAACTTTGTTCTATCAAAACTTGTATATTTTGAAATGAGTAATTTTTATTTTCCCTTTATACTCGTATTTAATAATTGCATTAAAAAGTTTTTCGTCATGGTAGCTCGAAACAACAAGAAACAAGTTGGCCACCCCTGTTATACAGGAATACCCCGATTATTGCGGTTAATGCTGCCAGGAAAAACACCGCAATAAGCGAAACCGCAATAATCGGGAACCATAACCTACGGAAAATACGTTATTGTTGCCGACTTTGTTGTCTTGATAATTAAAACCTTTTATTATGATTTTCTTAAATCGTTTATTTATTCTATTTCGTATTTAAATAAAGTTGTAATAAATGAAATCCAGTTTTTAGTTTTAAAAGTTTATTAATGTGCACCAGCATGTGCACAAAATATGCATGAAATTTTTTATTTTTTGCCAAAATATTTGAGGAGACTTGTCTGCTTCCCATTTTTCTTCACCTTCTCTTGGTACATTACTCGATAGCAGAGAATTGAATTATCTATTTCTCTGCGCACTTTCATTGCACGCTCGACATTAGGATCTGCATCCATTATTTTCTGTTTCAAAGCTTCACAATCACGAAACATTTCTTTTAGCGTGAATTCCTTCGTTGCTGTTTCAATTTCATCTTCTTCCAGATCATCGTACACACGGTCTTGTTCTAGATTAAGAAGGTCTTCATCATTAAGGTCATTATCATGAGATTGGAGCAATTCTTGAACACTTCCATTATCTATTTCTGTTAATCCTAGGTCTAATCCAAGTTGCCTGATTTCTTCTATGGTTCCGTTCACTTAAGCCTCGAATCCTTGGAAATCATTTGCGCAATGAGGAATAATATTTTTCCAAACAGCTCTCATGTTACTTGCTGTAACTTCACGCCACGCTTCATTAATGTTTTCAACTGCATTTTTTGTTAAATTTCTTCCAAAATTCTATTAAATCCATTGCATTTTCTCTGGTTGTTTTTTCAATTGCCTGTGCAAAAGTCTTACGCAAGTAATATGCCTTGAATGTAGAAATCACCCCTTGGTCCATAGGCTGTAATAATGAAGTCTTGTTGGGCGGTAAAAATACGGCCTTTGCATTTTGACACAAGTTACCTAGTGCTGTTGGATGACCCGGGGTATTATCTCAAATTAATAAAACTTAAAAATCAACATTTTGTGACTTACGATACTTCTCGACCTCAGGGCAGAAACAATTTGTAAACCATTCTTCAAATAGCGATTTCGTCACCCAAGCTTTTTTATTCGATCTCCAAAATACTGGTAGTGAATGTTGACTTTAAACTCTAAGAGCGTGTGGGTTCTGTGATCGGTATACCAGCATTGGCTTTAATTTTAGATCGCCGGAAGCATTATCACCCAATATGTGTCAATCGATACTTTGAACCCCGGTTGAGATTTTTCTTTCTTTGCCAAATAAGTTATATTTCGATATCGAAGTTAAAGAAATCGGCCTGTAATTTTCTGGGTTCTCCTTGTCGCCGCCCTTATGAATTGGGGTAACGTGCGCTAACCTCCAGTCGCTAGGGACCTCTGCGCGAGAAATGGATTTCTCCGGAGAAAAGGTGCCATTTCTTCAGCTAATTCTTTTAAAACGCGAGCAGGAATTTCTTTGGGGCCAGTGGCTTTGTTATATCTGATGGAACTTAATTGCTTTGCTATTCCCACCTCAGAAAATACTATATCGTCCATCAGGCCCCCCCTTATTGCGGGTGCATAATGTACACAATGGTCGCTGACGGCTGTGAATGCTTTTACAAAATGACCGTTTAACAGGTTGGCTTTCTCTACGCTATCATGAATAACGGCACCCGAGTCATTACGCAGGGAAGGTATGGTAGGGCCTCTACCTTGGACCTCTCTCACATAGGACCAAAACGCTTTAGGGTCTTTCTTCAAATAATTATTTAATACCTTATTCCGGGTATAGGATATACAGGATATACATGTGATCTAAAACCTAAGGCACTTATATATATGCCGCGGACTTGAAATTTGGCAGAATGATAGGTTATTAGGTACAACTAACCAGAAAAATCGAAAATTCCAATTTTTGCAATTTTTAATGGGGTATTTGTGACCACAATATTCCATTTCGATATTCCATAAGAAAAACATGGATATCTGTGCAGTTTCATAAATTTGCATTTTTATATTAGCTATAATTCAGATCGAAACTCGGGACGAAAACAATTCTATAGCTAAAAGAATGAGCTTTCTTATTTTTAAGACTAAATTCAAATCGGTGTCGAATTGACGAAGAAATATGTTTTTAATCAGAAAAAAGCATGCTCAGCAATCAAGAATTTCAGCTACCATAGAAACCAGAACAATGCCTTTCAATGGGAATTGGCAATCCATATTATAATAGCATCGCTTTAATGCCTTTATTAGGGAAATTCTTATTTTCCCATTGATTTCAACCAAATGTATGATGGCGTCATAATTGTAAAGCGCCTTGTTATTTAATCAAGGATAGTTCCTCTTTTCAATTATGGAGGTTGATGAATAATAGCTTTAATTTAGTGCTTCTAAAGAGAATCAGTGGATTGTATTATAATGAAATTGAGTTCAAACTACGGCGTAAACTTATAACGATGTCAAAATCCAAAAACAGATAAATCTGCCGTAATTTAACATGGGGAAAAGGAATTCCAATGTGTAGACCAATCTAAAAGGAATACGGAGCTGAAATTTTGCACGATAATAGGATTTTGCTCACAACCGATTGGAAAAATCAAAAATTTCAAAATTGTTAATTTTTATATGTTGTTTTAACCTCATTTGTACATTAATTAATTTTTAT
This sequence comes from Tanypteryx hageni, assembly GCA_028673005.1. Taxonomy (NCBI): domain Eukaryota; kingdom Metazoa; phylum Arthropoda; class Insecta; order Odonata; family Petaluridae; genus Tanypteryx; species Tanypteryx hageni. The sequence goes on from CM054112.1 coordinate 268,539,912, forward strand.
CTCGGAAACTATAAGTTGTAGCTACGAGCTTTTTCAAAAATTTGTAGCAAATTCTATATTCACTCTCTGGCTCTCGAAGGGGACGGACGTGCCTTCGCTTCCTCCTGAACGGATCGTGGGTCTCATAGCTTCGGGAAAAAGGTAATTTGACAGCATGGTCAAGAGTGGTGGTAAAGCTGTTGCCGTGGAGATGAAGTGCAAGACCTGCAGCAGAAAGTTAAGGAACGGAGTTCAATGTTATAAATGTGAAGCATGGTATCATGTAAAATGTTCGGGAAGTAGTTCTACGGAGTGTATGGTGGACAGTTGGAAGTGTTACGGGTTTAGAAAGAGTGAGGAACGCACAACTGTGGAGGAGAAGTAGGATATAATAATAAAACTAAGGGAAGAGTTGGATAGGGCCAAGGAGAGGATAAAAGACTTGGAGAAAGAGAACACAGAGCTAAGAAATGGAGAGAAGAAATCTCGGAGTGATGAAGAATGGAGAGAATGCAAGAGAGGCTGACAAACGGAGGATAAGAATATTTTTTGTGCCTGTGAGAAAAGCGTTCGTGTGATTGGGAACTCGAAGATTCGGTTTGCTGGCGAGGAATGCCGAAAACAAGGGGCGGTGGTGGAATGTTTACCGGGTATTAGGGTCGGGCAGCTAGAGAGAAAAATCGAAAAATTGGAGGCAAATAGGAAGGAAGAAGTGGTGGTTTTACATGTGGGGACAAACGACATTAAAAATGTGCGCAGTGATGACCATGTTGTGGGCCTAGTGTGGGATTTGTGTTCGGCTGCTAGGAAGAAATTCAAGGAAGCGAAGATTGTGGGGAGCGGAATTATAAGAAGACGGGACGTGGATAGAAGAAGAGTGGATTATATTAATGAAGGATTGGATTGGGCTTGTCAGAAGAAAAGTATGTGTTTTGTGGATCCTAACTGTTGGTTAAATATGAACGATTTGGGCCGGGATGGATTGCATTTGAACAGACGAGGGGGTTTTAAAGTTGGTAGTGTGCTTAATGATGTAATTAAACCTTGTTTGTCGGAAAATTAGTTGGTTGTGTTAGAGGTGAAAATGAAAAGGGAATAAACGCAACTGGCGGGAGAGCGCGGGGAAGGGATGGGACTTTTAGGCTTCTGCAGGTAAACTGGGGGAGCATAGTCAATAAAATATTTTAATTCGGCTCGCTAATGGAAATACATGAACCTTATGTTACTATATGTACAGAGACGTGGCTAAGGGAGGAAATAAGTGACAATGAAATATTTCCGAATGGGTTTCATATTTGCAGAAGAGACAGAGGTACCAAAGGAGGAGGAATATGTATCTGCGTGAAGGACGACATTGAAAGTAGCCTAAAAATAAAGATACGGAGTATGAGCTACTTATGTAGATATAAAGGATAGAAAAGGAAAACAGTTCGAAATCGTAGCAGCGTATAGGCCACCAGGTGAAGACATGGAGCGGCTAGTCAAGATAGCAATTAGCGGAGTAGTAAGCAGGCCATTAGTTATAGCAGGTGACCTCAACATTCTCCAGGTAGATTGAAAGGGACGTACACCGGTGGGTGGTGAGAGTCAGAGATGCGTAAACAGTCTTTATGGGTCAAGTAGGCCTCACGCAGGTAGCGGAAGTACCCACGAGAGGATCAAGTATTTTATACGTTTTCTTGGTTAGACCCAGCGATTTGGTAACAAGAACGGAAGTATTCGAGGGCATTAGTGACCATAAGGGTGTAATTATGGACATTCAATGGGAAATACATAGAAAATGTGAGGCGGGTAAATGTGTTAGATTATACCACAAGGCGGATGCAACGGCTTTCAGAGAATATCTACGTAGAGAATTTCCAGAATGGGCGAGTAAGGGAGACAGTGTAGAGCGAATATGGGTTAACTTTAAAACTATTCTATCGGAGGCTATTGAAAAATTCGTTCCTAAGAAGTCATTAGGCAGTAATCCAGACCCGGAATATTATAATGTTTCTATTAAGAAACTAAAGAAAACAACACGGAGACTTTATCATAAGAGGCATAGAGCAACACCTCTTTTAGAAAAGTATAAGACTACCTGTAGAGACCTATTGAAAGAAAAGAAAAAAGCGAAAGATTAGTTTTTAGAAAACTCTATAATAAATAACGGTTGGGGAAATCTTCATAAATATATACAAAGAAGACGTAAAGGCCGGGATGAGTTAGACAATGTAAATTTGGATTTAAATGGCATAGTACTCCAAGATGACATAGCAAAAGCTGAAGCCTTTAACGTTTGGTTTACGAATCAGTTTAGCAATGACGAGAGTGACAACAACGAGCTTTCGATAGCCAGCAACGAGTTTGAATATATAAAAATAAGAGACAGCGATATCTTAAAGAGCACACTCAGCATTAGGAAGCATAAATCTTGTGGTCCAGACGGAATTTTGGGAGAAGTTCTGAAGCTGGGGGGCGAAGCTATCGTACCGTATCTGCGAGTATTATTCACAGTATCGTTGAATAACGGGGAAATACCGAAAGAGTGGAAGAGCGCAATTGTAGTCCATATTTATAAAGGGGGTTCTCGTTCCAATTTGAATAATTATCGTCCGATGAGCTTAACAAGTGTAGTTTGCATGCATATGGAGCACTTACTGTCTCACTATATTAGAGAATTTTGGAAGGCGAAGAACTGGCTAAGCACAGCGCGGTTTTCGCAGAGAATACTCGTGTGACAGCCAGACGACCGCTCTAGTACAGGATATCGCGAAGACGCTAGATAAGGGGAAACAGATAGATGCTATTCTCATAGATTTTTCCGAGGACTTTGACAGAGTAAACCATAGGTTACTTATGGATAAAATATCTGGAATGGGAATGGATAAAAGAGTGGTTAGATGGATTGGGGAATTTTGATCAAAACGTAAGCAAAAGGTTCGAGTAGGCGGTGAACTTTCGAATGATGCGGATATCACTTCGGGCGTTCCTCAGGGAAGTGTCCTCGGAGCGTTGTTTTTGATATTCATAAACGACATAACTGAGTCTTTGGGGTGTAACGTTAGCTTATTTACGGATGACTGTTTAATTTATAGATTAATCGAGAATATTGAAGATTGAGGATCATTACAAACTAACTTAGATGAACTTTTACGTTAATCAGAAGTAAATAAAATGATAATGAATGCAGAAAAAAAACAAAACTAATACGTTTCTGTAGAGGAAGAAGTGAATTTAACTGGGAGTACGTTTCAGAGGGCAGCGTCCTAACGGAGGACGATGAGTGTAAGTATATCGGGGTAACTTTCACGAAGGACCTTCAGTGGGGACCGCAGATAGACAGAGTTGTAGCCAACGCTTACGGAGCACTGCATTTTATAATTACATCTACATATTTCTACACCTACATATTACCCTGCAAGTCACCTTGACGGTGGATGGCAGGGGGTGCCGCGCACCAAGTTCCTAACTAATTATTATTCACAGATATCTATTGTGGTCACGTATTGTCCTAGGGAAAAAGGACTCCTTATACCTCTCCGTCCTACTATCTATTTCGCGAATCTTGTCCCCATTATCCCTCCGTCCGATATACGTTGGTTGTCGAATAATATCCTTCATTAGGGTAGTCACCTGGCCCTTGAAGAGGACGGACGTGCCTTTCACTTCCTTCTGCGAGCGCTGACCTGCCTGCGAGCGACACCTGTAGTAGTAGCAGTAGCTGTAGTTTAGCTGTAGCCGTATTGTTGTGTTAAGTAGAACTAGTATTTTTCTATTTATTCTATTAATTTTTCATCTTCTTACGTTAATTGTTTTGTTGTAATTGTAGTTTAACTCATCTTTGAGCGTAAAGCTTACTCATCCTTCTCTTGCCGTATCATAGTAGTTAATTGCGTCTCTCAGCCACTAAATCCGTAATCTTTGTAATATTTATTTATAGTAGCGTATTACCTTACTCGTTCTTAATTATTTCCTTTTACCTTAGCATTTCTTTAGCTTCTAAATCTACATTGCTCTTGTGCTAAACTTTCTTGCTTATTTACTAACGTTGTTGGTGTAGTGAAACACTTTCCCTTTCACGTTTTACCTGCGCTCGACCCTAATTTAACCTTGAAGACAGCCAACCGCGTATTTACGTTAGTTCTAGTATATTTATATAGATAGTACAGATTAGTTAAGAGGATAGGATAGCTACTCCGAGGACTCCTGTTTCCTCCCTCTTGCGCGACGCTGGTTGCGAGGCCATGAGGTCTCGGATCACGGAGCTGGAGAGGGTGGTTGCGGACCTCCTTCAGAGGGTGGAAAGGTCGGAGGCAGCCTTGGCGCGTGGGAGGGGTGCGGGTTCTTCCCTGAGAGCAAACCGCGCCAAAATGGCGGCTCGGGTTCGCCTGGGTGCGGAAGCCGGCAGAGCGATCGGGGAGGCTCCTGGCTCCTCTTCGCGGGTCGAGGGTCCTCCGGTCCGGAAGACCGATGAGTGGTGTGTGGTGTCCACTCGGGGGGATCGTGGGGTGGTGCTGCGGAGACAGGGAGTTGGGAACGCCTCGGTGGCCCCTCTTCCTGTTAGTAATCGGTTTGCGGTGTTGTCGGAGGACGACTCCGCTGCCGTTACGCCCGTGCCCGCTCCCGTCTCCTCGGTGGAGGCCGGGCCCAAGGAGAGCTCGGGGGGAAAGAGAGGGCTGTTAGTGATAGGGAGCTCCAACGTCCGGCGTGTGGTGGCGCCTTTACTGTCACGGGCCCGCCGGGAGGGAGTTCACGAGCGGGTGTTCTCCAGGTGTATACCAGGAGGTTCGGTGCCCCAGGTGACGAAGGAGTTCAGGGTGTCGGTATCGGGCACGGGTTGCTCCTCGCTGCGGGTGGTGGCCCATGTTGGTACCAATGACGCTTCGAAGCGCGGCTCCGAGGAGGTCTTAAGCTCTTTTAAGGACTTGGCCGCTGAGGTTGCTCGTGTCCGAGAGGAGTCTGGTGCTCATGTGCGGCTTTCCATCTGTAGCATTGTTCCTCGGACGGACTGCGGTTCTATGGTTCTATGGATGACACCGTTCTATATAAAGAAATAAAAAATCAGGAGGACCATCAGTCTCTGTGTGAAGACTTAAGAGCCATTTCAGCGTGGTGCAAAGAATGGCAAATCGAAATTAATTATACTAAATGTGCCGCAGTCACGTTCTGGAAAAGTAAGAACAAAGATTTAGGTTTCGAATATAAAATAGATGAAATGAGTATTCGACAAGCTGAGTATGTAAAATATTCAGGAGTAACCATTTGTCGAGATCTTTCGTGGGACATGCACATTCGTCGAGTTATAGGCGCGGCCAACAAGAAACTGGCATTCATAGGTAGAATAGTACGGAACACTACAGAGAAAGTACGCGAAACATGCTACTTATCACTGGTAAGACCACAAGTGGAATACGCAGCGAGCATATGGGATCCGTACGAGAAGGGACACATAATTCAACTTGAAAGAGTACAGCGCAGAGCAGCCAGATTTGTAAAACAAAAGTACGAACATAAGGAAAGCGTCACCTCTTTATTGAGCGATTTGAACTGGGTATCACTGGAGGACCGTAGATTGCACTCAAGGTTGAAACTTCTAGAGAAATATAGGTCAGAATGTCTAAAAGAGGAGGTAGTGGGAATAATTGTGGCACCGACGTATATAGGTAGAAATGATCGAGACGATAAAATACGTGAGATCGATTGTAGGACGGAGCGTTATCTAGGCTCGTTCTTTCCGAGGACAATAAGAGATCACAATAGGAAATTTCGAATTGCGTTAGACAATCTTTAGGTAGGATTTGGTGCATTGCACCCCCTGCCACCCACCAACTTGGTGAATTGCAGGGTAACTTGTAGATGTAGATATGGTTTGGAGCCGAGTGGTCGGGCTGAACCGTAGGCTGTGGGACTTCTGTAGGGGCAATGGAGTGGACTTCGTTGACCTGAGGCCGGTCCTGGACTCATGTAGGGCATCCCTAAACGGTTCTGGTGTGCACTACACTGCCGAGGCTGCGGAGGCGGTAGCGCGTAGGGTGTTTGAGCATTCTAGCGCTTTTTTAGGTTAGATTTAAGCAATTGCAATTTTTTAGCAAGCGTTGAGATGCACGCCAATAGTAGATCAGATGGTAGGTTAGGATGTAGGCAGCTTACCGGTACGGGATTAATTGAGAGCACAATAGGGGAAAATGTAAGAAATCCGTGCGGTAACAGAATTATCGAAGGCATGGGGATAAACGATTTTCCATGCAACAATTCCGTAGATAATGCGTGCGACCTTAACAGCGCTATAAACCCGACGTTAAGTATCAGTAGAATACATTCCAAGCGTAGAAATAGTCGACATAGTAGGAAGGTTAAGGAGGCAGTAAATAATAATAATTATAATCTTAATAATAATAACAGTAATAATAGCTCAGTAGAGCGCGAGGAATCGTTACGTAGTCATAGCGAGAAATTAAAAATCATTACGGTTAATTGTCGCAGCATTCGCAGGAAGGAGGCCGAATTTGAACATCTTATTCGTAGTCTGCGTGCTGATGTAGTTATAGGCACTGAAAGTTGGCTTACGGCAGACATAGCCAGTCAGGAGATCTTTCCTCGTGACTATAGCGTATACAGAAAAGATCGATGTATCCGGTCGGGAGGTGGAGTCTTTATAGCAGTTAGCAATAAATACGAAAGTTACCCAATACAGATTAACGACGACGAAGTCGAAAGTGTTTGGTGTCGTGTAAAAGGAAGCGACTCAAAAACTATAAATATATGCGCTTTTTATAGACCCCCAAATGCGAGCGTGGAAACTATTCATTCTCTGGAGAAACAAGTGGCGACGCTAAATTCGTCTAATAAAGATAAAGCCATTATAATCGGGGGCGATTTCAATCTTCCGTCAATAGATTGGAGGCATAATTGCTTTTATCCCGGAGGTAGAGAGCGTGAATCGTGCGAGGCGTTACTAGAAACTTTCGGTAAGCACTCATTGTATCAATTAGTGAGATTTCCCACGAGATTTAATAATATATTAGATTTATTTGTTACTAATCTTCCTGAGCGTATGAATAGAGTATCTGATGCTGAGGGAATAAGCGATCACAAGGCAGTGTACGTGGAATTTCAGTTAATTATTGAGAAACAGGTTAAGGCCAAAAGAAAACTTTATGTATTCGCCAAAGCCGATTTCACAAGATTTAGGTCTTTTCTGCGAAATAAATATACTAATTTCTGCAATTTAACCGATAGTGCAGACGCGGAGGAATCCTGGTGCATGTTCAGAGATATGATGCGAGAGTGTACAGATAAATTTATTCCGAGCAAACTGAAGCGTGATAGTGCAGAACCTAGATGGTACAATCAGGAAGTGAGAAGCGCTCTCCGACGTCAAAGAAAACTCCACTCTCGCGTAAATAACACATCCTCAACAGCTACGGTCGAACAGATTGCAATAATAAGGCATAAATACAAGGAGGCGCGCTCCATAGCCAGAGTAGCAATGCGTAATGCGTTTAACAATTATAAAAAGAAGGTTTTACAGGAAAACTTGAAAGAGAACCCAAAAGCATTTTGGTCTTACGTCAGGGAAGTTCAAGGTAGGGGCCCCACTATTGCGTCACTGCGGTCGGAAACGGGAAACGTAGTTCACGATAGTATGGATAAAGCAAACCTATTAAATCATCACTTTCAGAAAGCTTTTACTCGTGATGACGATGAATGTGAAACCCCTATTCCTTTGCGTCAGGGCGATTCGATGGAAGATTTTGTATTTTCGGAAAATGGCATCGCGCTCCAACTTCATTCAATTAAGCCAAATAAATCTCCTGGACTGGAGGAAATTCCCGCGCGTGTAATGAAAGAATTAGCTGCTGAAATCGCGCCGTATTTGAAAATTATATTCGAGAAATCCATTAGAGAAGTAGTTCCTAAAGATTGGAAGGTGGCACATGTTACGCCCATCCATAAGAGTGGCGACAGAGAGAACCCCGAAAATTATAGGCCGATATCCTTAACTTCATTATCGTGCAAGATACTTGAGCACATAGTCTTTAGCTCTGTAATGCGCTATTTAGATAGTCAGTCATTCATTGCTTAGCGGATGCCAACACGGATTCCGGAGAGGTAGATCATGCGAAACGCAGCTCGGCCTGTTCGTGGACGATTTGTTGCGATGCGGAGAGAAAAATACTCAGGTCAATGCCATATTCATTGATTTCAGGAAGGCGTTCGATAAAGTATCTCATAGGAAATTAATTGCGAAGTTAGGACAATGTGGTATCAATTCGAAAGTTGTCGGTTGGGTGAGAGACTTCCTCTCGAATAGGGAACAGATAGTTGTCATCGATGGGAAATACTCGTCCCCCGTTAAAGTTGCTTCGGGTGTTCCTCAGGGAAGTGTATTGGGCCCTCTGCTCTTCTTAATCTATGTAAATGATATGTGCTCGGTTGTTCGTAGTAAAATTAGGCTTTTCGCCGATGACACCTTTCTATATAAAGAAATAAAAAATCAGGAGGACCATCAGTCTCTGTGTGAAGACTTAAGAGCCATTTCAACGTGGTGCAAAGAATGGCAAATCGAAATTAATTATACTAAATGTGCCGCAGTCACGTTCTGGAAAAGTAAGAACAAAGATTTAGGTTTCGAATATAAAATAGATGAAATGAGTATTCGACAAGCTGAGTATGTAAAATATTCAGGAGTAACCATTTGTCGAGATCTTTCGTGGGACATGCACATTCGTCGAGTTATAGGCGCGGCCAACAAGAAACTGGCATTCATAGGTAGAATAGTACGGAACACTACAGAGAAAGTACGCGAAACATGCTACTTATCACTGGTAAGACCACAAGTGGAATACGCAGCGAGCATATGGGATCCGTACGAGAAGGGACACATAATTCAACTTGAAAGAGTACAGCGCAGAGCAGCCAGATTTGTAAAACAAAAGTACGAACATAAGGAAAGCGTCACCTCTTTATTGAGCGATTTGAACTGGGTATCACTGGAGGACCGTAGATTGCACTCAAGGTTGAAACTTCTAGAGAAATATAGGTCAGAATGTCTAAAAGAGGAGGTAGTGGGAATAATTGTGGCACCGACGTATATAGGTAGAAATGATCGAGACGATAAAATACGTGAGATCGATTGTAGGACGGAGCGTTATCTAGGCTCGTTCTTTCCGAGGACAATAAGAGATCACAATAGGAAATTTCGAATTGCGTTAGACAATCTTTAGGTAGGATTTGGTGCATTGCACCCCCTGCCACCCACCAACTTGGTGAATTGCAGGGTAACTTGTAGATGTAGATGTAGATTTCATTTACGAATATCTCCGACCTATATTTATCTAGAAGTTTAAGTCTCGCCTGTAATCTACGATCTTTCAACGATGGCCAACTCAACTCTTCAATGAGTAACGTAACGCTCTTTTTTTATCGTAATTCTTTTTCACGAATCTAGCTGCTCGCCGCTGTATTTTTTCTAAATCCTTTATGAGTCCCCTCTGATATGGATCCCAAACCGCTGCTGCGTATTCCATTCGAGGTCTAACCAACGATAAATAACAGGATTCTCTCACCTTTTCCGTGCCTTTCCTGACTATCCTACGCACAAAAGCCAACTTCTTATTTGCCGCATCTATCACTCGTCTTGTGTGGGTGTCTCAAGACAGGTCACGATTCAAGGTTACCCCGAGGTATTTCACGGATTCCGAAACAGGAATGCTCTCACCATCTATCGAGTAGGTAAACACGGACGATGGGCTTCTAGATTTCCAAAAGTTTACAACGTTACTCTTTTTCTGATTGATTTCTAGCTGCCATTCCTTGCACCAAACAGATAACGCATCCAGATCATCCTGAAGCTGACGATGGTCGCTAGGACCACTAATTTCTCTATAGACTACGGTGTCATCCGCAAAAAGCCTGATATTACTTTTTACAACTGAGCTGATGTCGTTTATATAAAGCAAGAAAAGCATAGGTCCGATCACACTACCCTGCGGCACTCCAGAGACTACATCTACATACATTTACTACTTTGTACATAACTTGAAAATTTCAGCTCCATAGCTCATCCCGTAATGTCTAAACAGTTAACTATTTGTTTAAACTTTAAGAATTTTTAACTGCCAAACAAATTGAAATATCAAAATTTGTATAATCCCTATTTCGTTTTTTTAAGAATTCTACTTATAAAAAAAATTTAAACTCCATAGCACGTGCGGAAATACATAATCCATGAAAATTTGTTTAAACAATTGCGAATTTTTAGCGGCCGCATTGTTTCACTTTTACAAGATATTTGTTTTTTCTAGTCGGTTTTGCACAAAATCCTATCTATGAAAAAAAATTCGAATCTCCAGCAAATCTGGAAGTGCCTAAACATTAGTATCCTCCTATCCTTATATATCGACGACTCTTACAGAGGAGGATATAACATACTAGTAGTTGGTGCTTGCATGCTGCAAGCATTTCATATCACCTTGAAAAAACTTTCATTTTTCAGACAGACATTTCATCATTGCAAATATTCTTTTAATTCTAAAGATTTCACCTTCGTAGCGATTTTCGTTTTTCCCACATGTAAAAATAATAGTTTAAAACAATCCTCAAATGTTGTAATTTTAAAAATTTTACACTTTCTTCATTATGGGTACTAATGCTACACATTTTAGTCAAATTTAAAAGTTGTAGCATTTCTAGAAGTAAAATAATATTTTTATAATTGTTTAAACTTAAATAATTTTTAACGGCCGCCGAAATTCATATATGGTAAAATTGAAATATTTATTTGTTTAAATTCACTACTTTGTAAATAATTTGAACATAGTAGTAGTAGTAGTCTGGAAGTGCCTTAACATTAGTATCCTCCTATATGTTATGTGCTGTAAGAGTCGTCGATATATAATGATAACATATAGGAGGATACTAATGTTTAGGCACTTCCAGATGTGCTGGAGATTCGAAATTTTTTTCATAGGTAGGATTTTGTGCAAAACCGACTAGAAAAAACGAAAATCTTGAAAAAGTGCAACAATGCGGCCGCTAAAAATTCGCAATTGTTTAAACAAATTTTCATGGATTATGTATTTCCGCATGTGCTACGGAGTTTAAATTTTTTAAATAAGTAGAATTCATAAAAAAAACGAAATCGGGATTTTACAATTTTTTTATATTTTGTTTGGCAGTTAAAAGTTCTTCAAGTTTAAACAAATAGATAACTGTTTGCACAAATAAACGTTTCAATTTTACCATATATGAATTGCGGCGGCCGTTAAAAATTATTTAAATTTATACAATTAGAAAGATATTATTTTACTTCTAGAAGTGTTACAACTTTAAAATTTGGCTAAAATGTGTAGCATTAGTACCTTATAACGAAGAGTGTAAAAATTTTAAAATTGCAACATTTGGGGATTGCTTTAAACTATTATTTTTACATCTGGGAAAAACGAAAATCACTGCGGAGGTGAAATCTTTAGAATTAAAAGAATGTTTGTAATGATGAAATGTCTGTCTGAAAAATGAATGTTTTCTAAGGTGAGATGAAATGCTTGCAGTATGCAAGCACCAACTACTTGTATATATATATATATATATATCATTATATATAGACGTTCCTTACAGAGGAGGAGGAGAATATAACATACATATAGGAGGATACTAATGTTTAGGCACTTCCAGATGAGCTGGAGATTCGAAATTTTTTTCTTAGGTAGGATTTTGTGCAAAACCGACCAGAAAAAACGAAAATCTTACAAAAGTACAACAATGCGGCCGCTAAAAATTCGCAATTGTTTAAACCAATTTTTAAGGTTTATGCATTTTGAAATGTGATACGGAGTTGAAATTTTTCTGCAGCTAGGATTTGTAAAAAATCGAAACAGGGATTATAGAAATTTTGATATTTTTATTCGTTTGGCAGGTAAAAATTTTTAAATTTTAAATAAATTGGTAGATGCTTAGACGCTACGCAGCAAGTTAGGGAGATGAAAGTTTTAAATTATTTAGAGATTAGCCTATGTAAGCGAATTAAGTTTTCAATTTAACCATAAAATTGTTATTTTGGCCTTAAGAAAATACTTAAATTTAAACAATTAGATAAATGTTATTCCACTTCTAATTGTACTATAAATTTGAAATTTGGCAGAAATATGTGGGATTATTAACTCAATGTGGGAAAAGTATAATATTCCTAAAATTGCAAAAATTAGCGAGTTTTACTACATTATTTTTCCATAATGAAAAACGAAAACCCTTCCAGAGGAGAAATTTTTAGAATTATAGATATATTTCTCATGATGAAATATATCTCTGAAAAATTAATGTTTTCTCAAGGTGAGATGGAATGCTTGCAGTATGCAAGCACGTTCAACTAGTAGAATAATATAGAATGATATATAACATATAGGAGGATACTAATGTTTAGGCACTTCCAGATGAGCTAGAGATTCGAAATTTTTTTCTTAGGTAGGATTTTGTGCAAAACCGACCAGAAAAAACGAAAATCTTGAAAAAGAGCAACAATGCGGCCGCTAAAAATTCGCAATGGTTTAAACAAATTTTCAAGGTTTATGAATTTCCGAATGAGCTACGGTACTGAAATTTTTTTTAGAGGTAGAATTTGTAAAAAAACGAAATAGGGATTATACAAATTTTGATATTTTAATTTGTTTGGCAGTAAAAAATTCCTCAAGTTTAAACAAATAGATAACTGTTTAGGTACTATCGGGCGAGTTAGTGAGCTGAAATTTTCAAGTTATATAAGGTTTAGTCATTGTAAACAAATAAACATCTCAGAGTAGTTATAAAATTTTTATTGCGGCCGTTAAAAATTATTTAAATTTAAACAATTTGATAAATGTTATTTCACTTCTTATTGTGCTACAAATTTAAAATTTGGCATAAATGTGTGGTATTATTAACCCAATGTGGAAAACGTATAGTATTCCTAAAATTGCAATAATTAGCGATTGTTTTACTCCATTATTGTTTCATAAGGAAAAAACAAAAATCGGTCACGAGGAGAAATTATTGAATTAAAGAAATATTTCTCATGATGAATATCTCTCTGAAAAATTAATGTATTTTCAAGGTGAGATGATATGCTTGCAGAATGCAAGCGCCTTTTACTAGTATGTTATATCCTCCTCCTCTGTAAGGAACGTCTATATATAATGATGATAACAGGAGGATACTAATGCCCAGCCCAAACTACAAGAGCTAGAGAGCTGAAAGTTTTAGTTTTTGTAGATATGATGGAGAAACCTACACATAAAATGAGACTTCTTACCTAAGTGACATGAGTTCTACTCCAGAAATTCCGAAAGTTGCGTTTTTTCCTATAAGAAAAGCATTGCGCCAATTTTGTAAATTAATTTTGGGCACTTGACGGTAAGCTAGAAAGATGAAATTTTCACTGTGGCTAGAGGGCTGCAATATCTATTATGAATTTATCCTATTGTTATCATTATATTGCGCATTGCGTCATTTTTGTCACTTTTGCTTAGTGTCTTGGGTTCGACTCCAGAGACCCCGGAATATCTTCCATAAGTTAGCGTGGGAAAACGCAATCCAGTGTGTAGACCAATCTTATAAGTTTATGAAGCTGAAATTTTGCAAGATTATAGAACTTTTCTCTTAACCAACTATAAAAATAGAAAATTTTAAAATTGTTAATTTTTAAGGGTTGTTTTAACCCCATTTGAATTTAATTATTTTTATCTTGAAAACTATATGCTGTAGGTTCGAGTTTTTGAAATCATTTTGTAGAAAATTATATATAAAAAAAAGAAATTTTGAAAAAGTTAAAAAATTCGACCGTTAAAAATCCGCAATTGTTTAAACATATTTTTGAGGTTTTTGTATTATCGAATGTGCTACGAAGCTGAAATTTTTTTGAGGTAGTATTTGTAAAAAAACGAAATAGAGATTATACAAATTTTGGTATTTTGATTTGTTTTGATGTTAAAAATTCTTCAAGTTTAAAAAAATAGATAACGGTTTAGGTACTACAGGATGAGCTAGGAAGCTAAAAATTTCAAATTATTTACAAAGTAGTAAATTTGCACAAATAAACATTTCAATTTTACCATATATGAATTGCGGCGGCCTTTAAAAATTATTTAAATTTAAACAATTAGAAAAATACTATTTCACTTCTAGAAGTACTACAACTTTAAAATATAGCGGAAATGTGCGGCATTAGTATCCCATAATGGAGAAAGTGTAAAATTTTTAAAATTGCAACATTTGGGGATTGTTTTAAACTATTATTTTTACGTGGGAAAAATGACAGTCGCTGCGGAGGTGAAAACAAATAGATAAATATTATTTCACTTCTAGATATGCTACAACTTTACAATTTGGCAGAAATGTGTGACTTGAGAACCCTACTTTGGAAAAAGTATAACATTCTTAAAATTGCACAGTTTGGGGATTTTTAATCTATTATTTTTACATAAGGGAAAAACGTAAATCGCTGCGGGTTGAAATCTTTGAAATTAAAAAAAGATTTGTAATGATGAAATATCTGTCTGAGAAATAAATGCTTTTGCTTTTTCAAGGTGAGATGATATGCTTGCAGAATGCAAGAACCAACTACTAGTATATTATATATATATATTAGGGTGGTCCTTATTTTTAAGTTTTGGGAAACTGGAGGGGGCACGTTTTGAATCTGTTCCATTATGAAAAAAATTAATTTTGGTAAAATTGTGTTATTTTTGAATAATATTTAGGGGTCGCTACCAAGATCTGAAAAATCGCAATATATCATAGTGCTATACATAGGTGCACTCATTTTTAAATTAGTTTAAATTTTAAACTTATTTGAATTGAAATGTGAATTGTAGATACTTAGTATTGAAAATTGTGATGCAGCACCCATTGGTTAATGTTACGCATTTCTGCAATAGATATAACCTTTCAGCTGTACCCCTCAGAAATCTTGCGTAAGTCCACTTGCAGGAGCATTCTTTGTGCTTTGTAATAGTCCATATCAGGTCTTTTTGGAACAATCTAGAACTGTCCAGAACGTTATAGAACCTTCATAAACAACCTGAAACCTTCTAGAACCCTGTGGAACAATTTGGAAATTTCCTGAACATTCTAGAACCTTCTGTAATGATGTAGAACCTTCCAGTACATTCTAGAACCTTCTGGAACAATCTATGGCCTAAACTATATAAGCAGCCCACCTTGTGCAGTGAGTTCAGTTGTCATCAGGCAGCCAAAGAGTGCAGTTCAGCCAAAGGTTTTCTCCCATAAAGTTGCTGTGTAGAGACTTAAGTGAACCTGACTCGTAGGAGATTACAATACAGTGCACTGCCAGTTTGTAAGTTTTGTACTGCGTTCTGCTGAACACCAAAAAATAAACTAATGACAACAGAAGTTAGCTAATTTTTTCACTTTACTTTCAGGTTTACTTTTATGAAGAAATGGCTACTGTTTGTCCTACTACCCATAAAATGACAAATGTTTGGCTAATTTAACTACAATCATGTGAAATACCTGGAAATAAGCTACCTTTGAAGCTAGAGGTAATGGCTTATTTTTTTCATTTGCATCTGACTGGAAAGAAAACTGCTCGAGAAAGTGCGATTGTAGCTGCCAAAGCTGTCATTGGGATTTGGGATATAGCACACATCCCTACTCGGCTTCGAAAATACGTAATTGCAGCAGTTGAAAAAATCTTCCATGACTGGCAGAAGCTGAAGAAAAACGAAATAAATAAGAAGAAAAGATCCAAAACACTGTTTGAAAAAGAAACTGCTTTCAGTAACAGCCTCGATGAGCTTTTTGATATTGCACATGCAAAGGCGCTATCCATGATCAAAATAGAAGAAGATCAAGAGTTTCTTCTGGCTCAGAGGGAAAAAGGGCAGCGAGGAAAGATGTCTGGAGTTGACAAGGCTCTAGAACAGCAAGAAGCTAGAAGAAGGGAGTGAGCCAAGAAATATCAAGACCGCCTTGAGAAGAGTAGAAAGGAAACAGAAACCAAACCTGTAACCTTGTGCTCCTCATCCTCCAGCAGTTATTCTGAGGAGGTGAAATGGGATAGTCATCAGAGTAGTGAACCTGCTGAACTGGAAGCTGGGATAATGGACAGCAATTTTTGTTGCGAGATTCTATTTGAAGGCATGGTTTCAAGCTGCACTTCCAACTGCTGTGCCTTTAAATGACCTGATGCTGTTGAAGAACCTCCAACAGTACAAGACTAAAAACTCAATAGTTGCCAACGCTGCTCTGAAGAAGCTTGCTTGTCATCTGTGGTACCTCAGCGAAGAGCTAGTTGCCCTTGCTTTCTTTGATAAAAAAGTATCAATAGATACAAAAGCCAAATTGATTTAAGCTCTCCAAAATGATGGTAATGAGGACCACTCAAAGAGAGTGACTGTCGATCTGGATAGCATCTTGGCGAAAAATTTGGACTATTTTGTGTCAGCCAACACTTTGAGGTTTTTCGACATACTTGGTCTTGACTCAAAATTCACAGAATTGGATCCCAAACTCTGGGCTTCTGATGGGAACTACATTGCCACAGAAAAGTGCATCAGGTCCATCAATTGCATTAACAATACGGCAGAATGCAGAGTTGCCCTGATCGAGGAATACAATCGATTACACACCCAGGGTGAACAGCAAAAGCAATTTCTTCTGCAGGTTGTCAGCGATCATAGGAGGAGATATCCAGACTTTGCGAAGGGAACACTTGCCACAAACAATTAATATACCACTGTGTACCAGTATTGTTATGTTCATCATGTGACAATGTAGCATGGAAATTACCAACTCTAAATTTTATATGCTTTGTACTGTATTGCATTTTGTTTAAAATAAAGAAAACTTAATGTTTCAAACTTTGGTAGCAACCTCTAAATTTCATCTGAAATTTACCAAATTTTGGGAATATTATTTTTTTAAATATTGGAACAAGATAGGCTGGTGCCCCTATTCAAAATAAAACGTTCGTTTTTCCCCCCATTATAAGGACCACCCTAATATATATAGTCAAACTCGGCTATAACGAGCACCACGGGACCGTTTAGTTTTGCTCGTTATAGCCGTTAAACTTAATATCCGTGAAGGCAAAAGCATGCATGCATATGGTGAAATAAGACATAAGAAGTAAAAGTGAATATATAAACAGAAAGTTTATTTAGTAAATTTATGAAAAAACCTAAAAATGAGAATAAACTAGAAATTTTAAAGTAAACATACGTACATATAAAATTTACTCACAGCTGCATCCTTAATCACTCCCCTTTTTACAAAAATAACTTTGAATAGTAGCCTGTTTCATAGATTTCACTTTGAAGTCTCTTAAGTTTCCTCTTATTATACTTAGTGCACTAAAAACACCATCGGAAATGTCAATGTTTTCAAAAAAATCATTTAATGTTTCCACGGCATCCTGAGTAAGTTGGCACGGCTTTCGTCAGGATTGTGTCTTCGACACATTCAACATTGTCTTCATCACTGTCTGCTGTGCTTTATACTGTCTCTATTATTTCACTCTCCGTAGGAATTCCACTGGTAATCAAATCATCATCAGCATGAACAAAATTGTCAATGTCATTTACATGGTCAAAATTCGCAATTCCATTTTCTTTAAGTCATTCTGATCTTCATCAACGTTATCGTTATCAATCGAAAATTCTCCCGATATTAAACCAGACTTTCGAAAACAGTTGATGATCGTTGTAGGTGAAACATGCACCTGTCATCAAATGAATTGCATCCAATACAGAGTCGTTGCCATCTAAACCTCTTTCCATACTTTCAATCAACTGTAGAACAAAAAATCACTTGAAATGGCATTTAAAACCTTTAATTATCCCCATATCCATTGGCTGCAAAATAGAAGTCGCATTTGGATGCAAAAACACCAGTTTTACATTGGATAACTCCTGCATATGTGGGTGCGCAGGACAGTTATCGACAAGGAGTAGAATGTTTCTATTTTTCCTCCGTAACTCATTGTTCCACTGACTTACATATTTCTGAAAAATATTGGAAGACATCCATGCCTTTTTATTAGCTGCATATTCAACGGGAAGCTTCTTTACATTTTTGAAACAACGTGGCTTTTGTGACTTACCAATAACAAAAAGTTTTTTTTTGTCAGTCCCATTCATGTTTGCGCACATTAAAACTGTTAAAGGTCTTTTGCCACCAACACATTTGTCACCTTTGAATTTAAACGTTACATCAGGCATCATGTTGTAAAACAGTCGTTTCGTTGGCATTGTAGATGTCTTCTTCTCTGTAACCTTTTCGACACTCCTCCCAAACACTTTTCACCCATTCACTTGCCGTTTTTGAATCTGCTGACAGGGCCTTTCGCATAATCAATGTTATGCAGATTTTTAAAACGATCAAGCCACCCGTTATTGCATGTGAAGTTCTCGTGTCCTAACTGTTTTGCAAATTTATCTGCCTGTACCTTGATGGGGAAACCAGCATTTCTCTGCCTCTTAAACCACCCCAGAAGTGCTTGATCAACAGTACCCAAGTCACAGTTCCTCATTTTCTTGTTCGTTGTTAGGTTGTTCTCTAGTGCAGATAAAATCGCTTCTTTGTTTTTCCATAAGGTTGAAACCGTAAACGACAATAAATTAAATTTTTTACACACTTCAACATTTTTTTACCACGTTCTAACTCTCGAATAATATAAACCTTTTCGCGAATAGACAAACACTTCCTTTTATGTACGGACATGTTGCTCGTTCAAGGGCAAAATCTCAACTGATTTTTGTGATCAATGCTACGAACTTTCTTTGCAAACTGTGGGCATACCAATTCCAGGAAGAGTTAATGAGGAGACGGATTAAACGTGGGATTTCCCATCTTTACGTGAGAAAGGGTGTTTGGTGCATTCGGCTGAGTGATGGGGGTGGGCGCCATTGTACATGCCCTCAGCCCCTTACCACCTTCCAAACACAACCTCCTGGCTGTAAAAGAGCTGGGGGTTGGGAGGAGAGGACAAAGGACCTCTGCGAGTGCCACTGTACCTGCAAGTTGGGAATTCTTGGTTTGGACGAAGGGATTATTTTTTCACAACAACGCCGCGGTCTTTAACCTCCCCGAGGGATAGGGTGTAGAGGCTGGACTCGAGAACACAAGGTTACATATCTTGGGTTACTATGAGGATTGAAGGGGCTGACCGCCGCCGCGTTTGAGACAGTGAGAAGTGGTCAAAGTTTGCTCGATATATCCGTGAAGCGTGCTCGTTATATACGTGAAATATTTGTATGTAAATGCTCGTAAACTTATCTTGGAGTTAGCATTTTCTCACTATAGCCGTGACCTCGAACAACCAAGCTCGTTATAAGCGAGTTTGACTGTATATATATATATATATATAATCCTATATCCTCCCTAATAAGCAGCTATTTATAATAGATATATCCATAAGAAGCAGCTATTTATAATAGATATATATCTATTATAAATAGCTGCTTCTTATGGAGGATATATACATATATGATATAAAACCTAAGGTACTAAATTTTGGCAGGATGATAGGTTATTAGCTACAACCAACCAACTGCCATAACATGTTTTATTTGTGTAAGTATGCCATGGAATGAAAATGGATCAGAAACACTGGTCTAAGCACACACTCGTATGATACACTTTTTTCAAAACCCCAAAAACAATGTCTTACAGTAAATTAATTAAAGTGCTGTAGTGTAGCTAAATCGGTATCACTGACACCCAGCCTTATCATGTTTACTTCACTTCAACTTGAAGGAAACGTGGATTTCAGTGGACGGTTTGAAATTTTTGCCCGCAGCTTTTGAGGTTTTTCCCCATGGTTTTCACATAATTACGCAAATTTCTTTTGCGCTGGGACCAAGATGTCATGTGCAAATTTGCGAGAGTTGGGCAGCACGAAAGTAGGAGACCATCTGTGTGTGTGTGTGTACACACACACACATATATGTATATATATATATATATGTCACTTTGACACTCCCAGCAGCTATATATATATACTAGTAGAAGGTGCTTGCATACTGCACAAAAGTGACAATAATTCCTAATAGATATTGCGGCCATCTAGCAACACTGAAAATTTCATTTTTCTAGCTTACCGGCAAGTGCCCATAATTAATTTACAAAAATGGCGCAATGCTTTTCTTATGGGAAAAAAACGCAACTTTCAGAATTTCTGGAGTCGAACTCATGTCACTTAGGTAAGAAGTCTCATTTTATCTGTAGGTTTCTCCATCATATCTACAAAAACATTCAGCTCTATAGCTCTTGTAGTTTGGGCTGGACATTAGTATCCTA
This sequence comes from Tanypteryx hageni, assembly GCA_028673005.1. NCBI lineage: Eukaryota > Metazoa > Arthropoda > Insecta > Odonata > Petaluridae > Tanypteryx > Tanypteryx hageni. The sequence continues at coordinate 268,560,165 of CM054112.1, forward strand.
TTGTTATCATTATATTGCGCATTGTGCCATTTTTGTCACTTTTGCTTAGTGTCTTGGGTTCGACTCCAGAATATCTCCCATAAGTTAGCATGGGAAAACGCAATCCAGTGTGTAGACCAATCTAATAAGAATCGGAAGCTGAAATTTTGCAAGATTATAGGACTTTTCTCAAAACCAACTATAAAAATCGAAAATTTTAAAATTGTAAATCTTAGGGGTTGTTTTAACCCCATTTGAACATTAAAGTTTAATAATTTTTTTGGTACTACGGGATGAGCTAGGAAGCTGCAATTATTTACAGAAGTGCATTTGCACAAATAAACGTTTCAATCTCTCCATATATATATTGCAGCAACCGTTAAAAATGTTTAAATTTTAAACAATTAGAAAAATATTATTTTACTTCTAGAAGTGCTACAACTTTAAAATTTGGCTGAAATGTGTAGCATTAGTACCCCATAATGGAGAAAGTGTAAAATGTTTAAAATTGCACATTTGGGGATTGTTTTAAACTCCTATTTTTACATGTGGGAAAAACGCAAATCGCTGCGAAGGTGAAATCTTTAGAATTAATAGAATATTTGTAATGATGAAATATTTGTCTGAAAAATTAATGTTTTTTCAAGGTGAGATGAAATGCTTGCAGTATGCAAGCACCTTCTACTAGTATGTTATATCCTCCTCTGTAAGAAACGTCGATATATAATGATATATATATATATTTTTTTTTTTTCAGGCCCCCTTTCAGTCAATCTCTTCTGCTACATCAAGGTTGTAATCCAAATAAGGAAAGATAAGCAAATGAATGTCATAAAACTAGGGCTGTTTTTCTAAAAATAAACAGGACAGCTAAATTTAAATATTTTTATTGATATTCTATGTATAAGGAGCTATTGTCAAACAAATAAAAAGAAAAAATGCAGTTTACATTTAATAAATATAACTCACAGAAGAAGAATTGGAATATTATAGGTAAAAGGAAATCTACAGGATGCTTACAATGAAACTGTAATAACATATAAATAGGCAGGAAAGTTTTTAAGTCCTTCATTGGTGACAGAGAATTACCACATGTTATGACTGAAAATGAACACTGACCAACAGGAGGTGCCTATTATTTTAAAACACATTTGTTAAAAAAAATATTCAATGCCTGTATTTGCACTTACGTAGTCTACAGCAAGAAAAACAGCTATGTAGGGCTCTAAAATAACCAGGTATGATAAATTTCATTTATTGCTAGAACTACAGAAATTACGTTATTAATTAATACATGCACCAACAAGGTATCTGATATCCAATGGAGAATCCCGAGGGAAGCACAACAAGTCATACACTCATGTTAAATTATTTATGCTTGAGGTTCACGTGCAAAATTTTGCATTATATTCATTAGTGTCAATTCAATACTTAAATCACTTTATAAACCATCACTTTTGATGTTGGGTGAGCAGTTCTTTCTTCTATGGAATACTATAAAGTATCGGCTTCTTCAGCATATCCTATTATTTCTAGATGGTCATCATAAAATTTGAATCATTTGAGTCAGGAAAGTAATATTGCGTTATTCAACTTTCTGAGAGCAAATGCCAATGCTTCTCTGACTACCAATGACAAATTTTGGACAACCAGTTCCAATGCTGACTTTACAACCACAGTATTTTCAGATGATTAGACATGGGACAGTTTTTGGTGACCTTGTTGGTTGGGAAATACAGTCTCTGTAGCTGATGAAGAGCATAGTCTGAAAAGTTTTTGACCCATAGCCTATCTCTACCTGTTTCACAGTAAGTGCATGTTGGATTTCCCTTTATGCATCCAATTCAAATAGTTTTTGCCTTTCCTATTCATTAAGTTCATATATAAAGACTTACTAGCTAACTATAACTATGGAAAAATATTTAGTCTGTTTTCTTTGGCCCATGTCTTCATCACTTTGACCATATGCTCCGCTGATGGTTTATTGGAATTTTTTAACATCTGAATTGCATCTTTTAAAATGTTCCTGTAAAAAAAGTTACTATAAGATTTGGAATGGTTAAACTCAGGCTCTATTTTAAGGGAAATTTAGAGCTGCACAATTGAATTTATTGGGCTCATTGAGCGGCCCATTTTTTTGTTAAAGTTTGGAAAAACTATAATAATGGAAATGTCATGCCATCATGATGAAACATCATACAAAAAGGGGCATGTATGTGTGGGCCCTGCAGAATGTTTCTCTGTGTGCCCATAGGTTAAGATGACACACATAAGAAAAACCGCATGTAAAATCTCAGTAATTTTATGAATAACTCAAATAAAATAAAAAAAATCACTTTTTACGTTAATTACAGTTCCTCTCTCTTTTAACAGTATTCATTGTCAAACAAGAAACTTAAAACTACTGCTAACATTAAAAAAAAGTAACTAAACAAATATTCTTACAAAATTAACAATCTTAAACATATATCATCACATAAGAAATCACACAAAATGACAAGTTAGTTGTAATAAAGACAAGATAAACATTACATCAATAACATTTATGAAAGAAGTCAATCAAAACTATTTTTAATTTTTCTGTGGCACATCATCTGCATTTTCTGGTGTCTCTGACTCAGTGAATATCATTTTGAAGTACTGACTCTTTCTGTTTGAAACAATTTCATGACACCCTTTCTGTGCTTATTGAGCCACAATAAGACAGTTTCCTTTGGATCCCAATCCATGACATTTGGCATATTAAAATGCACATATAAATATTTAGATTTGGTGCTTAAATTCATAGAGGAACTTAATGATGTCTTGAGCTGAGAAACGATATAACTAAATAGGACATTAGTGTGGTTTAGGTTCAGATACTGAGATACCTAACCCACGACAAAGAGTATTAATTTATTCATGGCATTCATGATTCATGTGTTCCTTGATGAAAAGAACTAGCAACTGCACAAAATTGATTATAAAACTGCACATTTGCCTTTTAGAAGTGCACAAAATTGTTGGAGTTGCAGGTTAAAATAGGTCCTGGTTAAATTTAAGTAATTTGACTTTATAATTAGCACCATTATAAAGAAATTGTCACAAATATTTCTAACAAACATATAGATAATAAAGATGGAGCTATAATTTACAAATTATTGTGTAACTCTTTAATAAAGTGGAAAATTCCACTTTTGCTTAGGTATTTTGTCAAAAATGAAACTATTTTAAGGCATTTGGTCTGAGCACTATTATTCAAAAAATCACCCCGACACCGGTAAAGCAAATCGGGAATTGGCGATTAAAGGTGACATTACAAGGGACAAAAACACTGCAAATGATCAGAAACACACCGCTAACATAGTGCCCAAATCTTTTGCCCATGTTGCTAAAACTACATGCGACATTAAAGCTGGAAATAGTGTTAACCATGCGGATGTAGATGACTTTGTTGTTGTGCAACATAAAAAAAGACGCATGAAAACTCAAGTTTATGGAGAAAATTCCGCGAGTGATCTCTTCAAAGGTGTTCCTAAATGTACTTGGCTATATTTAGGCCGTGTTAAACTGGAAAAAACGTGTGAGGATATCCTCGAATATCTAACAGCCAAGTTTAAAGTGAAGGACTTTACATGTCAAAAACTATACAGTAGTGAAATTAGTTCATCCTTCAAAATAAGTGCTGATTTTTCCCTCTTAAATGAGCTAAACAAAGGTGAAAGCTGGCCCTCTGTAGTTCAAGTAAGAAGATTTATACATCCTAAACACAAACCAATCCTTGTAAATGAAGCAAACAGCAGTACTTCTCAACGAGCTGACGATCAACCTGATCCTGTATCAGCCAGTGAGACAACCTCCAGTGTGATGCAACCAGCCCAACCTGCACTAGGGATCACTACTAGAAGCATGGATGGGATCAGCAAGACTAAACATAGATGACTAAGCATTATACACCAAAACATTCAATGTATTAGTAATAAATTAGAAAAGCTTGATGTTTTTATACAAGAGGAAGGTCCAGACATTTTAGTTCTTAGTAAGCATGGTTTAAAATCAAACAACATCTCCTTTAACATTCCTCCTAAAATGTTACTTTGTGCAGCTAGTTGTAGAAAGAGTAAAAAAGGAGGTGGGGTGATGATAATAGCTAACAGAAATTTGCAGCTGAATATGATAGACACTAAACTGAATAAATTATCTGGTGATACAAATATTGAAATTGCAGGAATAAAATTTGATTTGCCCAATGGTGATGTTATGCATGTTTTGGGAATATACCAGCCTCCTAAAGGAAACATAGATGCATTTTTTGTCCAATTAACCTCATTATTGGAAAACTTACAAATAAACATAAAAAACAAAATTATCATACTAGGAGATTTGAACATTAATATTTTAGGAAACACCAGAGCATGTAGGGAACTAATATCTTTTCTTAAACAGTTTAATCTATACTCTACTATATTTGAACCAACTAGAATTACTATTAACACAGCTAACTGTATAGACAACATACTTACAGATTTGGAACCCTCTACATATTCATCTCACACTGTTAATTCCTTATTAGCTGATCACTTAGCAGTTAAAATTAATATTGACATTCAATTTAATTTAGACAATTTACCAACTTTCATTCCAATTAAAGTGAATAATTGTAAAACAGAAAACTTAGTATTACTCCAAACCTTATTAGAGGATGAAAACTGGCTTAGTGTGACTAACGAAGATACAGTAAACAGTAAATATAACAAATTTATTGAAATATTTTCATACTGGTTCAATCGCAGCTGTCCAATTATTACTATCAAAAAATGGAATAAATTAGTTAAAAAATGCAACTGGATCAACAACAGTATCAGAAATGCAAGGGCCACTTTACGTCAATTAGAAATGGAATACTTATCCAAAGGTGATAACAACAGTAAAAATTACTTTTACAAATTTCAAAAGACATTATGACAAACTGGTCATACAGACTAAAAAAGAGTATAATGATAGTTACATTGCAAAGTCGATTAATACCAGTAAAAGCATGTGGAATATAATTAATCAAGCAAGGCAAAAGGAAATACCTATTTCTTCACCATCTGAAATTAATGTAGATGGAATCCCTATCAAGGATCCAACAGATATTGCAAACCAATTAAATAATTTTTTTAACAAAGTAGCTGCCAATATATCACAAATTCTTAGTAGTAACACTGGACACAAACACTACTGCAGAAACAAAATACCTCACAACATTTTTCTCACACCAACAAATGAAATAGAAATTATTAATATAATAAGAAGCATAAATATAAAGAAATCTGTTGGATACGATGGTATCCCAGTTATTGCCATCAAAACATGTGCTGCAAGTATTGCACCACTTATAGCTAATATTATTAATAAATCCTATGATGAAGGTACTTTTCCTGATTCACTGAAAATTACCGTAATAAATCCTATCCTTAAAAAAGGCAATAGGCTGTCTCTGGACAACTACAGACCAATTGCATTATTGTCTTGTTTCTCAAAAATTTTTGAAATGGCCCTTCAATACAGACTTCTGTCTTTTTTTGAAATTCCATAATGTTATTTGTAGCTCTCAGCATGGCTTTACAAAAGGGAAATCTACCATTTCAGCAGCGAATAGTTTTCTTGAAAAAGTTATCATTGACAATGACAAATGGAACCATACCATGGGTTTCTTTCTCGACCTTTCCAAGGCTTTTGATTGTGTAAATTTTGAAACACATCTAAAAAAACTCGAAAATTATGGAATAAGAGGCAGAGCAAACAACCTAATTAAATCCTATCTAACAAATCGTGTAAATGTTGTTAGACTAATATCACCAAATGGATACTTATACTCATCAAAACTTATGGCTGAAAATGGAGTTCCACAGGGATCTGTTTTAGGACCCTCCTTTTTCTATTATACATAAATGACATTATATCTGTTGTTACTGAAGGCATGGTCACTCTTTATGCTGATGATACGTCACTTACTGTATCTGATAAAATATACTCTCAACTTGAAATCAAAGGAAACATTACTTTCAATAGTATTGCCTAATACTTTAACGAAAATCTTCTGAAAGTAAATGAGGCAAAAACCATCAATATGGAATTTGTCCCATATACGTACACAACTGAAAATAGTTATTATGTGGGTGACTATAGGATTGAAAAATGCCACCAGGCGAAATTTTTGGGCTTGATTATTGATGACAGATTAACCTGGGATAATCACATTGAAAAAGTATCAGCAAAAGTTAGCAGAAATCTCTATGTTCTACGGAACTTGAATAAACACTGTTCACTAAATGTTATGAAAATGCATACTTTGCATTGATTCATCCACACTTTGTGTATGGCATTGAACTATGGGGACATACTAGCAAAAGTAACTTTCAGAAGCTTTTTATTCTGCAAAAAAAAGCAATCATATATATGGCAAATTTAAAGCCAAGATTGTCCTGTAGACAATCCTTCGTGGATTTGAAAATAATGACACTACCTTCAATATTAATCTTTAGAACATTGTTATATATATCTAAAATAAAAGATATAACGTACAACAAAGACATACATAAACACTACACCAGAGGTAACAATGATTTCTCTACTTTACAGCGCAGGCTGAAATTATATGAAAAGCTTCCCAGATATAAAGGTATCATGTGGTATAATACTCTTCATCAGAAGTATAAAAATGGGAAAACTGAAAGTGAATTCAAAAACAGAATTTTTGATCTCTTAATAAAAAATCCCTATACAGTTGACGAATATATGAACTTTGTTAAGACCTAATATGTGACATATGGCAAATTTAATTTTAACTTGTTTAAATTGTTGTTATACTGTGTTTTTACGCATTTTTTATATTTAATATGTTCTGATTTTAATGTGTATTTTTGCTGGAACTTGGTAATGTGACACAAAACAGATTTGAATTTTAATAATTTTTCTTTTTTGTGCTCTAAATGATGCCTGTATACAGTGCTTTATGCATTTTTAATGTGTTTCTATGATTCTAATGTGTATCCTTGTTTTTGTGTTGTGACTGTTTGTTTGAAGACTCCTGAAGATTGTAGAATGCCTTGTATTTGCAACTTTTATGGAATAAATGAAATGATGATGATGATTTATTGAATACAAGGGCGGGCTGAAAAGTTTTGCCTCCACTGTAATATTTTTCTTTAGAGTTGGCAAGGCTGGATAAAACCGGTTCTGCACAGGCACCTGGTATCTCCCCTTCATCATATTTGACCTTGAACCAACAGCTAAACACAACTCCTGCTCAGTGCTAGTCAAAATGGAAGGCTGCTCAGATGTTCAGTTCAAACAACGTGATGTTATCGAGTTCCTGACTGCGGAAAAAGTTCCTCCCATTGATATTCATCGTTGGATGCAAGCGGTTTATGGAGATGAATGTGTTGATGTAAGCACTGTGAGAAGATGGGTATGGCAATTTAAGAGTGAAGAAGTGGGTAAAGCAAATCTGAGTGACAAACAACGGTCGGAGAGGCCAGTGACTGCAACAGATCAGTCTCATCAAGAACGTGTTGAAGAAATGATCTGAGAAAATCGTTGAATTAAACAGAAAGAAATTGCTGTTGAATTAGGCATCTCTAAAGAAAGGGTGGGGCACATTATCAGCATTCTTGGTTTCCGAAAAGTTTGTGCCAGGTGGGTACCAAGAAAGCTGTCTGATGAGATGAAAGCTGAACGAGCCCGAGTTTCATGTGAACTTCTGACACGTTTTGAAGAGGAAGGTGAGGCATTTCTAAAGAAGATAATCACAGGTGATGAAATGTGGGTGCATCATTATGACCCTGAGAACAAAAGACAGTCTATGGAATACCGCCACAAAGAATCGCCGCAGCCAAAAAAATTCAAAACATGAGCCTCTGCTTGGAAAATTATGTTGACCGTGTTCTGTAATTCTGAAGGTGTTATGCACACTGATTTCCTGGAAAAGGGCACTACAATTAACTCTGTATGTTATATTGAAATGCTGATAAATTTTAAAAGACAAATGAAGAGGAAGGGAGCAAAAAGCGATGAAATTGTGCTTCAACATAACAACGCCAGGCCTCACACAAGTGCAGCCACAACTGATGCCATTGAACATTTGGGGTTTACAGTGCTGCCACATCTTCCCTACAGCCAGGGTTGTCAGATTTCCGAACCTACTGTGCGGGACATTTTTTACACGTCGGCAAAAAAAGGAATAAAATATTACCGAAACAGCAGAATGTTGAAATAATACCAACACCTTACTTTTGAAAGTGAAAACATTTATTTATTTGCAATCAGCATTACGTAGTACAGCCACAAGCTTGACAATAATAATGTTTTAGAAAAATCACAAAATATGTCAATATAATGCCAAAAGCACATATAAAACAGAAAGGTAACCATCTATTCATATTTTTGTCACATTCTCTCTAAGGAAACCGGCAAATAGCAAATTTACACAAGTACGTATATGTTAAAGAATATTTAAAGATAAAACAAAATTAAGGGTATACATAAGCGCAGTTCAGTACTAAATTTTTTTATTGTTATACTTTTCATTTGACTTGATCTTTTTAAAAATATTAGTGCCTTCACTTCTTAAAATCAATATGACTATATACCAATGCACTAAAGCTTTCTATTTATAGTGGGTGGAATTAAATCTTTAGTTTCAAAATGGTTTAGCGGGACATTTGAAAGTCGTGCGGGACGTGGGACAATTCTTTGTTGCGCGGGACTGTCCTGCTCATTGCGGGACGCCTGGCATCCCTGCCTACAGCCCAGACCTTGCCCCTAGCGATTTCCACTTGTTCCCAAAATTAAAGGGGCCAAAACTTCAGCTCTGATGAAGAGGTAAAGGCTGCAGTAAGGCAGTGGTTTCAAAAAAAAGTCCGGTTTTTTAAGGATGGAGTTCAAAAACTTGTACATCGTTGGCAGAAGTTTATCAATGTTGGAGGTGATTGTGTGGAAAAGTAGTTATGTAGAGTTTTTAAATAAAGGATAAAGGCACATTTTCTTTTTTTGTTTCATTTAAATATCTCTTTCCCTTCATTATTTATTCAGTCGGAGGCAAAACTTTTCAGCCCACCCTCTATGTTAGTGAGAGCTGGTAAAATGAATTATTTTGTTCACCTAAGTGATAGATATTTCATTGGATCTAGAAGATTAACTCTTAATTTTATGAAGGGAATTTAAAACTTGAAATTGACTCAAGGCGATGAATTTGAAGGAGGGTGGCAGTGAAGACAGATCTAAATCGCCCATCAGTGTTTAAAATAGTATTGTCTTTGTCTAAGTTGGCTAGGGTTGGTGGTTCTTTGGTGAAAAAATCGTTAAATGAGTCAAGCAAAATTTGAGGAAACTGAATACTTTTTCTATTAAGTCCTACACCAAGGGGTCTTAGACTTTGTCATTTTCCAGATTGTGAAAGATGAGTTGGCTACAGTGTGAGCAAATCTAAGTTTAGAGTTTCTAATTACCATATTTCTCAGCATATAAGACTCACTTTTTTCCAGAAAAATGACTCCCAATATCAGCCTGCATCTTATACGCCGAAGGTAAGATTATTACTGTTCTCAATACTAACACTTACGAGCACACTCATCCCCAAAATGGAATAATTGCCAGTCATTCATAGCAAAAACAATAAAATATACATTATTAATAATTAATAGTGAAAAATTTGTTAATATATACAGTAATATCTTATGCAACGTGAATTCCAAGGATACATTTTCATTATTATTCTTTAATACATGCCCACTCACAGTGATTACAATGTTAGCATATTTGCAATGTTTTAGTTCCTAATGAGTCCGTTGAATAGCATGATAAATGATACGGAACAGTAGAATTCATGTAGATGCCATAAATATTTTATACATATCTAGGAGAAATAATGCTACGTGTATTGAGATCGTAATGGCTACAAAAGTGAAAAGATATGCCTACGCTATTAGTTATAAGCTTCAGGTGATTCAATATGCAAAAATGCAGAGACCGAGCAGTAGCACATCATTTCGGTCCACCTCCCACAGAAAAAATTATACTTGAATAGAGCAAACAAGGAAAAACTGAAGCTGATGGGATAAGAGAAACAGTCTTTGTAAGGTTGGTCTTAAATGGCCACATCTAGAGGAGAAAATGATGGATAGTACGAGGACAGGCTGAAAAAGTTTTGCACACAAGCTCATAACTTTTGAAAGAGAGCACACAGCAAGCTGCACGCATGCGCATTGTGTTACTTGCTTCTTCTTCTACAACCCTGCCAGGTGGCAGCAGTGTAGCTGAAGTGGACGCTACACAGTGAGAGTGAATACAGCGTCATGTTCAGACAGTATGCCAGTGCGCTTAAAAAAACGTGCTGTCACTGAATTTCTTATGGCTGAAAATGTGTCACCTACAGACAGTCATCGGAGACTAAAAAATGTTTATGATGATGATTGTGTGGATAGATCTACTGTAAGTTGTTGGGCAACAAAAGTTAGGAACATTGATCTTGGAAAAGCGGATTTGAAGGATGAACCTCATTCAGGAAGACCTGTCACCACAAGTGATCAAATTCATCAACATGTTGATTCTTTAATCAAAGAAGACTGCCGGATAACTCAAAGTGTTATTGCTGCAAAACTTGGAATTGCTAAAGAAAGAGTGGGATATATATCATTAACATTTTAGGCTGCAGAAAGATTTGTGCTCGTTGGTTGCCACAAATGTTGACCCCAGAAATGAAAGCCAATTGGGTTGAAATTTGTCCGACACTTTTGCACCGGTATGAAACGGGTGGTGATGATTTTCTGATGTCTATAGTTAATGGGGATGAAATCTGGCTGCATCATTTTGACCCTGAAGAAAAGCAGCAGTCACTGGAATATCGCCATGCCACTTCACCTCAGCCAAAAAAGTTTAAAGTTCAGGCATCCTGTCGCAAGGGTATGGCGACAATCTTCTGAGATGGACAGCGTGTTTACCTGGTGGATTTCTCGGAAAGAGGATCAACTGTGAACTCACAATGGTACATTGAAACCTTGCAGAAGTTGAGAAGGGTTACTGAGACCAAACTTTGCTTCATCATGACAATGCAAGACCGCACACCTCAAAAGCCACCGAGGAAGCTCTGATGCGGAACAAATTTGATGACATCCCATACCCTCCTTACAGCCCAGATCTTGCACCATCCGACTTTCACTTATTCCCAGCACTAAAGCGTGATCTCAAAGGAAGGCATTTTGACACTGACAACCAAGTTAAGGCTGCTGTAAATGATTGGCTGAAGAAAAAACACCAGATTTCGTCACTGACAGAATGAGGAAACTTGTTACACGTTGGCAGAAATGTATTGAAAAGGATGGTGATTGTATTGAAAAATAAATATACCACTTGTAAGGTAATATACAAAGCTTTGTTTCTTTTTTGTTTCATCTGAATATCTCAAACCATTCAAAAGTTATGAGCTTGTGTGCAAAACTTATCAGCCGGCCCTCATAGAGCAGAGGACATCTGTTAATGCTGTATCGATCAAACTTGTTATGTACGAGGCAAAAAGAGTTGCAGAAGAAAAAGGACTAGTTGAGCGTATGTATCATTATTACATATGCATTCCATTTATTATTTATCCCATTATATTAAAATATCATTTTGTGCTTAAGTTTAAGTAAGTACTATCGGTAAAGGGTATCATGTGACGTGTGTGGTGCATTACGACAGTTTTAATAAATACAACTGCCGAGTTCACGCAGGGCACATTTAGCTATACGTGTCTCGAAGCAATTATTTGTGTTTTAGATCATCCCCATTTATTTTACGAATTATGTTTATCTAAAATGTTATACTTAACTGTTATCATGCTGTAATATTTTCTGTAAATGTTGCCAGGTATGGACTTAATCACGGCTAGAAATGATATACGATGTGGCCCTTCCTAAATGTCTTTGTGAGCCAAAGTACATTTTTTCCTTAAGATCTTCTAAAAAACTGGGGTGCGTCTTATACCCCGATGCATTTTTCGATGTCTTTTAGTTCTCTTGAAATGATGGAAGGCTCAATTGTGACATGACATAAGGGTTTGGAGGTCACCCTTTCAGATGAAAGTAGGTCATTGAGGGATTACGTAAATTAGTACTTATAACCATAATAAAAATATGGCATCTTACATCTGTAACATTTTATTTAAAAATGAATCATATCTTCACTTGGAACAAGGAATGTGAATTTGTCATTCTTTTGCATAAATTCCATTTACTCAACAGTAGACGGGCAACATACCACCTTTGTATAAGTGACTCATACTAACTAATTTCATAATTTCCACTCTTTTTAATTTCGATTCTCTACCTTAACAACGAGAAGAGCCAAACTCATTCGGTAATGGCTCTTTACCAGGATTCTCACTCTTCCTTTTCCCAAGGAAGAAATAGCCCCACCCCTATGATTCATTACAACAATGCTAGGTTTGGCATCGAGGATTAGGTTCTTTTGACACACGGAGCACACACTGACAGCAGGAACAACATACTTAGTATCCGACCGATGCAAAATTTTTATAAATCTGAATGAACAATAAACGGTGGGTATTTTAAGAGTGCTGATTTAACATACCTTATATATTTCTTTTATTTACATGAAATATTTTATAAGAAATACATTTGAGTTTTGGCCGTCTAGTGTAAACTACCTTACTTTGTGAGCCGCAGAAGTTTACCACGGGAGTTTGGGACCCCTGGTCTAGTGTTTAGGGCACTGGCCTGCCGCTCACCTGCTGCTCAAAGGGGCAGTAGGCACAAATCCTGTAAAAGTAGGATATTTTCTGAGGTCAACCGGCCCCCTATTTGTGTGTGTATGAACTAAGAGAATGAGGCAATGAGGAAATAAAAATGAGAAGAATGCACAAATCAGCACTCTGTCCTTCAGAAGAGAGATAAAGCAGTTGGCCCCCTTGGTGCTCTTTGTAAGAGTAAGCTAATACCAGGTTTCCCCCCTCTCCTCTATGTGTACAGTTTGGAAGGCGACGGAAAATCACCACACCTTGTGTGTATATTCTTTGGTGAATTAAACCGATCTAAGGATTGAAAACTATTTATTTATAGGCAATAATCTATATGCACTCTGTTATAATGTTTGAGAGGCAGCATTAAATACATTTAAAAATTGTAAAAGGAAGAAAAGGAGACTGGATTAGACATATCTTGGGAAGAAGTGAAATTTTAAGAGACAAAATTGAGGAGAAAATGGAAGGAAAGAGATCCAGAGGGATGAGATGAGAAAGGCAATATTAGATGATTTTCTGGAAGCAGAAGAATAGAGAAAGAAAAAGCTCAAGACATGAAATAGTGGAAAGCAAATCTGCCTTTGGGCAGAGCACCAAAGAAAAGATGATTTCATACGTTCACAAGCTCATGAAATGAGCAAAAACGTATTAGCTGGAAAAATATAGCGCTGATTTATAAAACAAATTGGCATAATTCATGATTAAAGCTGAAATAACTTCATTTTAAGTGAACAATTAAATCAAATTAGTAAGCTCCTTACACTATCCACAACAAAAATGTTGAAATGGATATCATTTAAGTTTTTCAAGCTGAAATTCTTACTTGGGCTCCTCAGAGGCTACTACTTTCTGAAACATTCCAATGCAGGCACCTCGCTTCCCTTCCCAATACTCAGGATTTGGATCAAACCTTTCCAACATGTCAAATGCTTTTGCTGCATGGTAAAAGTGACCCATTCTGTAGCAATCATTTGCAATTAATTGCAATAAGCTAAATGACTCCGGTGAAGCCTCCATTTTCAAATACAGCTCCCATGCTTCTTGTGGCTTCTTATTCATCATATCTTCAAGGAAGAGCGGAAAATGACTTAATTCCAAATGGTATAGAGATAACTGTGAGATTGCAAAAATCACTGTTAAAAACAAACATGCATACACAGCGCTGTAACTAGCTATTTTAGCACCCGGGGCAAACTACCAAAAATTCTCTAATACCTATATTTTTTATTAGGGATTTTGGGTGAACAATTAATAAATAAAAATAAACTATAAATGATGTAATTTCTCACTATAAATGTACATAATTAAAATACATAATTATAAATATAATTACGTACATACATAATTACACACACATAATTAAAATACAGAAAGAATAAATATTTTAATATTAAGGAGTTATTCTACGTGATTTTAATGCAACAAACTCATCAATAACATTATTGAAATTTATAGTTTCTGCTATGTGTATGTCTGGAACAAGTATAGTTGTGAAATCGCCCCTTTCCTTGTGCCATGCAACCTCACACAACTTACCATTAACAATTTTTGCACCCAAGGCAGATGCCCCGCTTGCCCCGCCCTAGTTACAGCACTGTGCATATACAACCATTGCTTACATACAAGGTGCATGGGTTGATTTTTGTGCTGACTGGATAAGCAGACTACGTGCTATAAAGTATTGTGAAATGTGAGAAAAATATTAGTAAAATGTAGAAAAAATTAAATATTGATAAATCGTTCTTAGTGGAATATGATAAGGGAACAATAAAGATAAAGATCAAAAGATAGTGTGGCAAGGTCAAATAACAGTGAGGTAGATATGCTGTAGTTTGATCAGCATTTTAAGACGTTCAGCAATAGGCTCTTCAGCAATATGATTACAAATTTGATAAGAAATACTGAGATAGATCATTGAAGAGATAAAGTAAAGTCTCAATCACTTCAAATGAAAGTCAGCACTTCTTCAGAGGACTAGATAAGAGATAAATTATTTAGTTATAACAAACTTAAAGATTAGCAAACCTAAATCCAATGTCATAAGATATTTGCTAAAATTAAAATTACAGTTAAAATTAATAGTTCACGAGTTATTCAGAAAATTATCAACAGGGCCTTTCAATGGCATACTCTGCTTCAGTGAAGGAAAACCAGGAGCAGTAAAAGGATACTTCCAAATATCCAAACAATTTATCACATGGTCCTTCTTGACAATGTCTCATGCCTCATTCTTCCATATGGTAGAGAGACCAAAGTCACAGAGCCACGATACTCAGTAACAGTTGCTGACAATGCAACAACGTGCAAGTTTTACAGCACCATATCCAAATGATTTTCACCAAAACTTCTTCACTGGCTTGATGCTAGCATCACACTAGTTGCCCTTACTCTCAGTGGTTGGTTGTAGAGAAAAAAAGATTACTGAGATGCAATACAGTTGAAAAAGGCACAGAAGCTGCTGTGGGACATTTTCCCTCGATATTCTATGCATAAATATAATTATTTACAAATTGCAGGTGCTCTCTCTGCCTTATGTGAAGTACCATATTTACCCGAATACAAGTCAATGTTTTCCCCAAATTTCAGCTTGCAAAAATCTTAAATTCGAGTACTAAGTCAATACATCATGGTCAATTGATTGTGCATCAATTTGTCATGCTTCAATTTGTGGCGCATCAATTCATCACACGATAAACTCGTCGCACGTTCATGCATTGCTTGGCAAACTCATCATGCATCAATTCATTGCTAGACAAATTCATCGCATGACAATTTTGTTGTAAGACAAATTGGAAGGCGAGACACCATGACGAATTTGTCGAGAGATGAATTGATGCGCGATGAGTTTGTTGTGCCATGTACAGATGAACAACGAATTGATGCACTACAAAATGACTGCGACCAGTTTTTATAGAAACATAGGAAGTATAGTTATGCATTTACTTGATGTTATGATGCGGATATTCGACCACTGAACTACCTTAGCAGATAATCTTTCCTGTTTCTGAACGCGGGTGTTTTTCTTAGTTGGGTCCGGGCTAGCCAAGCTAGTATCAACCAGCCCAAATGGACGTCCTCCAAGAGAACGTCAAAGAAAACCCCTCCCTCTCAAATGGTGAGATTGCCAAAGCCAGAAATTGATGCAATAATAGGAAACTATGCAGAATGGCATAAGCTGTGATTTTGGGAATAACTTTGAAACAGAAAAAATTCTGCTATGACCGGGAATCAAACCCAGGTCTTCCACTTGCCAGGCAGATATCTGCCCAGCAAGTGGAAGACCCGGGTTCGATTCCCGGTCATAGCAGAATTTTTTCTGTTTCAAAGTTATTCCCAATATGACTTAAGAGTAATATCTCCTAAAAATCCAAAAATGCTACTTCCTACGCATCTACCTTTAGTCTTCACAAAATCAAGAGGTAGTTCCCTCTTATTAGTGCGAATGGTCCCAACCACCATAATACTTTTTTCCATCAATACTGTGCCAGTGGTATGCTACTAAACCAATTGTCTAAAGTGATATTCCTACTGCTGCCTTCTAAGGGTTTGACTAAGCATTTGACATCTTCTGGGCAATTTGATTTGCAAAAAGGGCCATCTGGCTGCTTTACCGCATAAATCTCTAAATTTTATGTGTACCATGTTCGAGCATCTGTAACTGAAAATATCTTGATTCTGTACTTAGCTGGTTTGTTTCGCATATACTGGTGAAATGGACACCTACCCCTGAACCCAACAAGTTGCTCGTCAATCGTTGCATACTCCCCCAAGGTGTAATATTTTTTAAAATTTGCAACAAAAGCCCCAAATATTTCCCAAACATGCATCAATTTATCCACTTTTTTCCTTTCATTTCGGTTGTTGTAATTGTCAAATCGCAAGCATCTAAGAATAAATTTTAAATGCTTCAAGGACACAGTGGAATAAAACCTGTCTATGCCTAGCTCGTTTGTTCCCAAAGCTTGTCTAAATTCCTGTGCCGATCTTGGCACCTACCGGCAATAATCAAAAGCCCAATGTCAGTTTTAATTTCATCTTCATTTGTTGGCTTTGGCATCCCTATCTCGGGAAAAAAGAGCTGACATTTTTTAAATGTAACCATTGGTATATGTTGTCACTTTAATCAATATGAAGTCATCAAAAAACAAGAAAAAGCAATCTTCATGAGATTTGGTGGTTTTGCCATTTCCCTTAGTCCCGGGTAAATGTGTTGCAATATCGTGAGATCTTGTTCTCACATTTTGAAACGGCTTAGTTTTCCTCCACTTAGTCACTTTGTCTTTCCCCAAATAAAAGTTTCTCCTAGCGTCACTGTCTTCTGTTGATTCAGATACACTGCCATCAAACTCATGCTCAAGATCCTCTGCCTCTTGCTCTGATGCCGAGTTGTGGTCGCTCTCAAGGATAACATCATACTCACTACCTTCAGAATCAGTAAATTCAATTTCACTCTCGTTCATCTCCTTCAGAGAGAAATCTATGTACTCTCTCAACATCTTGATCATCATACAGATTAAAGAAATGGCGGTCACCCTATGAATAAGATCGACTTTTTAAATGTTCATTTATTTTATTTCAGCAATATTTTAACAATATTTATCCATGAACCATTTACAAAGGCTAAAAACGTATCTACATAGTGGTAAAAGGGGATTATGCTTACCATAAAAGTCACAAAAAAGGAGATGGAACAGTGCTTGTAGACAGGTGACTGATTTCTATATGGAACGTGGAAGCGCACGTGGGGTATAAACAACACCCCAGAACACTTGACTGGCTCTAACCTCGAAACCAACTGAGCCAATAATGTGCTGATAGGTTAGTTATGTATACATGAGATTTATTTGAAGGTATAAAGACTCGCAACATTGTAGAGGCATTAATGTACTTACATTGGGCAAAAGTAGAGACATGGGGTGTCACTGACACCCCTCGCACCCTCTCCCGGGTTAACAGATGTGCGGAATGTATGGTGATTTTTCAAAACACAATTTTATGATCTTTTAAAATTACTATTACTCAAATATAATGCAGGGGCTACTTTTAAAATTTCATTTTTTGGAATAAAACACCACATTATATTCTGGACAATATGGTAATTTCTTTTACAACAAATTACAAATTAACTTAAAATTAATTACCAAGTGTGGGAGCCAAGGGGCAGAATTTGAGTGGAAAGGGTAAAAACATGATAGCGCCAGACTTGAACATCTTTTCATTCATTCATACTTGGTTCAAAGAGTAAATAGTGTAAATAGTATTTCCATATTTAGGTGCGCTGTTTATGCTCTGCTAGTGTGATTTATGTATGAGGTTTTCACCCAAAAGAGTTCATACGTATTTCTGTCTCTAAGTACACTTTTTCCTGAGTAGCATCGTAGCATCTGCTAAAGCGAGTGCTGTTTTGAAAAGAAAGTTCATATTTCTGCCTCTAGAGGTGCTGTTCCTACTCGGCTGCCATTTTTGAAATCTTTGTCCAAAAGAGTTCTGATTTTTTTGTAAAGCTAAGCCGAAAAATGTTAAAAACTGTTGGGAATCGCATGCTAAATTCTTTTTAAAAAACCAGAAATTCTGAATAGCGGGAAAACTTAAAATGAAATAGTGTAAATACAGGGTTTTACTTACATTGGATTCATAGGAAAATTGATGGGACCCAAATAAAATGTTGTAAATAGTGGGAAAACATACATTCCGATAACGTAAATACAGGGTTTTACCGTATTTGGAAATGTTGATTCCAGGTTATTTGAATGAATAAATCTTAATATTTCTAATGAATTCTTTAAGTTTTGAGTTCTGAAGAAAATAAATATTAGAATGTCTTCAATTCATTGAATAGTTCAGTAGCATCAATGTCTTGGTCACAGTGGCGGCTCGTAGCTAAAATTAGTGGGGGTGCTGCTCCAGAAAATTTTTAGCCTTCGTTTTAAAATTGTGTAAAAGGAAAAAAGCATGTATAAAAAGAAAATTTATTCAGGAACTTGATAAAATCTTAACAAAAAAAACCAAACATTTTTTACTTACTTTAACTTAAATTGTTACAGTTCAAGCTTGATCTATTGATTTAAAAATGAAATCCATAAAAGAACCGAAAAAAAAATTAATCAAATAGAATAGCTGGAAGCAGAATAATAATCTAATTCTACACTCTTCTACACTTTATCACATTCAAGAATATGGTACACGGTTTTTAAGCACAACACACGCTGAGTAAAAAAAAACTTCCTTCCACCATCACGCCAGAGCCGGCACTGCGAGAGCAACAGTGCTCTCTCTAGCTGGCAGTCCCGCCTTCCTCCCCACCCCCCCTCCTATGTGCGCATGCGCACAACAGTCAAACACCACGTCGCTGGCACTGTGAAGCACCCAGTTCCATACAAAGATTTTTGTATCTTTTTCATAAACTGGGGGATGGCTACTGAAGTACTGACATTAAGCTTAAGGAATATATATTGTACTACAAAAATAAAGAAAGAATTAAAGAAAAAAGGACTCATTATATTAAATGTTATCGATAATATCAAGTGGAAATAGGGGGTGCTGCAGTTCCGCAGTGCCTATACACGAGCCGCCACTGCTCGGTCATCTTTATCAATTAGATGATTTTCCAAATTGGTACCAAGTGCTTTGAAAATGCTATTGTTTATTTCATTTAATTTTTTTAAATCATAGAGAAACTCAAAATATTTATTATGATTCTTTAATTGTTTATACCTTTCTTCTATCGAATTGATAGAAATGTCTTAAATAAAATTGAAAAGGTTAATTTTAAACATATCTTTTGGATTAAGCACAGATTCATCATCGGCTTTGTAGTAAAAAAGTTTTTTCTTTTTCTGTGTTTTTTATAGTTTTTTCAAAACCTTCATCTGTTTGCAATTCTCTAATAAATTGTAATAAATTCTCAATCGCTTTTAATGCAGAACCAATATTTTCACCAATGTCTTGGAGCATATTCCTAACCACATTAACTCGATTAAGCAGATTATTCCACGGTGTCAATGAGCACAAAAAATTAAAATCTTTAATTTTTGACACAAAGACTGAGCTTGATGTCTTTCCAGAACATTTTCCTTGTTTTCATGTATCTCTAATAATGCATTGTAAATTTCTCTAATCTGATATTGCAATGGTTTGAGTGCATCAATTCTGGATTCCAAACGGGTTTCGGGAAGCGGTTTGATAGCTAAATTTGAAATATGTTTTTTTTTAAAGTTCCACCTTTTGACAGAAGCCGAAATAAAATTGAAAATTTCTTTTACAAGCCATTATTTTTATCCCTCATATTTTCGCCATTGTCGTAACCTTGGCCGAGCAAATTTTTTATTTCAAGGCTGAAATCGACTAGTTTATCTATCAAATATATAGTTAACAATTTCCCAGTTGTCTGAAATTTCAATAAATCCTAAAAAATGTTCTTCTATATCTACGGTATTTTCCTTTATAGAAACATATCGTGCAATTTGTTTGATTTTTACTTACAACAGGAGTGAAATTCAATATTATAGAAAAATATTTTCCTTTTTTAATTGATGATAAAATACATTTCAGAATATGGCTTGAAAGCAATGAAATGATTTCATTTTGTATATCTTTACTCATGTAATGCACGTTAGTTTCTTTTTTCATAGCTCTTTGAAGATGATTAGCAGTAGTCTCGTCAAATTCGGCAAAAAGCTCCATAAGCTATAGAAAATTCCTGTTGTTTCTCTCATATAACTTATCAGAAGACCCCCTTAGTGGGAGGCATTGGCTAGATAAGAATTTTATTATTTCAATAATTCTTTCAGTTACTCCCGGCAAGTGCTTTCTTTCAATTTCGTATAATTTTTCCGTTTGTCCCTCAGCAGTAGTTTTATCTTGTAACGCTCTTTTAAGATCAATCCACCTTTTCCAATTTTGTATATGTGCTAAAGATGTTTCGTGTATTTGAAGAGTTTTTGTAAGACTTTGCCAGTTTGAGTATCCCTCCTTAGAAATTTATTTACTTGAAAGATCATTTGCTGACGTAAAAATTTTACAACAGAAACAATAGATGCTGTTGGATTTTGGTGAATACATCAGCCATTCTCTCAAAATAATTTCTGAATTAGCCATTTTTCTATAATAATAAGAATTGTTGAATTTCCTATCATTAATATCTGCAGGATAAGTAATATCTGTTTTCCTTGAGGGACCGTATTCAGCAAAAATGTTTCTTACTTTGTCTGCCAAAGTCGGCCACATCGGAGGGTCATGAAAATTTTCCAAAACGTCACATATATTGGACATAGAAGAATTACCTTAGTTTCCATTGCCTTAATTTCCTTGTGTCATTTTGACTTGTGAACATTCCAAAGTTACCGGTTTTGTTGATTCTGTTGAGTCTGATATCCATTGTTCATGTAAATCAGCATTTAAATTTGAGCCAGATGGTTCATCGACTTTGAAATATTTATTTAAACTTCATTTTTGTTTTTCAGCCTCCAGCTCCTTAGCTGCCTTATGCTGTCTATTCTGTGCCCTAGATAATTTTTTAAATACATTTCCTAGTATTTAAAATCGGGAATATTAGTGAATAAGATTTTGATAACCCCCAGAATTCAAATATAAATAAGTTTACTTACAACACAATTTGATTGCAATTTTTAACCAAGATTATCTAATTAATTTGCAAAATCACATCCACTATGTAATAAAAACCTTACATGTAGGGATTTATCCCTACATTTGACAATTGATTGTTTTCTGTATGATAATTCTTTGATGAATCCCCTTTCTTGTTAGTACAGGTCTTTCGGAATCTGGTTCCAGTATGCAGTAGGACAATTTGGTAGGGATAGTCCACTTTCGAGGCGGGAAATCGCTTCGAGGGGAATCAGTGCATCAGTGCGTGCATAAGCTGTATGGTCTACTCCTTAGAGGGGAAGCTCTGGTTGGAATGAGGTCCGCGGAGGGGAATACAAAATATATACATTGTAGAGTTTCAAACATAATATGTAATTGGCAAAGTAGAGAGTATTAAAAAGGAGAAATGAAAGGAAATACAGCAGATTTCCTTTAAACTTTAGTTAATACTCACTTAAAAAGAAATCTTCCTTAGTTACCTTTAACACTTTTGCGATAAATTTTGGAACTCTAAATAATAAGATGAGTATAATGCAATGCAAACTTTTATTTATTATTTTATATACAAAAATCGTCATCATTAGTACCCCAGTCCCAATGTCATAGAAAAAACTTTTTATAAGTGCATTTTTAGTGCCCCTCGAAAGCATCGCCCCCTGCCTCGCAGAGCTCGCTTACCGCCTCCTGCCGACCCTGAGTATACCTATATTTAATACGTGTATTCGAAATATATACCAAATACAGTTGGTGAGAAATTCGGTCATAAAGTCATTTTTCTGTTTTGACAATCTGCTAAATGGGGGCGGGGGTCGTCTTAGATTTGAAATCGTCTTTGATTCGGGTAAATATGGTACACATAAAAAATTCAAATAAATGACTATTTCAGCTATTTAAAAAACTATGGCCAAAACATTCTTTATAGGCTGCATCATGCTTTAAAGAAAAATAAAAGATGTAAAATTTCTCATAGGTATGTCACATTTGTGTGGTTTTTAAAAACTTACAGCATCTTGCCAGCAAACTGATATATGCATAGTCATTTTTTAACTTTTCATTTTGCACCAGATGGAAAGCTTCTTCTGCTTCTTTGTAATTACCTATGGCTGCTTTAGCCTGAAAAATGGCAAATGTCTCTTAGAATAATAAAATAAGCCTAGCATTTAAAATCTAAATTGACAAAATAGAAATACTCGACTATAGCACTTTTTGGCACAGTAGTTTATTTTTTCAAATTTTTAATTGGCTACTTATCCATTATCATCCTAAGCTTAACATATTTAATAAGTTCACTATAATGATCACTCCCAATGATCTACCGTTTCTACAATTAGGGGAGGAAAATGTGACTACAGGTAGATTAAGAACAACTTGTGCTGATTTACTAATAAATATAGTGAAACTGCAATTTAAGGTTCTCTCATTCAGTGTTCCATCAAACTTTAAACTTAAGCAATGCATTATTTCTTCTATTTAGTGTTTTACCCACATTTACTTCAACTAATTCATGAATTCTTACCTCTATTTAATTCGACAGTCCATGACTATGTATTTTTCTTAAGCCAGAACATGTGAGGTGAGGTAGTATATTTCAAAAGACAAATGGTCACAAACGAAGTGGTGGTAACAACCAAGATGAGGCAAAAGTCCCAATGTAAATGAAAAAGTTGTGCGGTAGACGAGCAAGGTGAACGACCCACCTATGTTTAAGGCCAACATGTATTTTGGTTGCCACCATCTTCAGGGCCAAGCGTTTGACTCAGATTGAGTGATGATGCAGAGTATGTGAGTGTTAAATAAATAAATAAGTTAAAAACAGATTGGAAGAGATTGTGAAAGACCTCCTGCAATTTGTGAAATAAAATGTCGGTGAGACTGTATAAGGGTCTCACGACTGTAATAAAATAAATAAAATTACCACATGGCTATAAAGGAGCCTACTACAGTTGCTAAAATCTTATATTATATAAAAAATGGACAGCAGAATTATACAACTACATCCTATCACATACTAAAATAATTATAAATATATATATATACACACACACACACACAGTGTTCTTGATTAACATCATTAATTCTTTCCAGAAAATCGCAACATAGAACGAAACAACGTTAACTGAATCAATATTTCCCATAAGAACCCATGTTATACAATATAATTGTATAATATATTGTATATAGCATAACTAACCTCCGGCTTTGGGGCCGGAGATCTCCGGGTCATTGCCATAATCTCCGGTCTCCAGTTGAGTATCTCAAATCTCCTGTTCACTTTCGAATGCAGTTGGAAACCCCTTTTCTTTATTTTCTGTGTTTTAAAAATGATTTGAATTGTAATATTTTTCACTTTAATTTCATTTGTATTAAACTGCTTTATTTCTGGATTGGTAACATAACACAATTATGACTGTGAGGCACTGCAAAATGTGAAAATCACTTAAGAAATTATGGATTATAGTGTACTAAATTTTTACCATCTTTTCTTCAATTTTACTATTTCTTGGATGTGGATATTTGATAACTGCTTTAGACTGAGATTTAAATAGAATTAAGGATTATGTAGCTTTTAACTATAATAAACGAGCTGTATACATTATTTTTCTTACAAAATTCAGAAAATAATTAAAAACTTGTTAGGAGCTTAGCTTTTCATCTTTTTAATAATTCAACTGTTTTAGCATCCAGTTATTTCTTATTGTTTGGATTTACAACCGTTTTCAAATCTGAATAGTTGGCATATTGTAAACCTAATTTACGTGTATATATCTTATTCGAACGTTACATAATACTCCAATTTTTATTATATTATGTATGTTTACTTCATATATCATATATTTATAAGTTATTTTTTCAGGTGGAGTTTACTTGGTCACCAAAACGATAAATTTTTCACTTGTGCCAAACTTTTATAAACCTTTTTGCCCAAACTATTAAAATGGAGTCAGATAAAAAGAAATGTAAAAAAGTCAAGTAATGATAGTCATGATGTAGAAAAAAGATAATTTAAAAGATATAATACTCACTTTGATGATATTTGGCCTGATCAATGTGGTCCCAGTCCCTTGGGACTCTACGGGGAGGAGATTCACCACAGTATTCGTAACCTTGAACAACTACGGAAGAAGAAGTCGCAATTGCTGAGTTCGCTTGCCTTCTTGCTGAGATGCCGCAACCAACAACTCATCCCTAGGTTTGCCAGGATCCGCCCACCAGTGGATACCCCGGCAGCCAGGAACATCTTACGACGCACCGGCCTAGCGCTGGTCAGAGAACGAATCCACCACATACGACGTGAGTTAGATACCAATGCTCAGAACCAGCTGGCACTACACCTAAGACTAGCAGCCTCCTTGTCCCCAAGGGACTGGGACCACATTGATCAGGCCACGGCAGCACAGGAGGGCCTGGCGCTCAGAAAGAACACGGAGAGGCAAAAGAAAAAGTTTACATGTCTAGCAGGACCCCCGACGGAGGTCCCTCCACTCGACCCAGACAAAGTAGTGATCAACCTCACTGACAAAGCGTTAGATGATGCCACCAAATCCGTTCTGGCCAAGGGCCTCAATTTTGCGCCGGTCCCCAGGACCATCCCATACAAAGAAATCATTGGAGGTGTGGAGCAGGCCTTAAGGAATCTAACACCGGAGGCAGCAGAGGAAGTCAGAGGAGAAATTGCGGCCACCCTAAAGAAGGCCACCTTACCCAAATCTAACATCTCTATGGAAGAGAGAACTGCCCTCAAAAGACTCCGAGAGGACTTAACCATCAGAATACTACCGGCGGATAAAGGCAACGCCACTGTAATCTTGAGTGCAGAAGATTACCATCAGAAGGTATTGAGTCTGCTGCAGGACCCGGCATATAGGCGCCTACCACGTGACCCCAGAGTCGGTAGCAAGAAAAACAGCCACATTAATTAAGAAGTCCAGCCTGCCTCAAGAGTTACATAAATCACTCTTATCCCAAGCAGCAGTTCCACTGAGGCTATACGGCCTCCCAAAAATCCATAAGGAGGGAGTGCCACTACGACCCATAGTGAGTGCTATAGGGTCCCCCACTTATTTCTTGGCAAAATATCTTGCCAAACTGTTATCCCCCTTAACGGGGAAGGGCGAGCACCACGTGAAGAATTCCGCCAAATTTGTCAAGACCCTCTCGAACCTGAAGACCGAACCGAAGGATATCCTCGTCAGCTTCGATGTGGTGTCTCTCTTCACACGAGTTCCACTTGAGGACACCTTGGAACTACTAAAACAACATTTTGAGCCTGGCATCCTGAAGCCATTCCACCACACATTAACATCAACGTATTTCCGTTACAAGGGGGAGACGTATGAACAAACGGACGGTGTGGCCATGGGTTCCCCGCTCTCTCCAGCAGTAGCCAACCTCTTTATGGAGTACTTCGAGGAAAAGGCACTCAACTCGGCACCACTACAGCCAAAATGTTTTTTCCGATACGTGGACGACACATTCGTGATTTGGCCTCACGGACCTGAGGCCCTAATGGAGTTTCAAGATCACCTAAACAGCATACATCCCAACATCTGCTTCACAATGGAGAAGGAGAAAGAGGGATCCCTTCCCTTCTTGGACATCCTGGTGAGCTGCAAACCCAATGGCACATTGGGACACAGTGTGTATCGCAAACCTACCCACACCAACCTATACTTAAATGGGATTAGCCACCACCACCCCTCCCAACGACAAGGAGTGTTGACCACTCTGATCGACCGGGCAAGAGCCATTGCTGACGAAGATAGTTTAGGGGCAGAAATCAGGAACCTACGCCTCTCGTTCCGACAGAACGGCCACGGAGAACGAGAAATCGGCAGGGCCCTGAAAAGGGCCGTTTCCGGGAAAGCGAAGAAGCCGGAAAAAAAACCAGTAGCCACGGCATGTATACCCTTCCTGTCAACGATTTCTGGGAGGATCTCGAGGATTCTAGGCAGACAAGGCATCAGGGTGGCACATGAACTGCCACCAAAAATCCAGAGCTTCCTACCGCAGAACAAGGACCAACTAGGCCTCAAAACAGCCGGAGTTTATAAAATCCCTTGCTCGTGCGGCAAGCATTACATCGGCCAAACGGGACGGACAATAGAAACGCAAATCAAAGAGCATTCAAGGTGCATCCGCCTAAATCAGCCAGAAAAGTCGGCAATCGCAGAGCACAGCATATCCACAGCCCATCGAATTAACTTCACGGAGGCCAAAGTAATTGCCAAGGCCAATGGTTTTTGGGATAGGCTAGTGAAAGAAGCCATTGAAATCAGAATTGAGAAAAACAACATTAACAGGGACACGGGATTCCCACTCAGCAAGGTGTGGAATCCCATACTCCCCAAAATCACGGAATGCCATAGGCCGACCCAACAGCCAATGGGGAACGAGCCTCCAATACCGGAGTAGTATATATACATGGACGAAAGAATGGTACGGCACTCAGGAGACCCCTGAAGATGGCACTTGAAGAAGGTGCCAAAACGTCGGTAGACAACATATTCACCTGGCTGGAAACCCGGGAACTCTTCACCTCATAATGGTAGAACTTTTATACAAACGAGTGTAGAAAGAGTGATAAGTTTTTTCATCAAAAGTAAATTAAAGTATGCTTGAATTAAATCCAAGTGAGAGAAATAAGTTCACTGAAGAAGCCCTGATTGCTTATACCAGATCAATAAATTATATGAAAAATGGTGATTTTGAAAATTCACCCATGAAGTATTTCTCTGCACTAAACCTAAAATCTGATGTACTTGAGTATGCTAAAGTTGTCCAAGCAGTCAAAGCTGCAAATGTGACATTAAATAATGATTTTCTGTATGATGAGATTTGTAATGTTAATCTAATCCTTCCTTCTATAAAAGATCTACAAATTCCAGTTGACAGAAAGTGGGTGCTTATTTTTAAAAAGACAGATTATTGAATTGCCAGAGTTATTATCATTTATTGTATCAATTTCCATTAGTAATGCATATGTAGAAAGTTTTTTCTATAATGAACAATACGTGGAGTTATGAGAGAAACAAGTGAAGATATAAAAATGAATTTTTATAACCAACTTTTATATAGTTTATACTTTAATATGAATCAATACTATAATATAATTAAGATAATCTTTCTGCTTTCATAGGCTTAAAAAGTTGCAAAAGTGTCTAACAGCGGTTGAATGATGTGAGGGTCTCTCTATTTAACCTTTAATCTTTTTACAGTTGTGAGAATGGCCGACAGAAGTAGAGAACTGTAAGAATGTTTAGAATATAAGTAGTAAGAAGATTGATAGCATATTTTGTTTCATTAATGAAAATACTGACTTATACATTCATATTGCTTAAAATCAGTGAAAATATACTGCTAGTTCAGAGTAATTCAGCTTTAGATACTAGTAGGAGTGACACTTAAATATTTCCTATTTTAGTAACCTAACTTAAATGACTAAATAATAAATTGTTCTTTTCCTAACATCACATCAACCATTCATATAAAACCACTGTATAAGGATAGTTAGCTGAAGAATTGCTAAGCTACAACACAACACTTTAAAATGTTTTATTTAAACCTGTTCAAATTAACATCCTTTAAAACAGCATTACCTATCTTAAATAGTAAAAAAAGGAATATGATACTTAAATGTGAGGGTTTTTAGAAAAATGCAAGAATAACTGGTCTTAAAGGTCTATAATTAGAAAAAATTTCATCCAAAGTAAAAAATAAGCCAAGTAAAAAGTTCCAACGAATAAAATTATGTTCATGGCACAAACTACATAAATATAGTCAGCTAAAGTAGTTTTCAAATGAATTTTCAATGTGAACTATTCCGAGAAGATCACATTTACGATTATTAATAGTAGAGTAATACAAATGTGATTATAATGTAATAATAATAAAATGTATGTATAAGGCAATATTATAAGAGGAGTGATAAGAATTTAATAATAATAAAATCAATCAAAAGCTTACATGTATCTTGATTTTCCATACGTAATTCTTAATGAAGCTCATAGGGAAAATAGTTTTTAGAATAATCTTAAATGAATAAAGATAAAAAGTTTTTAAGATAAATAAAAACATACTATCAATAATAATTACAATAAATAAAAACTTACAAATATTAGCAGAATAATTCCTTGAAAAACAGAGGAATTCTTGTATCAATACAAACTCACATTAAAATAAAGAGACTTCTATTAAACAATGACAATAGTTTGTTTAATCTCATTGCTATTATGCACGCATCTATCTTCCCATGCGAATTCAAATACACATTTATCGCAACACCAACAATAGGATCTGGTGGCCGAGGTGACTAAATCACTCGTCTTACGTTATGGCAAGGTGGTTCAAACCCTGCAAGCAGCTTCGGATTTATATATATATATCATTATATACAGACGTTCCTTAAAGAGGAGGAGGAGGAGGATATAACATACTAGTAGAAGGTGCTTGCATACTGCAAGAATTTCATCTCACCTTCAAAAAACATTAATTTTTCAGACAGATATTTCATCATTACAAATATTCTATTAATTCTAAAGATTTCACCTACGCAGCGATTTTCGTTTTTTCCCACATGTAAAAATAATAGTTTAAAACAATCCCCAAATGTTGCAATTTTAAACATTTTACACTTTCTCCATTATGGGGTACTAATGCTATACATTTAAGCCAAATTTTAAAGTTGTAGCACTTCTAGAAGTAAAATAATATTTTTCTAATTGTTAAAAATTTAAACATTTTTAACGGCTGCCGCAA
This sequence comes from Tanypteryx hageni, assembly GCA_028673005.1. Classification (NCBI taxonomy): domain Eukaryota; kingdom Metazoa; phylum Arthropoda; class Insecta; order Odonata; family Petaluridae; genus Tanypteryx; species Tanypteryx hageni. The sequence goes on from CM054112.1 coordinate 268,589,266, forward strand.
TAAATATATGGTGAGATTGAAATGTTTATTTGTGCAAATGCACTGTTCTGTAAATAATTTGAAAATTGCAGCTTCCTAGCTCATCCCATAGTACCTACAAAATTATTAAACTTTAATGTTCAAATGGGGTTAAAACAACCCCTAAAATTTACAATTTTAAAATTTTCGATTTTTATAGTTGGTTATGAGAAAAGTTCTATAATCTTGCAAAATTTCAGCTTTCGATTCTTATTAGATTGGTCTACACACTGGATTGCGTTTTCCCATGCTAACTTATGGGAGATATTCCGGGGTCTCTGGAGTCGAACCCAAGACCTTGTAAGCAAAAGTGACAATAATTCCTGCTAGATATTGCGGCCCTCTAGCAACACTGAAAATTTCATCTTTCTAGCTTACCGGCAAGTGCGCATAATTAATTTACAAAAATGGCGCAATGCTTTTCTTATGGGAAAAAACGCAACTTTGGAATTTCTGGAGTCGAACTCATGTCACTTAGGTAAGAAGTCTCATTTTATCTGAAAGTTTCTCCATCATAGCCACAAAAACTAAAACTTTCAGCTCTCTAGCTCTTGTAGTTTGGGCTGGACATTAGTATCCTCCTATATGTTATCATTATATATCGACGACTCTTACAGAGGAGGATATAACATATATATAACATACTAGTAGTTGGTGCTTGCATACTGCAAGCATTTCATATCACCTTGAAAAAACATTCATTTTTCAGACAGACATTTTATCAGTACAAATATACTTTCTATTCTAAAGATTTCACCTCCGCAGCGATTTCCGTTTTCCCACATGTAAAAATAATAGTTTAAAACAATCCCCAAATGTTGCTATTTTAAGAATTTTACACTTTCTTCATTATGGGGTACTAATGCTACACATTTTAGCCAAATTTTAAAGTTGTAGCACTTCTAGAAATAAAATAATATTTTTCTAATTGTTTAAATTTAAATAATTTTTAACGGCCGCCGCAATTCATATATGGTGAAATTGAAATGTAAATTTGTGCAAATTTACTACTCTGTAAATAATTTGAAAATTTCAGCATCCTAGCTCATCCCGTAGTACCTAAACAGTTAACTATTTGTTTAAACTTTAAGAATTTTTAACTGGCGAACAAATTAAAATATCAAAATTTGTATAGTCCCTATTTCTTTTTTTTAAGAGTTCTACTTAAAAACAAAATTCAGCTCCGTAGCACATTCGGAAATGCCTAAACCCTGAAAATTTCTTTAAACAATTGCGAATTTTTAGCGGCCGCATTGGTTCACTTTTTCATGATTTTCGTTTTTTCTAGTCGGTTTTGCACAAAATCCTACCTAAGGATAATATATATAGGAGGATACTAATGTCCAGCCCAAACTACAAGAGCTAGAGAGCTGAAAGTTTTAGTTTTAGTAGATATGATGAGAAACTTTCAGATAAAATGAGACTTCTTACCTAATAAACATGAGTTCGACTCCAGAAATTCCGAAATTGCGTTTTTTCCCATAAGAAAAGCATTGCGTTATTTTTGTAAATTAATTTTGGGCACTTGCCGGTAAGCTAGAAAAATGAAATTTTCAGTGTTGCTAGACGGCCGCAATATCTATTGAGATTTATTGTTACTTTTGCTTACAAGGTCTTGGGTTCGACTCCAGAGACCCCGGAATATCTCCCATAAGTTAGCATGGGAAAACGCAATCCAGTGAGTAGACCAATCTAATAAGAATCGGAAGCTGAAATTTTGCAAGATTATAGAACTTTTCTCATAACCAACTATAAAAATCGAAAATTTTAAAATTGTAAATTTTAGGGGTTGTTTTAACACCATTTGAACATTAAAGTTTAATAATTTTGTAGGTACTATGGGATGAGCTAGGAAGCTGCAATTTTCAAATTATTTACAGAGCAGTTCATTTGCACAAATAAACATTTCAATCTCTCCATATATACATTGCGGCAACCGTTATAAATGTTTAAATTTTAAACATATAGAAAAATATTATTTTACTTCTAGAAGTGCTACAACTTTAAAATTTGGCTCAAATGTGTAGCATTAGTACCCCATAATGGAGAAAGTGTAAAATGTTTAAAATTGCAACATTTGGGGATTGTTTTATACTATTATTTTTACATGTGGGAAAAAACGAAAATCGCTGCGGAGGTGAAATCTTTAGAATTAATAGAATATTTGTAATGATGAAATGTCTGTCTGAAAAATGAATGTTTTTTGAAGGTGAGATGAAATGCTTGCAGTATGCAAGCACCTTCTACTAGTATGATATATCTCCACTGTAAGATACGTCGATATATAATGATGTTATATCCTCCTATGTAAGAAACGTCGATATATAATGATATATATAAGGCGAAGTTAATATAAAAGTTGGTAATAAAATGAGTATTGATCTTGTAAAAGCTGAATGAATTAATGGTTAAGCTTAATTTTGACATGTTTTGCTTAAGCTTTTCAGAATATATATTGAAAAAATCTGATGTGGCCACCACATGACTTTCTCCATATCAGTAATATTTCTAAAAATTTCAAATAGGTTAGATAATAAATATTTTAAGAAACTGCGAGAAAATTTTAGACTACAAAGAACAGAAATAAACTCAAACTATAGCCTTCTGATATTGGATATAGCCACAAAGCTCCAAAAATTAAGAAAAGAAATTGGAGCATTACTAAGATGTAACTAAGCGTCAATTGTTAACAATAGTCATCAGTAGGTGGTGTGGTGGTGGCAGCTAAAATAGAAGATATCTCTTAAACAATGTATTACATGGAAAAATGTTTCAAAGGTTGTAGGAAAATAAATTTCCTACAACTTTTATTCAAATACATTTTTACATTTACCAAATATTAAAGCAAATGCTGGTAATAATTTTTGTAATAGAGAAAAAAGTCTGCTATGATCGTGAATCGAGCCTGGGCCTTCCACTTGCCAGGTGGATATTCTACCTCTGAACTATCATAGCAGATCAATTTTCACGTTTATTAACGTGGATGTTTTCTTGGTTGGGACAGAACTAGCCAAGCTAGTATCAAACTGCTCCAACGGATGTCCTCGAAGAGATACACCAAAGAAAACTCCTCCCTCTCAAATAGTGAGATTGCCAAGCAAGAAATTGATGGAATAAAGCGATCTAAAGATCCTATGCAGACAGGCATAAGCTGTAATGCTGGGAATAATTTTGAAATGAGAAAAAAGTCTGCTATGACCGGGAATTGAACTCGGGTCTTCCACTTGCCAGGCAGATATTCTACCACTGAACTATCGTAGCAGATCAATTTTCTCATTTCTTAACGCGGATGTTTTCATGGTTGGGACAGAACTAGCCAAGCTGGTATCAAACTGCTCCAATGGATGTCCTCGAAGAGATACACCAAAGAAAAGTTCTCCCTCTCAAATAGTGAGATTGTGCTACATGTACACACCTTATATAGTAGCGTATTCTACTCAGTAGGCTGTTTATCGCAATTATTGTCACTGAGAGAGTAGAATTACCACATTTTTCAATAGATAACGTGCACCTAATGTATAATGCGCACCTCAATATTTTCACTGTTTATTAAAATGTTGGCATAACGTGTAGTCGAAAATTTTCTGCTAGGTATGATTTAACTCCCAAAAACATTGAATAACTAAAGGAAGGTGTTATTTATTTTATCTAGTTTTCAGTTTTAGAGATCGCTGCCTAAAGAGTCCTTCTGTGAGTTGCCACGTTTAAAACTTGACTGTGTTTGAATACAGAAGCATTTCATGACTCCATCTGTATAGTATGGAAAATATGTGGCCTTTTACTTTTTAAACTATTAATTAAAATCAGGTGAAAACTCGAGACAAATAAATACTGCTCAAATAAGAAACTTTCTTTTCCAACAGCTTCTTTTTTATTACGCTTTAAGATTGTAGTAAATTATTTTTGAACTTAGAAATTTTATATTTTTAAGCTATGAAAATTCGATTTCAAATAATTGCATACATTGAGGCTTTAAAAGAAAATGAGATGAATTATCATGAATTAGTCATCAAGATGGCAAAAAGTGTCACAACGCTAGAGATGAATAAACTTTTATTCGCTTTTAATGTTTTCATTTTTTCTTATGACCATTTTTGCCAGATTTTGATATTTTTTGTATAGATAACATGCGCGTTATCTACCGAAAAATATGGTATTATCTTAAACACCAAGGAGGCTTTTGTTGTTGCACTAGTGTATTTGCCCATGAAAAATGACGAGTCACCACACACCCATCAACTAAATTTCTAGATCATAATATTTTGCTAACATCTGTATTTAGTATTCATGGGAATACATTATTTGAATAACTGTCACATTTTTCAATCATAACCCACTCCCACACATACTATTTACAGTAAATAATCACCATGCCACAGTAATTTTGTGCCATACAAAGAAAAGATGAACTCCCGGACCAGGCTGCCACTAGCACCATCTTTTGGTAGCGGAACTAAGCTTCGCTTTTGCAACCTTCCGGTTTTTGGGTCCCTCCGGATTTTGGGATTCCGGGTAAGGGGTCCCATATTGTATATCTTTTTTAAATATAATTATATCTAAAATCAAAATACATATGTATGTCGAAATTATATAAAAATGCATTTATTTCGATACTAACATGAGTTTTTATTATTCATTCAAGAAATCCCTGTTCTACTTATTTAGAAGATGAGTAACAATATTATAGTGTATAATGTATATATTTTAATGTGATTAATTGACTAGTTGAGATTCAACCTCTCTACAACCATAATATTTTGCATTCACTTAACATTTTTACTTTAAATTGTTGATGCTCTTCCAATTTCATTAAATAGCGACATTTAAAAAATAAATGCATGATGATTTTAAATCATATATCCTAAAATCAGAGGTGCCTTTATGAGTACAGTAGAGTCTTGATTATCCGAGGTAAAGTGGACCAAGCTAACCTCGGATAATGATAAACTCGAATAAAACGGAAGTTTCATTTTTTAGGTATTGAAAATAGGCCAATGTATGTCCAGAAAATTTATTTTATACATATGTAACTAAACTAAAAGAACAATTTACTGATATTAGTTAAACAAAATAGTCTTTTTATGATATCAGCCTAACTTTGTTCGATCGCTTTTTGGCCGCCATTTGGTCTCTAGAGACACCACAACACGCTTTCTTTTCCCACTCATTATTCAGTAGTCAAGAAACGTATAACTATTATAGGGCAAAAAAATGATGAATGTCAAGGATGGACAAGTCCGTGGATATTGAAGTGTAGTTTACTGTCTCCTCTTTACTGAGGTTTTTCGACAACTGACTCGATGATCTGAGCCTCCGTCGAGAGGATCATGCCTCGGTTACATACATTGTTGCGGCTGAAAACTGTAGTCGTGAGGAGTCATGATTTACGTGTGGTAAATAACCTGTGACCTTGACCGCAAGCTAAAAACAACAATGTATTTAGAGGGGGCTGCCTCGGTTAACACGGAAGCTCGCATAAGCAGGGCTAGGATAATCGAGACTCTACTGTATTAAATATATTTATCATTTGATTTTATCTCCTCGGGTTTCTTCTTAAGTCTCAAGGTTTCAAACAATCTCAGGTTTATGAAGATCTTAATATAGGCCACCCTCAACTCAATCTCCAGTTCATGAAGATCTAAAAGTTGGCAATCCTAATTGTATATGTTCTGACGCCATTCATATCATGTGAAGTACCATAAAGCTCCATAAAATACAGTATATAACATCTTTTTGTGTTTCTAGAGATTTTGAATCTGAAGTTTTGAAACGAATTATATTGTATAACATGGGTTCATTACTGATTCATTTAACGCTGTTTCGCTCTACGTTGTGATTTTCTGGAATGGATTAATGGCGTTAATCAAGGACACACCGTGTGTGTATGTATGTGTGTGTGTGTATTGGCATATAAGACCCACTTTTTTTTCAGAAATATGACCCCCAAAATCAGCCCATGTCTTACACGCCGAAAGTAATATTATTAATGTTCTCAATACTGACACTAACGAGCACATTCATCCCCAAAATGGAATAACTGCCAGTCATTCATTGCAAAAACAATAAAAAATTCATTATTAATATTTAATAGTGAAACTTTTGTTAATATATACAGTAATACCATACAATGCAACATGAATTCCGAGGGCAGATTTTCATTATTATGCTTTAATACATGTCTGCCCACAGTGATTACAATTTTGGCATGTTTGCGATGTATTAGTTCTTAATGAACCCATTGAAAATTCGATTAATGCCACGGAACAGTAGAATTCATTTAGATGGCATAAATATTTTATACATATCTAGGGTAAATAACGTTAGTGTATTGTGATCCCAATGATTACAAAGGTGAAAAGATGTCTACGCTATTAATTATAAGCTACAGGTGATTCAATACGTAATAACTCATGGAAACCGAGTAGCAGCACATAATTTTGTCCACCTTCCACAGAAAAAAATGATTAGTGAATAGAGAAAACGAGGAAAAACTGAATCTGATGGGATAAGAGAAACATAGTCTTCGTAAGGTTGGTCTTCAATGGCCACAACTAAAAGAGGGAGTGATGGATAGTAGAACAGAGAAAGTTTGGTATTGCTATATCGAACAAAATCACTGCCAACTTCAAGCAGGGCATGTATACCTATACAAGTCTAGAAGCAATTATTTATGTTTTATATAATCCCTATTTATTTTATGAATGAAGTTTGTCTAAAATGTTATATTTAATTGTTATCACGCTGGAATATTTTCTGTAAATGTTGCCAGATACGGACTTTATCACACCTGGAAATTATACATGACGTGGCCCTTCATAAATGCCTTGGTGAACCAAAATACTTTTTCCCTGAAAAATCTTCCAAAAAAACTGCATTTTATATGCTGTGAAATATGATACATGTATATATATATATATATATATATATATATATATATATATATATATATATCTGGATGTCAACAAGGTGTTGGGATGAGGAAACCCAGTGAACACTCACCAATCAGACGACTTCAGGTTGGCGAGGCCCCGGGGATGTCCCTGGGGCCTCGCCAACCTGAAGTCGTCTGATTGGTGAGTGTTCACTGGGTTTCATCATCCCAACACCTTGTTGACATCCATATATCTATTTTACCTTTCCTTTTCCGTAAGCTGGTATATATATATATATATATATATATATATATATATATATATATATATATATATATATATATATATGGATGTCAACAAGGTGTTGGGATGAGGAATGAATGGAATGAAATGGTGCTCCAAAAAAACAACTTCTCTTTCGGAGGGCGCCACTACCTACAAATAAAAGGTACCGCGATGGGCACTCGCATGGCGCCCTCCTATGCCAATGCCTTCTTAGGTGAATGGGAGGAACGCTTTCTTGACGTTTCCCCCAGACCACTCCTATGGCTGAGGTATATTGACGATATTTTTCTTCTCTGGACACATGGACCCGACTCGCTACAATCCTTTTTACAACGCCTCTCATCCCACCCCACGCTTTCCTTCACCCACCACTTCTCTGCCTCCAACATCACCTTCCTGGATGTCGATCTCTCCATCCGGGAAAACAAAATCCACACCAGCGTGCACCTCAAGCCTTCCAACCGCCTTCAATATCTCCAGTTCAACAGCTGCCATCCCCTCCACACCAAAACCTCTATTCCCTATGCCCTAGCCCGACGAGGGCGGAGAATTTGCTCGGACAGAGATTCCCTGTCCGAGTACTGCTCCACCCTCGAACATGCCTTCTTACAGCGCGGATACCCGCCGGATCTGATCCGAGACCAAATCCGGCGGGCAGTCGCACCCGCCACACCTAACTCCCACCTCAATACCCACACCACCACCGATTCCACCCTCCAACTCACCCTAACCACCCTGTATTTCCCCGGCATCCACGACATTCTGAAAAACATCCTGAAAGCCGCCCACCTTATCCTCTCATCCTCCCCTCACCAGATCCCATTTCCCAGACCACCGATGCTCTCCTTCCGCCGTCCCCCTAATCTGGCAAACATTCTATGGAAGAAAGAACCCCCAGCATCCACGCCTTTACACCCTGCCGGATCTTACCCCTGCGGTAGACCCCGATGTCTAACATGCCCAATAAACCCCCCCTGCAACTCCTTCTCCAGTCCCACAACCAACATCACCTACCCCATAACTTCCACCACCAACTGCACCACCCGCAATATCATTTACCTCCTGAGATGCACCCAATGTCCCGCCTTTTATGTTGGCCTCACCAGCAATCCCCTCAACATCTGCATGAATGGCCACCGCAACAGCGTCATTCTCAAACGACCGCTGCCGGTGGCCGTTCATGCGAACAAACATAATTTAAAGTTCAACAACTGCTTCACAGTGAGAGTCATTCGCGCTCTCCCCGACAATGCTTCGGCTCCCCAACTCCGTCAGTGGGAGCTTTCGCATATCCATCTCCTTAACTCCTTCACTCCCCCAGGCCTCAACCTTCGATAGCTTTTCACACCCTTTCTGTCTTCTTCCAACACCCTACCCATCCCCAACCCCCTCCGTTTCCTCCAATCCTCGACCTTTCCGCACTACCCTTCCACCCCCATGCCTCCACCCAGTGTCACCGCCATCAGTTCTCTCTCTGTAGCTGAAGAAGGAGTAGTTCCGAAAGCTTTACGTTTGTGATGTTTCTGTGTTTTTGTGTTATTTTACGTGTGTCGCTTCGACATCCCCGGGGCCTCGCCAACCTGAAGTCGTCTGATTGGTGAGTGCTCACTGGGTTTCCTCATCCCAACACCTTGTTGACATCCATATATCTATTTTACCTTTCCTTTTCCGTAAGTTGTTATATATATATATATATATATATATATATATATATATATATATATATATATATATATATATATATATATATATATATATATATATATATGATAAACTTAAGGAAAAGAAAAGGTAGTGATGAGGGTGGCAACAAGGTGTTGAAGGAAGCCCAGCAGACACCAAGTTAGCAGGCTGCTGGAGGCGTTGAAGAGACACGTACAACACACGAACACAAAAAAACACGCAAGCTTATCAGGCCTATGCCCTTCTTCAGTGATATATATACATATCTATGTAAAAAGCTAAATAAAAACTCTAGATTCCCTCTGGAATGAGATACCATATCTGCCCGAATATAAGCCAATGTTTTTGTCAAAATCTATCATGAAAAAATCACCCCTTGGTTTAAATGCGAGTCCAAGAAAAATTTGGGGTTAGGGTTAAGTTTTGTAGTCATTCACAGATGGCAGCACATCTCTCATTGCCGTCACGTTAAAGAGATAGTACTATATTTTTCATAAAGTAAATATTTCACCTACGATGAATATTAATGTATAAATAATAAAGCTAGAATATTGAATTTAGCAGTACCTGTGTTTTGTTGCCATTTTTACCTGTTCTTTCATTTCTAAATGCTATTGGATATTTTCTTTCGTTTCTCATGGCTATGCACATGTATGATTAAGAATAGTTACCAATTTGCATTATTTTTCATTAGTCATTAAAAGAAGTCCCTATTAGTTTTACTTGGCTATTGTAGTTATTGCCATAGCCATTGTAATGTTTGTATGCATGTTAAAACCTCATTCATGGAATGGAGACAAAGGTTGTGTTAATTTTGGTTAAAGGAGAAGCTAGAAGAAATCAATGTATACTACTCAGATCAAGTGATTCACTGAAAAATGAGATAAGGTGGAGTTGGGACATTGGGGTTATTTTCTCAGCCAGTGGCTGACAACGCTCAAGTTATTCTTATATCTTAATCAAAAAGTTTGCAAGAAATATTGCAGGAGACCCAGCACAAAAAAGGACATTACCTGAGCATAGTTAAAATTAAATGTATCATCTCCGTGATGATGGCTACGTATAGAATTTAGATAACGAAGAACTTCGTCAAACTGATGAAGAAGGAAGAAAAAGGAAGCCATACACTGTCTTCCTTGAACAGTATCTCTCTCACTGCAGCTGTTTCCAACAGCTTGAAAGTACTGCTGAGCGATCTCCATTTCTTCTCTCTAGAGAACATATATAAAAGGTTTTCTGACTACTTATAAAATTATGCCATTTGATGAGGAAAAAATATGGCACTTATACAATCGATATTTATATAATCCATTCTCCTTACTGATCCATTTTTGTGTCCAATCACAGCATGAATGATACCTTTGAGAATATATTCTGAATGCTCAGAGGCATTCACATCTCTCATGAGATTATATGCCTCAGTTATATCCTCCTGAAATGCAAGAATATACTTTAGTAAAATTAATACATCTTCTAACAAGAAATATTAGCATAATACTAATGCACATCAACATTAAAAATTAATACATTAAATTTTATTAAAGTCTAAACAAATTTGTCTTATTGATAAAAAATACAACATATAATCCAAAAGTTCCTTGACAGATAATATATAAAATCACAGGCATCTGAACATATTCCCTTTTAAAATACTCTACTTGCCAAGCCATATACCATATTTACCCGAATCCAATATGACATTTTCCCCAAATTTCAGCTTGCAGAAATCGGGGATCATCTTAAAGTCGATTTTGAAGACGTATACCATCAATACATCATGGTCAATGGATCGCGTGTCAAAATGTAGCACTTCAATTTGTGGCGCATCAATTTGCCACCTGACAAACATGTCGCACGCCAATTTATCACTAGACAAATTTGTCACAAGACATTTGTCGTGAGACATATTCGTTGCGAGACAAATTGGAAGGTGAGACACAATAACCGGTGTACGGGAGGGGGATACACTTATTGAGTTGGGAGTCACCCTTTGCCATACACCATCCAATGTGTCTCGCATAATTTGTAAAGAGAATTACGATTCATTCTGGTATTATCTAACAAATATAAAAGTCTACTTCTGTCACATTGTACCTTTGTGGCTCCCTCTGTTATGGTATAAAAATGCAAATAACATGATAACAGTTAGAGATATATTTTTGAAATTTGGCAAGAATACTAAATTTGCATATTTTAAGGTGGTGACAAAAACAATCTCGAAAAATGTCCTGGGCTCAACTCGAAGGAAGACATTTCAATTTCCCATAAAATAACACGTAAAAATTGGCTTTTCGACATGCAAGCTTTTATTCTTATTGAGATCTAAATTAGAAAGAATTAACCTATGATCATCGGATTTGATCCATTTTAAAGAAAAAATTATAGTTTCTTATTCTCTTCATCTTTTTCTGGCGCTACAGATCGAAATTTCTCATGTTAAACATTTAATTCACATATTTTGGGGAAATCTTGCCATTTTAACGGGATGTTGCCTTGCCAACCCATTGCATTGTTAAACCTCAAAATCCTATTGTTATTTCAATCCTAATGGATGAAAGCATGCTTTAAATGTTTTTAATACGAGAGAGAGAGAAGGAATGAACAAACATGCAGGCTTTTATTCTTTTAGAGGTCTAAATTAGAAAGAATTAACCTGCGATCTTCGGATCTAAACCATTTTAAAGACATAATTATAAGGTTTCTTATTCTGTTCATCTTTTTCTGCCTACAATTAGTAATCTTTCATGTTAAACGTTTAATTCACATATTTTGGGGAAATCTAATAAATTTAATTGCCAACCATTTACATTGTTAAAACTCAAAATTCAACTGATTTGTCACATGCCAAATTCCCAAAATTTGTCTCCATTTGACATTTTTCTATTTCCACAGCTGAAACGAGCAATGAAAGGCCATTGCTATGCTGGCATTCAAGTCATAAAGACACCTGTGAGAGAGCAACTATGAACCATTCCAGAAAATGCCTTTCAGAGCTGCTTCAATGACCTTTAGAAATACTGTCAATGGCGCATTGATGCAGGAGGAGACTACTTTGAAGAAGACAAATGGCAATAGTGTGAAAGTATTTTGTATTCATTTTTATACAGTCGGTCCTGGATCTTTACAGACATAAGTTGTAGATTTTTTTTAGTGTTCCTCATAACTGAATTAGTGTTCATCCCTTCCCAAATGAATGATGATAAATGTAGGCCAAACTAATAATTCGCATTTCTCAAACCATTAATGTTCTCATTCTCTTCTAATATCTCCAGTCATCCAAAAATTTACCACACAAATAAAAACCTCTCCTACAGAATAGATATCAATTTTAACCCTTTGGATGGCAAAGAGCCGATCAAGCTGATGCTGAATGAGTTGCTAAGAATACCAAGGACTGATAGAGCCAATTGTCAGAAGTAGGTTTTACTCGTGCATGCACAGTAGAGCCTCGATAATCTGAGATAAACGGAACCAGAACCAACTCAGATTATCTGGAATTATTAAATATAAAGCGGTAAAAATAAAAAATATATGTACTTGGATATATTATTATTAAAAACAATGACAAAACAAAATTTAACCATCCTTGAGAAATAACACATAATAATAAATTAATGATAAAAAACCATTGCGAGTCTTTCGTTTCTTTACCATACATCTTTTTTCACTTCAATGTCTTGCCATCTTTTTAGGAAGAGAACTTCCACGGGAGATGCCTTGCGTTGCTGCTCCACATAAAGAAGTGCTGTCTCTAGCACCACCGCCACTTCACTGTGGGTTATTATTTGGATTGTTGACTGCTACTTTCTTCTTCGTCAGATGCCATGTCCATATTATCTCACACCATTCTTATAATTGCATCATTTGGCAGTTCGCGCTGCTCAACACTGTCTAACCATTCTTTAACATAATTTTCTTTAACACTTTCACTTCCCAACAGCTGTCTTATTAGGCTTGTGAGTTCCTTTTCGTCATTAAAATTTTCATTTTCCTGATTTTTGTAATAATTTTCATTTCATTTTCTTCATTGTCTACTTTCTTGCTTTCAAGATTTTGTCATATTTTTCAGGAATTCCACTATAACCCCTTGTCCTTCCATTTCTCCCAAAAGAAAATGCAGTCACTTCTTTCGATATTACTTTTTCAGACGGCACTCCAGCACCACTTGATTCAATAGCTGAATAACGCTGGTAATGTTGAGAGAAAAAAACATTGTTTTAATACCATAACTACACAATTTGTCTTCATCTGGGTGAGATGAGGATAGCTTTCCACAGCAATTTTTTTTTCAAAAGCCTATGTCAGATATTTCATCAGATTGGCAAAAATGTGTGGTATTATTAACACAATGTGGGAAAAGTATAATATTCCTAAAATTGTAAAAATTAGTGATTGTTTAACTCAATTATTGTTCCATAATGAAAAAACGAAAACCGGTCCCGAAGAGAAATCTTTAGAATTAAAGAAATATTCCTCATGATGAAATATCTCTCTGAAAAATTAATGTTTTTTCAAGGTGAGATGAAATGCTTGCAGTATGCAGGCAACTTCCAGATGAGCTGGAGAGATTCAAATGTTTATCTGTGCATATGCACTACTCTGTACATAACTTGAAAATTTCAGCTTCCTAGCTCATCCCGTAATGTCTAAACAGTTATCAATTTGTTTAAACTTTAAGAATTTTTAACTGCCAAAAAAAAAAATATCAAAATTTGTATAATCCCTAATTCGTTTTTTTAAGAATTCTACTTATAAAAAAAATTTCAACTCCGTAGCACATTTGGAAATACATAAACCTTGAAAATTTGTTTAAACAATTGCGAATTTTTAGCGGCCGCATTGTTGCACTTTTTCATGAATTTCGTTTTTTCTAGTCGGTTTTGCTCAAAATCCTACCTAAGAAAAAAATTTCGAATCTCCAGCTCATCTGGAAGTGCCTAAACATTAGTATCCTCCTATATGTATGTTATATCCTCCTCCTCTGTAAGAAACGTCTATATCATTATACTAGTAGGAGGTGCCAGTTAACTATTTGTTTAAACTTTAGTATCCTCCGATATGTTATCATTATATATCGACGACTCTTACAGAGGAGGATATAACATAATATATAGAAGGATACTAATGTTTAGGCACTCCCAGATGTGCTGGAGATTTGAAATTTTTTTCATAGGTAGGATTTTGTGCAAAACTGACTAGAAAAACTGAAAATCTTGAAAAAGTGTAACAATACGGCCGCTAAAAATTCGCAATTGTTTAAACAAATTTTCATGGTTTATGTATTTCCGCATGTCCTACGGAGTTGAAATTTTTTTATAAGTAGAATTAATTAAAAAACGAAATCGGGACTATACAAATTTCGATATTTTAATTTGTTTGGCAGTTAAAAATTCTTCAAGTTTAAACAAATAGATAACTGTTTAGGTACTACGGGATGAGCTAGGAAGCTGAAAGTTTCAAATTATTTACAGAGTAGTAAATTTGCACAAATTTACATTTCCATTCCAGAGGAAAAACCTTTAGAATTAAAGAAATATTTCTCATGATGAAAAATCTCTCTGAAAAATGAATGCTTTTTCAAGGTGAGGTGAAATGCTTGCAGTATGCAAGCACCAACTACCAGTATGTTATATGTTATCTGTTATATCCACCTCTGTAAGAAACGTTGATATATAATGATAATATATAGGAGGATACTAATGTTTAGGCACTTCCAGATGAGCTGGAGATAGGAAATTTTTTTCTTAGGTAGGATTTTGTGCAAAACCAACTAGAAAAAACGAAAATCTTGAAAAAGTGCAACAATGCGGCTGCTAAAAATTTGCAATTGTTTAAACAAATTTTCAAGGTTTATGTATTTCCGAATGTGCTACAGAGCTGAAATTTTTTTAGAGGTAGGATTTGTAAAAAAACGAAATAGGGATTATACAAATTTTGATATTTTAAGTTGTTTGGCAGTAAAAAATTCTTAAAATGAATGTATTTTCACGGTGAGATGAAATGCTTGCAGTATGCAAGCACCAACTACTAGTATGTTATATATATCATTATATATAGACGTTTCTTACAGAGGAGGATATAACATGATTCTATATAGATGTTTTTTTACAGAGGAGGAGGATATAACAGATAACATATAACATACTAGTAGAAGGTGCTTGCATACTGCAAGCATTTCATCTCACCTTGAAAAAGCATTCATTTTTAAGAGAGATTTTTCATCATGAGAAATATTTCTTTAATTTTAAAGGTTTTTCCTCTGGAACAGTTTTCGTTTTTTCATTATGGAACAATAATTGAGTAAAACAATCAATAATTTTTCATATTTTAGGAATATTATACTTTTTCCACAGTGGGTTAATAATGCCACACATTTCTGCCAAATTTAAAAATTTCAGCTCCCTAACTTGCCGCGTAGTGTCTAAACAGTTACTTATTTGTTTAAATTTTAAGAATTTTTAACTGCCAAACAAATTAAAATATCAAAATTTTTATAATCCCTATTTCGTTTTTTTTTTACAAATCCTACCTCTAAAAAAAATTTCAGCTCTGTAGCACATTCGGAAATACATAAACCTTGAAAATTTGTTTAAGCAATTGCGAATTTTTAGCATCCACATTGTTGCACTTCTTCAAGATTTTCGTTTTTCCTAGTCGGTTTTGCACAAAGTCCTACCTAAGAATAAATTTTGAATCTACAGCTCATCTGGAAGAGCCTAAACATTAGTATCCTCCTATATCCTCCTCCTCCTCTGTAAGAAACGTCTATATATATATAATATATAACATACTAGTAGTTGGTGCTTGCATTCTGCAAGGATATCATCTCACCTTGAAAAAGCATTCATTTCTCAGACAGATATTTCATCATTACAAATATGTTTTTAACTTTAAAGATTTCACCTCCGCAGCGATTTTCGTACAGAGTTGAAGGCTTCAGTAATAGCAGCTCGTAACTCAGTGTTGATGTTGTAACAACGTCCTGCCACTTTGCCTATTATGATTCCCCACTGGCTGTTATCGGGCGTGGTCAAGTTGGGACTTCATAGAGGCCATGATAGTGGTGATGTGGAGAACACCAACCAATTCACTGGTCTGGGAATGCTTTGTTGAAGAAGTCACAAACATTTAGCATGATATGGGCTGGCGCGCCATCTTGATGAAACCACTTCTGTTCCATGATCCCTCTGTTGGTCAGCTCTTTTGTAAGATAATGCCTTAACATTCCCAGATATAATACACTGTTGACAGGTCCGGCAAAGAAATACGGGTCAATGACATGACTGGCAGTTATACCTGCCCACAACATCATGTGTGGGGGGTTGTTATCCATCTCCAACGTGTAATGAGGATTCTCTTTGGAACAAAAAACAGCATTTTTGTAACACCACAAATACTGCAGAAGATCTTATGAATGACATGGCAATACATAAATCTCTATGTCAAACATGATGGTGCCATTGGATTCATAAAATATGAATCCATGTCAGAGAATGTAACAAATGGAGTGTTTATCTCCTGTTTCTGTTTCCCTAAAGTGTTTAATGCTAGTGTAAGTGATCTTAATGTGCCAGTAGTTGCACCCCCAGATGTTTCCCCAGGCATACCCCCAGTTGTGAGCTTTCCAATCACCAACTCAGTGAGTACCCTTGATCCACAAGTCACCCACTCAGATAGGGTGACACGATTACTAACTGGTTCCCTTAAGCCTAAGACCATGTGACTAGATGACTCAGGCTCTAGTAAGCTAACAGTATTATTAATTAATATTCAGTGTCTAAGTAATAAATTATCGGAGCTTGAAATGTTATCACACGATGAAAATCCAGATGTATTATGTATTTGTGAACATTGGATGTGTCATGTTTCTATCTCCATTCCAGGGTATACTTGTGCTAGTTCTTATTGTCGAACAGTACATAAACATGGTGGTGTTGTTATTTTGGTGAAAAACAGTATCAATTTAAGTGATTTTTCTTTTGACTTAACGCTTTTAAACCAAGAGCTATCCTTTGAGTGTGCAGCTATCAGTTTCAGCTACACAAACCTCAACTTTCTTGTTATCGTAGTTTATCGTTCGCCTATCGGCTGCCTAGATTATTTCTGGGACAAACTTGATAATCTTCTCTTTTCAATAACAAACCATGCTAAGAGGCCATTTTTAATAATTGCTGGCGATTTCAATGTTAATCTCTTGCTTAACAGCACAAATGAAAAAAAACTTAGAAACATTTTTAATTTGTACAACATGAAGGCTCTTGTGAGCAATCCAACTAGGATTACTCCCACATCTCA
This sequence comes from Tanypteryx hageni, assembly GCA_028673005.1. Classification (NCBI taxonomy): domain Eukaryota; kingdom Metazoa; phylum Arthropoda; class Insecta; order Odonata; family Petaluridae; genus Tanypteryx; species Tanypteryx hageni. The sequence continues at coordinate 268,606,419 of CM054112.1, forward strand.
GACACTCCTTGACAACATATTCACTAACTATGATGTCTCTAAAATATACACCTCAGTTTTTGATCCCTTAGTATCCGACCACCAAGCTATTCTTTCTAAGTTCTTCTTAGAGGAAACTGTGTCAAACCCCAGTCCTCCTCCAAGCATTCGATTGTTCTGTGACTTCAAATTCCAACTCTTCTCTTATCTTCTAAGCAGCCAAGATTGGTCTGTTATTTTTAATGCTAATTATTTTAATGACAGCTTTAATTTATTTTATGACAAATTCTTGTACCTTTTCAATGTTACATTTCCAATAGTTCCAGCTAAACCAAAGCCAAATTCTACACATGATTGGATCTCGCCTGAAATTCGTATGTTATCTGGCAACATCAAAAGACTTTTCTACAATGATAAGTATCTTGGTAATGAGGAAACCCACAGGCTGTATTCTGCTCTCATAAAGCAGTACAGGAATCTCATCAAAATTAGTAAAAGAACCTTTAATGACTCAAAAATTATGAATGCACCCAATCATACCAAGGCAGCTTGGAAAATTATAAATGAAGTTACTGGTTCCACAAAATTGATGTCCTTGCCAGTGATAAAAGGCATTGGCTCAGATGAAATTACAGACCCTTCACTCTTAGCAAATATTATCAACAGATTCTTCCTTGATTTACCTCTCACACCTACTCCTGATGGCACAACTCGACATAATCCAGTCATAAGAACCAACTTCTCAAATACTGAGTCTATGTACCTCCGACCCTGAAATGAACTGGAATTATCCACTTACCTCTACAAAGTTGGCCTCAAGAACTCTGCTGGATTAGATGATATCCCAGGTAAACTACTTAAAGCATGTCGAAAAACAATTATATCTCCACTTTTGTTCCTAATTAACCAGTCATTAAATCAAGGAATTTTCCCAGAAATTTTAAAAATCTCTAAGGTAATTCCCATCTATAAAAACAAGGGTGATAAAACCCAAATAAATAACTACAGACCTATATACTTGTATCACAATTTTCCAAAATATTTTAATATGTTTTCTGTGCTAGACTACTGGAATTTCTTGAATAATGTAACATCCTGTCAAGCTGCCAATTTGGATTCAGGAAAGGGAAATCCACAGAGCAGGCTCTATTTTCTGCTATTAACTGCATCATAGAACAACTGAATATGAGAAATAGTACTCTGGGGGTTTTCTTTGATCTCAGCAAAGCCTTTGATTCAGTTAATCATGATCTCCTATTGGCTAAGTGTGATAAGCTAGGTGTTAGAGGTGTGGCCTACAACTGGCTAAAATCTTACTTAAAAAATCGTCAGCAAACTGTCTCCATTGTCAAGGAAGGCAAAATATATTTCTTTGACCCTAGTCTAGTACTCTCTGGTGTGCCACAGGGGTCCATTTTAGGCCCTGTCCTCTTCCTAATTTTTATTAATGATTTACCAGAGAACCTTATGAATAAAGTGTGTAATAATGTTATTATGTATGCCGATGACGTGAATGTTTTAGTTTCCAATCCTATTGACAAAACACTAGTAGACAGTAGCAGGGTGGTTTTGCAGGCAATGCCTGAGTGGTGTAAGGGCAATCGACTCTCCTTAAATGAAAGTAAAACACTGGCTATGTTTTTCTCCTCCTCGCATAAACGGTGCCGAAATTTATACTCCTGCCTTGACCAAGATATGATGAGTTCTACTGAGGAGTTCAAATTTCTAGGTGTCTATATTGACCCTCTACTGAAATGGTCTCATCATACTGACAAGTTATGTAAAAAGCTAAACTCTGTTTATTATATTCTATCTGTCTTGAAGCACTCACTTAGTATCAAGGTATTAAAAAAAGTATATTTTGCTTATTTCTATTCACGTGTTGCCTATGGCATTGTCCTCTGGGGCTCCTCCTCCCAATTAATTGAGGTTTTTAAGATCCAGAAAAAGATTGTCAGGCCAATGTGCAATGCACAATTCAGAGCACACTGCAGGCCCCTATTCAGAAGATTAGGACTCTTGACTGTTCCCTCTATTTATATATATAATGCTGTATTGTTTGTGAGGCAAAACATGTCTGACTATGAGAAAAACAGTAATTTCCATAATTACAACACAAGAAGAAACGATGATCTCCATGTTATACAACAAAACTTAAAAGTTTGCTCTCAAGGACCAAAAGCAAGATACATTAAATTTTATAATGCTCTGCCTGCTGCAATCAAAGAAGTAAGCTCACTCCAGTCATTCAAGAAGCATGTTCATGAGCTCCTTGTGACTAATTGTCTTTACAATATTAGCGATTTTACGTCTGGTGCTTGAGATAGTTTGTGTTTTTGTCCCCTTTTTAATGTTTTTGACGTGTTCTATGCATTATTTTGTAATGCCTTTTTGAACAAATAAACTTATTATTATTATTATATCATGAAAATAAATCAGGGGTATGAAAGTGACTTCTCGGACAACCTGTATACTACACACAAAAAATTTATCATTCCAATGGATATGAGAATAACCAATTGACATTTAAAAGCTTTTTCATAAAGGTACTTTATGCAAAATTGCCAATTATTTGTTTGAAAATTATATATTACAATTTGCACGAAAAGGCTCTTGGGAGTAAGGAAGGAAATATCAATAGCTGACTATATAAATAATTAAATAAAAAACTTACCTGCATAATGTAATAGATAACTAAATTAAGCCTTGCTTCTGGTATGGTACCCACAAGTGGTGGTAATATTTGTAAGGCACCTTCTCCTCTTTGAAAAACAACACTGTTATGTTGTATGATATCTCTGTAGCAGTTGAAGCCTTGAGATGTTTGATCCTGAAATAGTTTTATAAAGCCATGTATACTATATATATGTATACTTTATTTTAGAGTACACAGATTTATGATTGTCAGGAGGAAATTAATGTGATAGCAAACAGAATTTCAAACAATAGTTATAGGTAGTTTTTGGTAACCAAAATTTCTGACTTTTGAAAGACAAGCAAATGGACATATCTCATTAGGAGCCTCCGATATATGTATCATTAATGAAGTATAAATTGAAGCTCAATTAGACCCTTACGTAAAGGGAATTTTCTAAATGGTTACCAAATACGGACCAAAAACAAGTTGAAGAATTTTAGCCAAGTTCTACTACTCTCCAAGCCTCATAAAAACCAAGTTGTTTCTGAATGTGAGTCCATTACATTATTAATCACTTAACTTAAAAGTTATAAAAAAAACTGTTTATATAGAATTGTATTTCATTCATCCAATCATAAATCCAATCATTTTCTACTTTGGTCAAACTGAAAAGAATGTACTTGGAAACTCTGTGTACGCCGACATGAAGTATACTCTTGTTATATCCAGTTATCACCAATAAGGATTGGTGCTTTGTGGTGAAATACACATGATTTTCTAACCATTTTAAGGCTATCAATAATTAATTAGTAAAAATTTAATAAATTATAAATAATAATAAAAAATTTATAATACCTGATTCACAAAACAGCCCTTACCAGCCTATGAGCCTAACAACAATAACAAAGATGACCCCATTCAAACATCCTCAGCAGAATTCAAACCTATAATCCTAGTAATGGGAACTAGAAACACACTGATCACCCCTCTACCAAGAACAATGTAATTATCATGATTGATTACGTCTATATCTCATAAAAACTCTTTATTTTGAAAAAAAAAAAAACAAATTATTTTTAGTTAATTTGAACTGAAAAAGAGCCATTTTTTATATTTTGTGTCACACTGGCAAAGTTATGTTGACCTTGAGAGCAGATATTTTTCAAGTGACAATTAGAATAATATACCACTTATAAAATAAAACAATTTGTAAGTTTTCTTCAAAATAATTATAATCAACTACTCAGCATGAAAAAATAAATGAAATGATTCTCTACCTTGATAGTCTTGATTTCAGCTTCAGCAGCTTTCCCATCATAGAGTTGGTAATAAATACAAGCCTTAAGGTTTATGGAAATAGCAGAGTCTGGATAATGTTGCAAATATGAATGCAGAACTTCCTGAGCTTTCTCCAGATAACCTGTTTTGTAATAACAGTAAGCTTGGTAAACCTTTATAGCCAGAAATTCTCTGAAAATGGAAAGTATATGTTACTAACACAACAAAAAGTACCCTTTGCTCTAGTAAGAAATCAATTAAACTAGGCAAATGACCAAATGCGGCATATGATAATCAACTTAAAAAATAAAGATTATGAAAATGGCAAACCTATGATCCAACAAAATTGCTTTATATATATCCAAGGCTTCCTGATAATGTGCCTTTAAGTAATTCCAAGAAGCAATACTAAGTCGATCTTCAATTAACTCTCCCAATTTCTGTTCATATTCCGCTGTCTTAGTTTCATCAGAAAATTTATTTGTTAAATGAAGCAGCAATCTGTATTTTAATCTACTTTCAGGAGCATTTTGCACAACCTGAGATCAAAAGAAATACAACATCAGTTTTTAAACTAAAATAATGAGTATACAAAATGTTTCTAATCAAGCCAGCTTTAGCAGCATTATAAATTTACTTTTATTTTTGGCATTAAGGTGGAATCAAGTCCAAAAATATCAACTATTATTTTTAATACATACCTCATTTGATTCAGCATACATCCCAAGAAAAAAATAACAGCATGCTAAATTTACATTGACTTCCTGTAGCTGAAGATTTTTGGCAAGTTTTTCATACACTGTTAAGGCCTGCCTGTATTCACCCAAATGAAAGGAACAATATCCAATCCACATGTCTACATCATTAGTATTCTTCATAAGACCTCGATTGAACTGCAACAATTTGTTTATTAAATATAGTCTAGATTCTCATTAAATGATAATATTACAAGTCCTGAAGCAAAGTGTGTTGATGTATATAAAAGGCAGATTCAAGCAAAGCTTAGCACCTTGTGGATAAAACAGCTAAAGCCATATTCATTATGTTTCTACATTGAGGCACAATGGTTAAATCATGATTTATGACTGCACATAATTATTTATAAAGCCATCATACACACATCACTATTTTAAAAAAACCTCAACATCATAGGAGCAGCTAACTACCATAGAGTTAGAGTACTTCTAAAATGATTCAGCAAAAAATTTGTTTATTGAAAAGAATTACAATAGGCGCTGCTTAATGTGATCACATTTGGAAATTGTATTTTGATTCTATTAAGCGGCAATTCTATTAACCGAAAATCAAAGGAATAGTACAGGATTGAAAAATTATAATAGTATACACTATATATAATGCATTTTATTACATATTATGAAGAAAAACTTTCATGGACAAAATATTTATCACATCTGTACATCCATTGTCCATTGATAATATATGACAATACTATTGCACTCACACTTTGTAAAACAGTTATTATTTAAAATAGTTACTTATTTTATTTTGCTTCAAATTGTCACTACAGTCTATTGAGTGTGTTTTCAAGGCTGTACAACAGTCTCAGTCACATTCGGTTGCACCACCTTCTTCTAATGCTCTCCTCAATATGTTGACAGCCTCACAAGTTAACAAGCTAACTGGGATTCGTTCAGGTTCATCGTCATTTTCCTCATTGCCTACCTCCTTGGGGTGATTGTTGGTGACAGGTCTTGCAATATCTTCGTCTGTTAAGGCTGCACTAACTTGTAGGTCACGATCTATTTCCACCCACTCATTCAACTCCTGCTCCCCTATGTCATCAGGCTCCCCCACTATGTCCAAATCTTGACACTGTTGAACTTCATCACAACACATTAATCCTGATTTTCTATAGCAATTGACAATACAAGTGTCAGTAACTTTATTCCAGGCTCCCATTGTCATATGAAGTGCATCTAGAATAGATATTTTTTACGATGTCTGATGAAGTTCCTAAACTGTCATCTATAGATTGGATGATTCTTTACCTCATATCTGATCTATAAAAGATCTTTAATGTTTTTATAATTCCCTGGTTGAGGGGTTGAATTAGTGATGTTGTATTTGAAGGAAGATAACTAATTCAATACAATTTAAGTTCAAGTTTGGATGAGCTGGGCAGTTGCCCAAAACTAGTGCAATTTTTTTCTTTTTTACACCCAAATGCCTATCCCAGTTGTGCAGGTAATCTTCAAATATGGAAGCTGTAACCCAAGCATCGGTGTTGTTGGTGTATTCAATGGGTAAGTTTTTAACTCCTCTGAAACATCTAGATTTACTTTTACCTATCAATAAAAGCTTCATTTTTATTATTCCTGTCATGTTGCAGGTTAACAGAACATTAATTCTATCCTTAATCTTTTCCCTGCACAAGCATAAGCATTTTTTTAAATCATGCTATGATCTTGGGTGTCCTTGTAGTCAAGCCCCATATTAAAGATATCCTCTGAACTGTACGAGTTTAATACAGTTTGTCAAGTTGTTCTTACCCAGTTTTCAGCTGCCGAGAAATTGGAATCTTACTTCTCTCCATGAAGTTTTCTATAAACAATGCAGTGCCTCTCCTTCTATCTCATCAGCCATCCATCAGTTGCTTTAAAAACTTCTTTTAATTTTTCACCAAAATCCTTTTTTGTAAAAGGATCCTACAGTTGATGGGAGCGCTCATTGAGCTGGCCTGCTTGAACCAAACCAGCACCACTCTATCAGCAGGTTGACAATTCCCTTTGCGATTCCTTTTCCTGTTTTCACTAGTCCTGTTACTGTTCAACGTTTCACGAGATTTTAACAATTTCGATAACGATGACTGAGGCACTCCCAACTTAGCAGCCACTTCCCTTTGTGAGAGACTGCTTAAGTTTAACTCATCATATCTGTCTATAAGACACAACTTTTATTTTACACTCAAATCGGTTCTTTTCTTACCGACATTTTTTTAAAAATGGAGAAAATGTAGAAATGGTTAAAAATCAAGCACTGATTAATGAAGACTAACACCAACAGATTCAAGTGAGATACTAATTGAATAAAGAAGAAAGAGGCAGACTGCAAGTAGAAAGTTGAGGTTGGGGGCAGAGCTACACCAAGGTTGTTTTGTGCATGGGTACAAAGTCGGAAACGGTCTTCCATGCAGATTTTAAACATTTGGGATTTCCAAGACTCGATAAGAGGAAGAATGCAAAAGAAAGAGAAGACAACAACTACACAGAAAGAATAGTTTTATGATACCATGTGCAAAAATCCGCTGCGACAAAGCTTTATTCTTCCGGTGAAAGGATTTGTGGTAAAGGTGAATGGCACTGTATCACAGAACTGCTGACTCAGCTGGAGACTCTTCCTAGGGTAGGGATAGCAATTAGCAGAGTAATGCCCCCAACCTGCTGCCATCTCCTACAGTGAACCCATTTACGATCGCCTCGAAAACCTTTCCAACCGACAGCAGGACAATGCGACCGCATATTGCAAGGGTTCGGAGGTTAATTTTGTTTGGAGGATTTTAGGTCGTTCTGGTATTTCCAACTTTCTTTTCTTGCTTTAACATACGGGTTCTAGAAGAAAAGCGATGACACTTTCATACTCAGAAGATATGACTCACATTCCAATAATATATAAATGAATCACATGTTAGACGTACTGTTCAAAAGACATTACCTACTCCAAACAATTCTTATAACAAAAAATCTGATTCCAATAACCAGTGAAAATATAGTGCATTTTGATGATTTGAATCCGTTCTCTGAAATTTGCTTCTATAAAATGGCTGATTCTAATAACCAGTGAACACATTGGGTCAAGTGAATAAAAATTAAGCAAATGCTTAAAGCATTTGCTAAAAGCATAAGCAAATGCTAAAAGCATTTGCTTCATATTGAGTGAATCAAAGTTTGCTTTTGCTTATAAGCATTTGCTACTCAGTTTTAAGCAAATGCTTAAATTTTACAGAAGAAAGGTCTTTGCAACTCTTCCTCCACTTGTTTTTGTTTACATTTAAAGTTTTACATAGTTGAATTTCAAACTGAAAACATAAATATATTGGGTAATATTTAAAAAAAGTTAATTAATAATTTTTTAAGACTATTTCTTTTATAACTGAATTTGATAATATCACAAATCATGGGTGCATTTTTATTCAGTTAGTTATAGTAATTTTGTCCAGTCATTTGCCTTTATAGTGATTTTGGACGCCACAAATATTTCTATCTTACATCACTTAAGTACCTTAAAAATATTTCTATCTTCTGTTTGGAAGACAGTACCCCGCCACGTCTCTCTTGATATTCTCCGAGTAACAGATTTGAAATATAGGTACTTAACATTTTCTTCAGAGAAATGATATAAATTTTTATAACCGTTGGTTGTTGAAACTTTTCTTGTATTTTTTAACCTTTCGTGCCGCCATAAATTAATATATTTATATTTAGGATCAATTATCATGAAAATAGAGTACCTGGAAATATTTTAGCAAACCCTTTACCTCACTTAAAAAAGTTTAAGCATATGCTTAAAGCATTAAGCAAAAGCTCGGTTTTATTCACACAATTTTAAGCAAATGCTTAAGAAAATTCCTAAAAATAAGCAAATGCTTATTCTTTCTAGCAAAAGCCAATGCTATTTTTTTATTCACCCCAAATGAAGCATTTGCTTAAAAAGTGAGAGAAATCTTAAGCATAAGCATTTGATTATTTTTTATTCACTCGACCCATTAAGCGGCACCTATTGTATGTGAAACAATGAGAAAAATAAAAGATTATGAGCTTAAGTAATTTTGACAGTCAAGCATTACTGGTTGCGACAAGTTACTTATTGTTAGAGGTAAGTTTTGGAGATTTACAACTATGTACTAACACAAAATAAAAACTTTGTTTTACCATCTGTGCTATATGAGAGAAGGGAGACTATGGTGAAGAATTGAAAATTTACAGTTAAAGAAATAAAAAAAAAATTCTTTAAAACAAACTCCTACATCATACAAATCTCAAAAAAAAATTTTTTTCAGAGATAAACAGTTAAAATATATCAAGTTTACAGAAAATTTTGTTTCATGCCAGGGATTTGATATCTCAAACAAATGTCTGATGGTTTATGCATCTCATGACAATGACAGGGACCAAACAGACTAAATTCAAACACACACAAACTCAATCACACAGATCTCTAAAAAATTTATAATGAGGAAGTTATTCTATATATTCAACTCCCTGGCATAAACAAATTTTTCCGTAACCTTGATATGTTTTAACTGTTTACCTCTAAAATATTTTTGAGATTCGAATGGTTTAGGAGTTTGTTTTAAAGAATTTTATTTATTTAACTGTAAATTTTCATAATCTGTGAATTCTTGTTTAAATTACTGTATATACTCATGTATAGGTCATGTACTTGTGTATAGGTCAACCCCCGTCTTCTTCATAAATTTTTCTCTTTTTTCATATATCTCATGTATAAGTCTACTCCAGATTTTCAGGTGTAGTAGAATGAAATTTATTGTATTCAATACGTTGATCCATTAAGTTCCCTTTAGTTTGATATAACTACATTGTGTCAAAGTAGCAGCAAAGCAGTCCAATATCTCCCACAGCGCCACTGTATAACATCAAAAGTCGTTACATTGTATACACCTTTGTAATAGATTGAATGACTCGGTTAGACTTTGTATTTCATCTCAGCGCTTATTCAGAAGCCATCTTTGTAAAGAAGAACAGGGAACAAAACTGACATTTGACCGGGAAGGATAGGTGGCACCGAAATTGATGATAAAGTGGCGGAAAGATGTACTACGTGGTCCTAGGAAATCTGTGATTTACACGTTTTTGGAAGTGGAATGGAAGAACCTACCCCTTGGAGAGTGCAAATATGAATGTGGAAGGTAAACCAACCCAATTCTGTGGGGAAGCATAATATTTCATGTTTCAAATATCTGTAATATGTAGGTGCACATGTTATTTTGGTGCATACATTTTTTTAAACATAATTTGCTCTGTTCCACTCCATTGATTTACACAAATAGTATCACAATATAAACACCAGAATTATACAAGACTAGACTTACCACACATTTTTCATACTTTTTGCCTTCCTGTCAGTATGGCTTCAAACTCACAAAATTGTAACTACCTATCTCCATATTTGGCTTGTCTTTTAAATAACAAGAATAACCCTCCACTAATCATGATATGGAGCATGGACCTGTATACAAATGAAAGAATTTGTGAAACAACTTTGAGTTTCACATCAGAAACGATGCGTCCAAAGGAGTTCTGCGTTTCCGACCTCAAACAAAAAAGTCTTATTCTTCTGAGTATTTTGTCTTCTCTTCCCAGCCAGGGTAAGATTTCATCTCATGATTTCTAATCTTACTTCTCGTGGAATACGTGGTTCGCGAGGGGTCTGATTAGCTATTCAAATTCGCAAACTGGCTTCTTATTGAAATGCAGCTTGTTAGGAGTTAGACACATGCTTTCATGAATTACCTCATTGAGCCATTTGTTTATGAAGGGTATTGATTCAACCAATTGAAGATAGTTACGACTACAATACACACTGAAAACACGAGACAGCTCTTCCATTACTCTCTCGCTGGGATTGGATTGAGGGTGTCAGATTAGCGTGCATTTCAGCGTTCTCACTACTTTTGCTTAAAGTCCTTCGTTAAAGAGATATCCTACCAGTGCCTACTCCTTAAATCGACCTTGGCCTGTCATCCCCGTTCCCATGACGCCTACCATCCCCGTTCCTGTGACTTCTGCCTTCCCTGTGCCTGTGACGCCTGCCCTCCCTGTTCCCGTGACGTCTGCCATCCCCGTTCCAGAAGAAACCTTCACCTCCTCTCCCTATTGTATCAAGTTCTTAATAATCACATCCCTTGCTATCTTTATTCTCAGTTCGCCACCATTAATACAGTTCACCTATGCAATACCAGAGGATGCGATAAATTACTAACTCCACTTCATAGAACAGAAAATTACAACGAATCCTTAACTGTCACTGCTTGCAAACTCTGGAATGGCCTTCCAACATTAATAAAAAAACTCTCTATCTCTAGGCACTTTTAAACACTTGTATTACAAGTATCTCCTCTCACTCTCCATGCATTGAACCACTCCCTATCTTCTCTTTCAGGTTGTCACAAGGATGCGCTTATTAGGCATAAATTTATAATTTTATTTTACTTTATTTTCCTGTATCTTAATTACAATGTAATCTCCCAGGCACAGTAGTGAACATTTTCTGGATGAAGAAGTAATTTTTTGTTGAAAATGAAGAAGATAAATTTTCTAATGATTCCGGCAGTGATAAATCTAGTGAGATCGAGTTGGACTTTACATCTCTTGACCTACCTCAACAGTCAGAAAGTGAAAATGAAGGTGATGGTCGTCCATTGAGTGAGGCTGAAGTTTATCCAACTTCTTGGATTTGGTCAGATATTGATGAAGGTAATATTCGGCAAAATTTCCCTTTATTGGTGAATTTGGTCCTACTGTTCCTATTGCTAATGTTCTTCAGTCTTTTACAAACATTTTTGGTGCACACCTGATTGAGATTATTGTTTTGGAGACTAATAGGTATGCTGAAAATTATTTTAAAAATAAAAAGCTGTCTTCTAGATCTCGACTAAATAAATGGGAACCCATTTCTTCATCAGAAATATATGTTTATTTGGGACTAATTATGTTGATGGTATTGTACAAAAGCCTACTCTTCGTTCTTACTTTTCTAAAAATCCACTTTTGGAAACAACTATTTTTCCTAAAACCATGTCTCAAGATAGGTTTGTAAGCATCTCAACATTTTTCCATTTTGTTGATAATTCGAAAATCGTAAGTTACACAGGCAATAAGAAACTTTTCAAAATTCAGCCTGTTATTGATTATTTAAATTGTAAATTTCAGAGTATCTACTTGACAAAGGAAAATATTGCTGAGACGAATCTCTTACACTTTGGAAAGGTCGTTTGTCTTTCAAGCAGTATATTCCTTTGAAATCCTCAAAATTTGGAATAAAAACATTCGAACTTTGTGAATCTGAAACTGGATATCTTTGGAGTTTTATTGTTTACTCCGGCTCGGAATCCACAATTTTTGTTTCAGAAACATCAGATGGACTGAAAACATCAGCAATAGTTATCAAATTGTTTGAACCTTAAATTAGAAAAGGCTACACATCATGGATGGACAATTACTACAATTCACCAGATTTGGCAAAATTTCTGTTAATTCGTGTAACAAATGTTGCCGGAACTTTAGGTTTGAATAGGAAAAATGTACCATCTGAAATAAAAGCTGCCAAATTGAAGAAGGGAGAACACGTAGCTAAAGTAAGCAATAAGGTTATGGTATTGAAATGGAAGGATAAAAAGAACGTAGCATTTATATCAACATTCCATTCCAATAATTTTCAGAAAAAGGATGATAAATTTAAACCGGTTTGCATTTTAGAATACAATAAAGCAATGATGGGAGTGGATCTGAAAGATCAAAAACTTCAGCCTTACCTCTTAGAGCATAAAAAAAGTAGCAAATGGTATGTAAAATTGTTTAGACACCTTTTGAATGTTTCGGTACATAATTTATTAATAATGTATAATATTTGTCAAAATAAGATGGACCACCTGAGCTTTCATTTAACTTTAATCCAACAACTTCTCGAAAAATATGGGAGTGTATCAGAATCGCCAAGTGCAGGAAGGCCATCGGTAAATCCGTCACCTCGCCGTTTATTTGAGAAAACAGGCAAAAATCTAGGCCACAAAGAAGATGTGTTGTGTGTTCTGCAAAAGGGAAAAAGAAAGAAACGGTGTGTTGGTGCTCTGAGTGTAATTTTGGCCTGTGTTCGGAAGGTTGTTTCAAGATCTTCCATACGGAACAGAATTTTTAGGAAACCTCATGATTTGAAGAGCATTTATATTGGATTACACTTGGATAAAAAGTAAGTAAACAATTATCTTAATGCAAGAAAAGTTGTAATTACATTTATGAGCAGCAGGCAGCCACCCAGTGAAATCTTACTGCTGAAATTAAATGAACAATCCATCCACCAAGTAGAAGAGACTAAATTTCTTGGTCTTCACCTTGACTCCCAGTTTAATTAGGAAAAAGATTTTATTAACTTAAACCAGCGGCTCCCAACCTGGGTGCCACGGCACTCTGGGGCAGAATGGTTCAAGTGTTGGCCTTCCATACAGTGGTCCCAGATACAAATCCAGTGGAGGTCAGATTTTTCAACCTGGGATTGTCCTGTCCCTTACTTGTGTGATTTGAGGAGACCACGGAAGGGACGTTTAGCAGTTGGCCCCCTTGGTGCTCTTCATTACGAGTAGGCTAATGCCAGCACTGGGTTTCCCTCCTCCCTTGTGTATTTGTTCAATGTGGAAGGAATAATGGCTATAATAATCTGAGAGGTTGATTAGCCAGAAATTCCATACACACAAACACTGGAGTGCCACAGCCAATTTTTAGGGGGACTGCGATAAAATTAGTTTTGTAAATAAATCAATGATTTGCATGTGTTTACAGGTAACTAGGGAATTAATGTTTTCTCTAATAAATTGATTATAGTGTGGTACCAAAAAATGGGTCCAAATGCTGTTATACTTGTTCGTGAAAATATAAAAACCTTGTTTGAAGGCTGGTGTGCAGCAAAATTGTTTTTATCTTTGAAAGGGTGCCGCAACTACAAAAATGTTGGGAACCACTGACTTAAACAATAAACTGACATCTACATGTTTTACTTTGAGGCAATTAACAGAAAAACACTATGACCCTTTTCACTACCAGGTTATGTATGGTATCATTTTTTGGGGTCTATTGCACATGCAAATGAAGTTTTACACATGCAGAAAAGAGCAATACTATTCATATCTGGAGTTCAAGCTAAAAATTACTGCAGAGCTCTATTAAAAAAACTAAACATCCTCCTGGTTCCATGCGTGCACATCCTTCAGTTGGTTATATTTGCAAAAAAGAATTGGGAACTTTACTCAGCTAACTACAACACACAACTATTCCACATGGAGCTCCACCAAAATACATTTATCAAACTGAAGACAAACTTAATCATGGAAGACCATTCAACATGGCATTTAAATGTATCAATTAACTTCCACAACACACTATACAGATTGGGTCAAAAAAAGTACCAAATTTCAATAAAAATTAAACAAACTGTGATATGAGTGTGAAACAAAAACAAATAATAGATGGATCTTTTAAGTTTATTTCCATTTATACAGATTTTCAAAACATCTTCCATCATTCTGAGCACGTGAATATGTGCAGCACAATTGCAGATTACAGCCTGCAGCTGCTCACGTCCAATATTGGTGATACCTGTAATCACAAAGTGAGCACTTATTATTCTTGGCTTCTCCTGAAAGATCTTTTCTTTAAGGTATCCCCATAGGAAAAACCTACATGGGACACAGATCTGGTGAGCTTGGAGGCCATTGGAATGGAGACCTGTAGGAAATAAAATGTTCTGGAAAATGTTCATTAAGCCATTGCATTGCCAGGTGGGACGTTTGCTGTGGCCCTATCTTGCTGGAACCACATGCCTCTTTGATTCTGTACACACCTTCACAAATAACCAGCAAGGATTTGGACATATCACTCACAAATCACTGATAGTTTCCTCATTTTCAGGGTTCTCAAGGAATATGCCCCATAAATCCTTTCGGCACTAAGTCCCCATCAGACTTATCTTTGGAGATTGCAATGGCATCTCCACAAATTGTACAGGTTTAGCAAATCCACCAACATGGGTGTTTTGATTGTTTAGTAATGCACTGAGATGAATATGACACTCATCACTGAAATTTGTCTTCCATCCTTATTTCATTTCAAGAAGCTTTACACTAAAATCTTTTTGGCGTTGCTGGTCACCTTCCATTAATTCTTGCAACATCTGCATTTTGTACAGAAAACCTTTTGAGTTCAGCCCTCAAAATTTGCCTTGCAAAGGTCCTGGATGCACGTTTTAATTGAAAGACTTTGATTTCTGCAGATTGCACAATTATCATGCAGATGAGGTTGACATTTTCTGGTGTTTGAGCATTCCTGGTTGATTCTGAATGTTAGGTATTTTGGTTCTGGACTGACCCTTTTTCCTTCTATGTGATTAGAATTCCTCGTAATGTCTTAGCTGCTGGCATCTCACATCCTGAAAACTTCATTCTGTATGCACCATGTCACTACCACTGATTGAGTTTTGATATGTTCCTCAATGAGGTATATATTTGTTGTAAACTTAATTGAGACATTTTGAAAGTGCCACAATAAAGTTATTTAGCATAAATATTGACTTATTCCTGATTAATGCAGTATATTACTCAATTCTATCTTGTATGGTATGAAATCAGGTACATTTTTTGCCCACCCTGTATAAATATACTCAAAAAGGTTGTAGATAAATTATCAATTCAAAACTGTTTCTATGAGGTTGATGAATTTTTTTATTGTTAACTAATATGCTTTATATGCTATTTTGTAATAAGTACTGTGATTATCAATATAATAAGCCATTTGTAGTGTATTTTATTACACCATTGTGAATAATGAATGTAAATATGAGCTTGGTCTATAATAAAATGTGATGCTGTTTTGACTGCATTTGCTGCAAATGTAATGCCACTAAAATCTAAAATTTTCTGGCGCATCCAATATCCATATATTCCCGGAATAATAAATATTAAATTAAACAAACAAAACGTAAATCATAAAGCACAAATTGAATTTTTGTTGAGTACATAGCAAATAAAAATTTAAAGCTTCAGTAACTCAGATAATCATCAAGTTAACAGTAGACAAATCAAAACTGAGAAATAAGTATTTTATTCGCATAAAACAAGTTTTAATTGAATAGTTCACATCTACAAGCGCATTTGTAATAAAGGGAAAATAGAATGTAGGATTAATATATATTTTAAAGTATAAGTGATGATTAAATGATAGGGCTTTTGTGCTCCATCTTAATATAATGATCATATTAACTATAAATAATCATCAGTAAAACCTGTAAATATAGTTTCATGAAACATTATTTGACTAGCTTATTTGTTACAAATGAAAACTTTTATAATGCTATTGTGCTTCCTATAACTAAACGTAATGATCAGTAAATTATGGTGCTTCGTAAGAATAATAAATGTTATAGAATTATTGATCAACTCACCTCTAAAAGTGTAAGAGCACCGATATAGTCTCTTGTAGCAAGAAAATCAACTAATTTAGGTAATTGTTTTGAAATATTGACATTCTCATTTCTCACAATCGAATTCGCAACTGGTTTAGTTCTAGAGAGTATCTGAAAATTGTTATAATAGCGTAATTTTAGTTTATCCCACTATCAAAGTAACATGATAAAATAATACCAGCTAAAATGCAAGTTCCGAAAATTCTCTAAGGTTAAGGTAATTTAATAATAATAATTCTTTATTAGCTCTAGGCAATTTCATACATTGCATAGCTTGGTCAAGAAATAAACATATGGACAAACGTACATAACGTGGGTAATACGTCACATTTTAAAATCGCACAAAATTTTCATAATAGTCCACTTTGAACATTTCAGAAATCATTACAGGCACGAACATGAAGGCAATGAAACTACAAATATTACCATACTGAATGGCAAAAATACATGCACTATATAATATCGCAAAAAACTGTTGCAAGAGTATTTTATTTTTGATATTTATAAAAGGCTTCCACGTAAGATTAAACTTGACTTTTCATACCATTTTTATATTTCTTATGCAGATATTAACGTATCGTTGCTGCAAGATCAATACTTCAGTATTAACTTTTCTAAAATGACATTTAAAAGAGTATAACAAATAATAACAAACAATGGGTATCTTATCTCGAGTCTCGAAGAAATGTCGATCGCTTGACTCCCGCTTTGAGTTAGGGATACGAAATCGAAACGAAAGAATCGATACCTTACACATATGATGTATCGAATGAAAAGTATCGATATCACAAAAGTATCGGACCAAAAGTACCGATGTATGTATCGAATCGGAACAATTAAAAATATTACATTAATTGAATATAAATAAAGGCACATACATCTATGAGTAGTTATCGAATCAAAACAAGCAAAAAATTACATTTATTGAACATAAGGAAAGGCACATTCGGCTATGAGTAGGAATCAAAACAATTAAAAATATTATATTTATTGAAAAAATTAAGGCACATTCTTCAAAGTACAATAAATTCTACAACTCCCACTCCTCCTCTGTGCGATCTCCCAAAAACATGAGCTTTTCCAGGCGGCTTCCCGTTAACCGATTCCTGGCTTCCGGAAAACACACTTCATATCTTCTCCCAGTCACTGTTGAGACATGTTTTGCCCCTGATGATGTCCACCTTGTGGGCGAAATGCATTAGGTGTTGTAACCCTCTAATTGTTTGGCTAAAGGAGTACATTACTTTTAATAATCTGAGCCAAAGTTATTGTGAGCTACCAACGATATATGAGTAGAAAATCGAAAGAAAAGAATCGTGTACAAAAGTACTTGGTATCGAAAGGAAATTATCGATATGAGTAAAGTATCGATACTTTCTTCGTATCCCTACTTTGAGTGAGAAGTTGAATTAACTTTACGGAGTTGGTAGTTAAATTTTCATTCTAAATTTAACTGTTGATAAATTAACTATATTTATTTCATTATATTATATAACATTTGTTATTTAGAAGTGCTAGGACACAAATACAGTCATTAGTTTTATAATAATGCCTATTATGTTAGAAGGAGTTAAACATGTGATATTGATTCTTTCGGGCAAAGGAGGTGTGGGGAAGTCAACTTTGAGCACGCAATTAGCGTTAGGATTGAAAGAATCCGGGTACAAAGTAAGGTTTACTTAATGCATTGTGCAGTACTGTGTAGCTGTTATTTAATAATTTGAAATTTCATTTTCCCATAACAGGTTGGTCTACTCGATGTGGATTTGTGTGGTCCAAGTGTTCCTTACTTGTTGAAATTAGAAGACAGAGATGTTCATCAATGTCCTCAGGGGTAAAAGAACAGTTATTGATGGTTTATTTGAAAATTGATACTATGACGCAAATGATCTGAACTTGTTTCACAGATGGGTTCCAGTCTATGCCGATCAGGAACAGAGATTGGCAGTAATGTCGATCGGTTTTCTTTTAAAAAATAGAAACGATGGAGTAGTATGGAGGGGTCCTAAGAAGAATGGTACGTGCAAAAGTTATCTACTGTAATTCAATATGTAATTATTAATACAGATTTATATTAAAGAACTTGATTGTTTTCAGCAATGATAAAACAGTTTCTCACCGATGTTTATTGGCAAGATATAGATTTTTTAATTATAGATACGCCACCTGGAACATCTGACGAGCATATAACTGTCATGGAAAACGTAAGGTAATTTGTGTTGTCTACCATCATCATAATTTGATTGACAGATCTATGAAATATCTTGTGCATTTTAATTTGCCATCTCTTACGTTGGCATATGTATGCCTAAGTTTTGTTTGAATAGTGTAGCAGACAGTATATCTACATTAAAAATGTGCTCTTATTATATTATAAAATGTAATGATAACAAAGATGATTAATTTATACATTTGCATAATATGATTCCTTTCCCAGGTCACTCAAATGTGATGGCGCTATAATAGTAACTACGCCTCAAGCAGTATCACTTGAAGATGTAAGAAAGGAGTTAACGTTTTGTCGTAAAACGGGTATTCAAATCTTAGGTATTGTCGAGAATATGAGCAGTTATATATGCCCTAACTGTTTGGTAAGTTGTAACGTTAGGAAGTTTTATAAATTCTCTTTGAAGAAGTTTAAAAGTAAAAACTTTAAAAAAGTAGTTATTATTGCTACCGATTAGTTTTGGGTAATGTTGATGTATTCTTTTTTACATGAGGAATGCACCAATATATTTTCAAGTGGCGGGGGACAGTCACTTGCAGCTGTTGCGGGTGTACCATTTCTAGGATGCTTACCTCTTGATCCTCAATTTGCTAGGTTAAGCGAAGAAGGCCAAAGTTGTCTTAAAGTAATGTCAAATTCTCCTATATCAGAATTCCTTAAGTCATTGATTGGCAAAATTTCTGGAGAGTGACTCAGCTGTGAATTTTGATATAAATTTAAAAATAGTCACTCCAATATTTTATCCTCAAGATTTATTTTTGTTATTGTAGTGTGATAAAAGTCTTTTGTACTATATGAAAATAAACTTGACCCTTTGTTAATTTCTCTGAAGAAATTTTGTTACTGTTCACATATCTGGGGATGCAAAAGGTAAACAAAGTGACACTAGTGCTGCCGATGAGAAATGGAAGTACCAGGAGGAAAGGAATTACTACGCTGCGTGACATACTCATGCTCAGCCCGAAACACTCCAACTCGGCCCACCAGGTTGGGTAAGTTAGGTGAAGTGTTTTTGGTTTCTCACCTTATCCACTGTGCCCTCCTCCGCCCTGCGGGTTGGGTTGGGTAGCCCTCATCTTCCGTGGTAGCACTCGTCATACTATTTGCATTAAGTAATTCGGGAACCATAGCTGAAGTGCAGCCATGGCCACCCAATGTATACCACATTGGGTGGCTGCGGCTGCACTTCTGTTTTCTTGCAATAATTCCCTGTTCATGACAAAACCTGCGGCTTGCAATTGATGATATTTTAACAGTGGCATTACACTTAATGCTGATACTATGACAAGTGGTACCCAACCGAACCTGAGGGGGGGCACAGTGAATGTGGGAAGAAACCAAAAACACTTTAACTAACTTACCCAACCTGGGAGAGCGAGTTGGAGTATGTTGTGGGCCAAGCAGTCATATCTCATGCGCTGAGTGTGAGTGTGTCGTGTTGCGTAGTAGTTCCATTTCTCATTGGTGGTGCTACTTCGCTTTGTTTACGTTTCACATTCCCAGTTATGTGAACAGAACCGGAATTTTTATTTTATTTAGTCATGCTGGACTTAGTTTATCACTAAATTTAGATTGCCTAGTGTAAGGGTCAGCAAATTAGGCCCAAGGTCTGCATGTGGTCTCAGAGAGCATTTTGTAGATCCCATGATGCTATGACGGTAAAATTGAACCTAGACATATACCATTAATGAAATCAGGCTCTACTTGTGGAATTTACTGATTGAGATGAAAAGAAAAACTTTGTAACTTTCACAAATTTATTGAACACGACCGGTTTCACTATGATTGTAGCATCATCAGGTGAAAAGTTATATAAAACCATTCCATATATAGGAAAAAAGGGGAGGGAGAAAGGAGTGATTACACAGGAAGCGATTGGATGGTAATTAAAGAAACAGGAAATGGAAGGGGTTGGAGAAGGAAGGCGGTAGCAAAATAAAGTTAGAAATTGTATAAAAAAAATTGGTAAAAAGAGCCAAAGACAATAAAGTTCCAAGTGTTTACAAAATCTTAGGTAAGCTTAACAGAGGAGAATGATTGTGGTAAAGGTATTCATTTAAGAGAAGCGAGTCTTGACAAATAATTATCTCTAGCTGTTCTAGAGCATCCAATTTGCGACCTTGAATTTCTAAGTGGAGGAATTTAGGGTTGAAGGAACTGATGATTGAAGTTTAAAAGATGTTTCACAAATTGGGAATTCAAATTATTTAACTGGAAGTATTTGCTTATGCTCCTTAATCCTCTTATCGAAACTCCTCCCCGTTTGGCCAATGTAGACTGCTCTGCAATCATCACAAGCAAGTTTATATATACCCCTTCTTAAGAACAACTGTATCGGGTCTTTAGCATTAAGGAATAATTTGGATAAGGTAACTGGAGAGTAGAAAGCAGATTTAAATTTAGGAAAAGGGACAATTTATAAGAAAGGTTTCCTAAAAATGGGAGTCTGCGCCAACTAAGAGGTTTGGAGGTGAGATTAGGTGGAAAAGACGATTTTTTGGGAGGTAATAAATAACCGTTTTTTAGAGATAATTTAATCAAATAAAAGGGGAATACTAAGAAGACGGTGAAGCATAGAATGAAAAGCAGCATGTTTGTGAGAAAAATGATGGGAAGAATGATTGGGAATGACCTGATCTGTGTAAGTGGGTTTACGAAAAATAGCAAAGGTGATTGTGTTGTTCAGCAGGGACAAAGTGAGATCTAAAAAGTTAAGCAAACCATTGGTTTCAGATTCAACCATAAAAGAAATAGAAGGGTGGAGGAAATTTAAAAGGGTTAAAAATTCAGAGAGTTTGTCATCATTAATTACCACCCAATCGCTTCCTGTTTAACTCCTTCCTCCCTCCTCCTTTTTCCCTATATATGGAACGGTTTTATATAATTTTTCACCTGATGATGCTACGATCGTAGTGAAACCGGTCGTGTTCAATAAATTTGTGGAAGTGACAAAGTTTTTTCTTTTCATCTCGTTAACCTAGACAATTTCATATTTTTAATGGAAATTGAGTACATGCAACATGGAATATTGATACTAAAGAGATGTTGAGACTTGATTTTTTCATATGTCCGCAACTTCCCCTCACCTCTTTGCACCCCTCCCTCAACAACATAATCATAGTTCATATACAATACCTACTGGACTTACAATAGCTATTAATACAACTAACTTAAGAAAAACATGGGCCCAAAGGATATATCAGTCAATTGAATTGATGGCTACATGTTGTAGGTCTCACGATTAGGATGTTTGAACAGACAGTAAATATAGATCAAATATTTTGTACCCTCCCCACTCGTACTACCCTATTCACCCTGCAAGGGGGTTGCATAGAATGGAATATAGATAAACTTGTTAAACAGTTATACCATACATAAATATCAAGTGTTATCTGGATTGGTGAAAGCACATAAACGCTGAATCATTATTGATGGATGAAGAGTTTCGGAAGAACTAAGAAAAGCTGGGCGTAAAACTCTATACCTATATTATAACGTCGAAGATTGCTATAAAGCCGGGAGTCTTAACCTTTCCGATACCACGGACCACTTTCAATGTAACAGATTTTACGTAGATCACCAATATCTCTAAACATGATATCATTAAAATATTAAAAATAATATTAATTTATTATTACTATAACGTTGGAAACATTGATCGAAGAATTCAAATTACTAATTACAAGCATGCTTTGGCATTGCACTTTAGATGTACATTCTGTTATTAATGTGATTCCTTGGCCTGAATGTTTGAACACAATTCCTCAAATCTTGGTGTAAAATAGGACAGAGATTTGCAACTTGGAATATGTCTCGTATGTTTTGATATTTTGTTTTAATTTGTCACTGCAGAGAATCCTGCTCTGCAAAGGTAGTTCTCATAATATGAGGGGCATTGTTTAGATTTAAGCAACCTATGATTGGTGATAGCCCTAAAAAACTTTTCCTTAAATATTCAGGAATTATTTTTAACTTGACTGATCCTTGTCCAATAGACGGAGACCACTGCAGTATATATTTATTTTTTTGAGAAATATGACTTATGTAGTATTGTTTATAACACCAACCAATTTTATAAATGAATGAATGTTAATGAAAATCTTTTTTGAATAAATGGATATTTTGTGGAAATTGACAAGAAGAACTACTCTTTATGGTTATGCTATTACTGTTCATCTCTTCCAAGCTTCTATTCTGGATAAAAATATGCCTAAATACTAAAAATATCATTCGATTTTGTTGAACTGTCTAGACCAGGGTTTCTCAACATTTTCTTACCAAGTATCCCATAATTTTGAATATTCCCCAACCTAATACATTTCTCTTAATTGCATATTAACAAATACAGAAAACAGTTTTTGCTACTTTAAATTAAAAGAAGCTTACCTTATGGTTTAGAATTACTGACCCATTATTTTTTTCTGAATTTTATACATTTTTCAAACAATCATGACATTACAAGGCATAGTGTTTTAGTTCTGTGTCATCCCATTTACAGTTCCATTTCCTTCAAGATTAATTAGGCTTTATCTACCACATAAAGATACAAACTTATGCATTTAAAGGAGCAGAGAAAGGTATTATTCTGATTTTATTTATTTTTATAAACCAGAATATGATATACTGTGAATTTGGGTCAACCCTCAAAAACTTTGATGGCACTCCAGTTGAGAACCACTGTCCTAGAGCCATGCGCAGACACTTTTATTGTTGATAATATGAGCAGTTATATATGCCCTAACTGTTGAGTAAGTTGTAATGTTAGGATTGTTTTATAAATTCCCTTTGAAGAAGTTTCAAATAAAAGCTGTTAATACCATTTCTGATGGTGATAGCTTTCTCTAGAAAAAATAAGTATATTTTGTATGATAACCTCCTTTCTCTGTATGTCCGCAATGTGTGCCACGCTTGGAAGCATTTTCATTGGCTGACCAAGTTGTGAAGGAAAGTGTTTGCCTTAGCTATGTTAAATGTTATCACTATTCCTGTTGGCTTCAGGCATGGCTAAAGTGGTTAGCATTGGGTATGCGGCTTCAAATACTGTTCGAGTCTGAATTTTTTTTAGACTAATTTCAACCCAAACTCCAAGAAGCAGCAAACAAATTTAAGGCAATATCACACAGAGAGAAAGCTAAATTTTTTAAAGGAGAGAGTAAGAGAAATGGGAGGGAGGAAGAACAGCAGGGAAGAATAGAGGGAGAATGAGATCGAGGAAGTATGGAAAGTGCCTTAATTTTAACGATTTATTCATGTATACCCATCATTTTTGACAGGCAGTTACACTAGTTTTGTTATAATTGATATTATTTTAGGTGGATGAGTGTGAGAAACTTGTTAATAGTATTTTTTTTTTAAATCATACAGCATGTTAATTTGCATTAACTCAAAATAATTACGTTTTTTTATTGAAGATTTTTTGAATATTTTATGAAAAGTAGGCAAAGTATAACTTTGGTTTTAGGAAGATGAAATCTACTGAACAAGCACTCTTTAAGGCTATCAACTTCATAATAAATGAAATCAACTCTAAAACAAGACTATGGGAATTTTCTTTGATCTATGTAGAGCATTTGATGCAGTTGACCATATAAAATTACTATCTAAATCCAATTCTATCAGCATCAGGGGTGTAGCTCTGTAATGGTTGGAGACCTACCTCACAAAATGTCAGCAGGCTGTAGCTATATTTAAAGAGGGACATAAGTATCTTTCCTCACCCCAATATGTGAACAAAGGGGTACCCCAGGGCTCAATTTTGGGTCCAATATTATTCCTCATATTTATCAACGAATTGCCCAATAATCTAAACATTAAAGTCCCTAACAAAGTAATCATGTATGCGGATGATATAAGCATCTTATTAGCACAAACTAACTTTAAAAAATTTCTAGGTCCTTGTGATGTTCTTATTAACAGTATGACTAATTGGTGCAATTTTAATGATCAAATTCTTAATGAGGACAAAAAACAAATAATTCTTTTTACCCTTAGGCAGAAGCATGAGGACACAGGTAATTTACGTCTAACCGAAAATTTTAAATTCTTCGGAATTTATGTTGACTCACATCTGACTTGGAACGCTCATATTGAATACCTAGGCAAAAAGCTTAATTCTGTTTCTTACCTTGTTTCAGTGCTAAGGCATACAGTAAGCCCTGACATTCTCAAACTGTTGTACTTTGGGTGTTTTTATTCAAGAGCCTCTAACGTGGGGCTCCTCATCTCATTTAATTGACATCTTCAAAAAACAAAAGATAGGATGAGGTGCAAGGAGCATTTTAAAGCACACCGCAGACCCCATTTCAGGAAACTAAATTTATTAACAATACCATGTGTATACATCTATTATGCTGTCATCTTTGTGAAGAAAAACATGAACCTTTTTGAAATGAATAGTTCAATCCATAGCCATAGTAGATGAAGAGTAAATGACCTACATACTAGTGATGGGTATAATCGATTATTTCAATAATCGAATAAGTGTAATTGAGTGATTGTCATAATCGATTATTATTTGAATGATTTTGGTCGGGGAAGGGGATAGAGGTGGTCAGTGTGTGTTCGAGTTCTGGAATGCCAACCCAAATGTCGCAGTTTCAAATCCTGCTTCGGGCATGGATTGTTGTCATCGGTTCTGGATTTTCCAGTCATTTTCTGATGACTAGCTTTAAGTAGCTTATCAGGGGACAGGAAAAACTCCAAATAGCTAAAAAAAAAGAATGTCCAAGCGTTCCTAACTCCGTTCCCGATATCCTTGTTTAATATGAGAGAGGAACGAATTTCCAGCGAGCGAAGCGAGCAAATGTGGGTCCTAGGAGGGTGTGGGGGTTGTGGGGTGGACAATCTCTGAAGTACTTACGTATTTTGCCTCATCAATTTCTCCCACAAGAATAAACAAACATTAAAACCAACAACTTCTAAACATAAAAATCAGCTATCATTAGAAATAATACACAAAAATCCTAGTTAAGTGTGATTCTGATCATACCATTAAGGGTTTCGTAGTTCAAGTAGTTAAGAAATAACTTCAGTGAGTGGATGGGTAATTGAAAATGATGTGTTATCCGGATGGGTTAGCCACCTGCACAACACGCAACCAGTTTTTATTTTCTCAAATTATTTTTTATCAATTTAAATAAAATTTTATACGATTCCTCACATTAGAGTAGGGTGTCTTTATGACGTTTTTCAGCTTTATATCTCCAATAGCTTTTGAGATAGAAGGTGGGAGACAACTTGAATTGCCACTTTTTCCTTTCCTATGGCCGCCACTTTAAAAAAATTAAAAAACTATATGATTCATAATCAGAAGACTGTGGCCTTTCATTTGATAGCCAACATATATTTTTTTTAAATGTTGAATTTTTAACCTCCTGCCATTTTCAACAATTTTTCATCAATTATTTGTTTATAAATATTTTTTGTGTCGTTGGGCCAGTAATATACTTATGCATGCCAAATTTGAAGTCCCTTGGGTGAACGGTGCGATCAGCAGACCTTCCTGACAGACTGACACACACCCGGAGCTAAGTGATCAGTGATTTCAACTGTGTTGAAATGGGGAGGCAGCGGTGTAACTCACGAGTTCCTCCTCCCTGGGCATCTGGACCCTTATTAGCTCCTTGCTCTTTTAGTCTTTATGAGGAGAAAATGAACCCCGTGTATGATAATACTTATCTGTTCTCTGAATTTTAATTCTGTCAGTCATCACTAAAACATATCCTTTTAATGAATTTTTTCCGAGATTTTCATTTCCTATGTACACAGACGTCCAGCCGGCCCTGCCCCGTCAAAATTTGGCTAAATCGTTCTCAGTCCACTTATGCAACACTGAAAAAATGACGGACCTAGATCTAACAGCTTCCGAGACATTCATTCCTCACATACAACGACCGCTAGCTGGCCCTGCTTTGTCAGAAGCAGAAAAAAAGAGAAAGCACTTAGGTCTTTAGCGGAACTATATTCACTGAAATTCGGTAGGACAGCCAGTGAGAATGTGGTGCTGAAGAAAATAAGTAACATGAAAGCCAAGGTGAAGACGAAAACGGATCTGAAGGTCACGGGAAATAAGTGGATCACACTTACTCTGTGGGAAAGGAAGTTGGCCGACATTATGGCTCGGGATTCGAACCTATCAATTACAAAAATTCCAGGTAAGTAATTCACCAATTGCATTTTATATTAATTTATAAATTTATTATTTCAAATATAAAACGAATCAGCATATGGCTAAAAATTAACAGTTTTGTGTAGATAGTTATCTACCCTAGGTAAATTTAAAGATTTACAGATGTCAATTAAATCAGACCAAAACACATTTATTTATTTCACAAGTGTTACAGAAATTAATGGATTTCGTCACTTATAAAATGAAAACAAAACCATGATTCAGTCATATCAAAATAGAATTTTTGTAGAAAACTAATTAGCAACTTTCGATTTGCCAATATCCATATACTATGCCTAAATGCAACATTTCTCTCTCAGGAGCTGCTACTTTGGGGGTAATTACTGAACAGCCAGCAGAGTGTTCTGAGCCATCACATAGTGCGTCAATTCCTACAGATGAGGGTGAGTCTTTGGTCCACATCACTCGGCCACAGCATCCCTTAAAACGGCGTATTTGCGAATCTGAAGAAACGTGTAAGCTGACAACTGGGGAGTTGCAGAGATTAGTTTTAATTGAACGATTAAAATTAATACGAATTCAGAGTGAATATTATAGGGGAAAAATGTTTAAATTAGACTCCAATGCCAAGTGAGAAAAATAAAATGAATGATAAAAAATTAAAATTTGCAGCCCAAATTATTTACCTTATTTATGTAATCTTTCATTAAATATTAATTCAGCAAGTTTACGTCTTTTTTGCTGGCCTCTCTAACGCACTCCTAAAGCATCATGAAAGTTATCTTAATCATGTAACACTTCTTCGTTGAAATTATCTTCAATAATTTCAATGAAATCATCATCATCATCTCCTAAATACTTTGCTATATTATGCAGAACAAAACAACTTAAAATCACTTTCGGTGCATCCCTCAAGTTCACTCTAATGCCATAATGAACTTGGGGGAATCTTTTCTTTAGTTGACCAAAACAACGTTCAATTACGGACTGTTCTTTCGTCACTAAGGAATTGTAAACCCGTTCTTGCTGTTTTGTAGGATTTCTGAATGGAGTCATTAAGCAAGGTGAGATTCCGTAACTTTCATCTCCCAAAAGCACTGCATTTTTAAAACCTCGTAATCTACCAAATATCTCGTTGTTTTTCCATATACGCAAATCATGCGCTGACCCAGGTCACTGTACATCAGCACTAGTAAACCATTCCCTCGCATCACATGTAGCTTGCACATTTATCGAGGGAATACCTTTCCTGTTCGCATCATCTCCATGACGTGCTGGTTTTAGTATTCTTATGTGAGTGAAATCAATTGCAGTGATTACAGAAGGAAAGCAAAATCTTTTCTGCCACTTAATTTTTTCTTTGGTAATATCTTCATTCATTTCTGGAAAATTTATCCGCAAATGTGATCTGTTCACAATTTTTTCTGTGACAAATTTTACCGACCTCGATACAGTGCTTTGATGCACTCCAATATCCGTTCCAATGCCGATCTGGTAGCCTGGATCTCCAACGTATCTTTAAAAAAATCTTCATTTTCTGTAGTGGAGACAGTGCTCCACCACGTGCCTCCAATTCGACGCCAAGAGCCATTCCAAATTCTTGCTAAATCAATCAAGTTTTTAAAAATCAGTATCACATGATTGTCTCCTTTGCTTATAAGTTTTTACCTTGTGCACTCTCAAGAACGCTGCCATCTCGCACAAATAAACTACCGCGTGGAGAGCGTAGCCACACTGAACCCAGGCTACGATTTTCTGAAGCATTAACTTTAAGAGAAAGTAAATGCTATGGCTTTATGCATACCATTCATAGTAAATGCTACACGACGAAGGTAATGCTACGAGGAAAAGCATTTGCTACGCATTCATGCATACCACCCAATATTTATTATGTCCATATACACTTCAACCTCTCTAATCTGTAAACTTCGGGAAATAGGCTATGACGGATTACAGAAAATTTTGAATTATGGAAGGGTAAAGAAAGTCCCTTATGAATTCTTTCTTTTATTTAACCTTTCAACAGAAATATTTACTTGTAGAAACTTAGTTATGCTGTAAAACAAATGCCATCAGCTAACTAAAAGGAATGCAATTTCAATAAGTCGATTAATTGAAAAAGACGGGACGTGAATATTGCACATTAATACAGTGTGTATGATAATCAAACTAAAAAAATGTGAATGAGAGAAGTACAATAATATTGTTTTAATCATCATCGGCAGCTGATGTTGAACGTCATAGAGTTTTTATGGGTTAGGAGTTTTCATGTTTTTGTTTCGATTTACGGGAATTTCCAGATTATAAAGTTACAGATTAGAGAGGTTCAAGTGTACAAACAATAATTCCTCAGAAACTCTCTTTTTTCCATGTAATCAACATTGCAATTGAGATGTCGCAGCGATATACAAACTGTTCAATCCCTGCACTGAAGAAATAGGGCTCAATCTGTATACCAATTGATTCACCTCATCATCACGTCTGGATAACGACAGCTACTACACTGAAGAAATCCCTCTGGAGATAATGCCATAAATTGCTCAAACAGGAAGTGATCCTTCTCCATGACAACGCTCACTCCCATAAATGCTGATCTTAGAGGTATGATTGGGAATGTCTCGTCCAACCCCCATACAGCCCAGACCTTGCACCTACTGTCCTTGCCTTATAGCTACGTCTGGCATAGCAAAACTGAGGAAGAAAGTAGAAATTTGCAGCATGCGCTGTTGCCACATCTTCTATGTTAGTTAGTCATGCATTTCTACAAAGGCACTGGGCATACAATGAATGTGGAGAAGGTGACAACAGCACATACTGCCTACTCCTCTCTCCCACTGTTTGACTATGCCAGACATAGCTATAATGGCTGGTTCACACGGTTTAGTCCCAGTTGCTTGATTTAGAATGCTCGAATCTCGCTTGCCATAAAACCCAGTTGCCATTAATCCCACTTGCCATAGACCAAAATGCTCGAGTAGCAAAAGCTCGAAGTCCCAGTTGCCATAATCCCACTTCCCATAGTAAAAACTGGGGTGGGGAAAAGAGGGGAATTTACGAATTGGTAGTAAAAAGGAGAAAGGACAGGGGA
Organism: Tanypteryx hageni; assembly: GCA_028673005.1. Taxonomy (NCBI): domain Eukaryota; kingdom Metazoa; phylum Arthropoda; class Insecta; order Odonata; family Petaluridae; genus Tanypteryx; species Tanypteryx hageni. Next base: position 268,635,964 of record CM054112.1, read on the forward strand.
ATTTACAGATATGCAGCAAAAAGGAGAATGGAAGGAGGAGGGGAAGAGGGGAGGGCAAAATGTCCGCCAAGGAAACATAGACGACATTGGTATCAATCAACAGAAAATTTTATAAAGATTACGAATGTGCCGAGTAAAAACTAAAATAAAGGGGGAAGGAGGGGGCTGGGAAAATGGGGTAGGGCAAAATGTCCGCCAAGGAAACATAGGCGACATTGATATCAATCAACAGAAAATTTTATAAAGATTACGAATACGCAGCATAAAAATGAAAATAAAGTGGGGGAATGAGGGGGGGGGGGGAAGGGGGAGGGAGTAAGGTACGCTAAGGAAACATAGGTGACATTGGTATTAATCGAAAGACAATTTTATAACAATTACGAATATGCAGCAAAGAATGAATGATAAAGTGGAGATGAAATAATTGTCCTAATCTCAGTTCCCCAACTCTCTCTCCCGCTATTAGGTAAATGATGAAAGTTAAAGAAAATTTTATTTCTTTATTATTGAGAATTGTTTATCTAATTCTATATTTAGTTCATCTTTTCTACTGTTTGCACTAATTCTTAATCCATAATAACTGCTTTCTTATAAATCAAAATTTATAATTCACGGAAATAGTAACTTTATCAACCGATAAGTTTTAGTATAGTTTTTAATGGTTGGATTTCAAATAATAAAAAATTGTACATACATGCATTCGCGTTTAAGGCAATCAAAATAAAAATATTTTTTTCAGTTTTTTTATATTGAAATGAAATAGCTTTGGAGAACACACACACACACCCAAAATCACTAATATTTGTAATATTATACTTTTCCAAATTGGGTTACGAATGTTTCACATTTCTGCCAAATTATAATTTTGTAGCAAATTTAGAAGTGAAATAAAATTTATTTGTTTACATTTAAATGATTGTTAACAGCCGTAATAACAATTTCATGGAGACGTTGAAATGTTTTTCGTTTACATAGACTAAGCTCTAAATATCTTTAAAAATTCAGCCCCTTAGTATCTAAAAATTTACTTATTTGTTTAACATTTAAGAATTTTTAACTTCCAAACAAATTAAAATATCATAACTTGTATGATCCCCATTTCGTTTTTTTACAAATTCTACTTATAAAAAATTCAGCTCCGTAGCACATCCAGAAACACATAAATCTTGAAAATCTGTTTAAACAATTTCGAATTTTTAGCGGACGCATTGTAGATATTTTTCAAGATTTTCGATTTTTCTAGTGGGTTTTGCACAAAATCCAACCTATGTAAAAAAATTCGATCCCCAGATCTTCTGGATGTCTAAACAATAGTATCCTCCTATATATAATGATATATATATATCATCATCATAGGTAGTCTGTCCGTAGACAGGTCCGTGATTATTCATGGTTAAACCTGGTTCTCCATATACTCCTATTTTCCGCTGTCCTCTTCATATCTTGATAACTCTCTTTCCCTTTCAAATCGTCTATCAGCTGATACCTTTTCCTACCTCTTTCCCTTTTCCCATCTAGTTTTCCTTCTAACACATCTTTAATCATACTCTCTCTCCTCATGTAATGTCCAACCCAGTTAGCCTTCCTCTTTCTGATAGTCTGTATAATCATTCGCTTCTCTCCTATTCTTCGTAGCACTTCATCGTTTTTCATCCTATCTGTCCATTTTATCTTCAGCATTCTCCTCCAAGTCCACATTTCAAAGCTTTCCAAGTATTTGATGTCATTTTTCCTTAGCGTCCATGTTTCTGCCCCATACAATGCTATACTCCATGCGTAGCATTTTATCAACTTCTTGCGGATATCTTCCCTTATATTCCCTGTAAGTAGTTGTTTCTTTCTCCTGAAAGCCGCTTTTGCTTTTCCTATTCTAGTTTTGATCTCATCCGTACATTTTGCCTCTCGTGTTATGATACTTCCAAGGTATTTATATTCTGAAACTTGTTCTAATGGCTTTCCCCCAATAGTTATGTTCAGATTCTCTTCTTTACCCGATATTCGAATGACCTTGGATTTTTCTGTATTTATTTCCATACCGTATTTTCTACCTGTTATCACTAGTCTATTTATCATTTTTTGTAGTTCCTCTTCCTTTCTTGCTAGAAGTACTTGATCATCTGCGTATTTTACTGTTCTTATAATCCTTCCTCCAATTTTGAAATCCCCTGTGCCTTCTAAAGCTTCTTGCATTAGACTTTCTCTATATATATTGAATAGGGTTGGCGATAGGCAGCAGCCTTGTCTTACTCCTCTACCGATATTTATTCCGCAGGTGTCCACATTCTCAAACCTAACCTTTACAACTTGATTCTCATATAGATTCCTAATCAATCTCCTGTCTTTCCAGTCTACACCTATATCCTTTAATATCTTCATCAACTTTACCCAATTTACTCTATCAAAGGCCTTCTGCCAGTCTACGAAACATGCGCAGATATCTTGACTGTATTCTATTGCCCTTTCTGATATGATTCTAACTACTCCTATAGCATCTCTAGTTCCTCGTCCTTTTCTGAAACCGAATTGATCTTCCCCTATTATTTCTTCTGCCTTTTTCTCCAGCCTTTTATTAAGAATCCTCGTGATGATCTTCGATGTGTGTGACAGAAGGCTTATAGTTCTGTAATCTTTACACTGCATTGCCTTTGGCTTCTTCTTTAGAGGGATCATTGTTACTTCTAGGAAATCCTGAGGCCATTCTCCCGTGTCGTAAATCTTATTAATTAATTTCGTGATCGCTTTTAGTCCTTCTGATCCTATGACTTTAAGTATCTCAGCCGGTATTCCATCGCTGCCCGTGGCTTTCCCCTTCTTTAGTTCCACTATCGCCTTTTCTACTTCGCTCTCCATAATACTTGGTCCTAAGTTGTCTTCTTCAATGTTTTTCTCATTTTCCAGTTCTATTTTCCCCTCTCCTGCCTGTTTGCCGTATAATTCCTTAATGTATTCTTCCCATACCTGTGCTACATCCTTTGTTTCTGAGACTATCTTCCCATCCGTATTCATAATTCCTTTACCACAAATTCCATTAGACTTCTTATCTTCTAATTCCAGTGCCCTAGCGTACATCATATCGTACCGTCCTAACTTCTCCATTTGTTCTATTTCATCACATTTTCCTTTTATCCAGTTTTCTCTAGCTTTATCTGTTACCCTTCTCAACTCATTGTTTATACGCCTATAGTTGGCTCTACCTTCTTCACTGTTAACGTTTTTCCATTTTCGTCTCTCATCCATTTTCTCCAGCATTTTCTTCGTGATCCATGGTTTTCTGATTTTCTTCTCTTGTTTTCCAATCTCTTTATCCAAGGTATCCTTGATACTGGTTTTAATTTCATCCCATTCTATATCAACGGTCTTCGGTTTGTTTTCCAACTTCCTTAGGTTATCTTCCAACTTCATGCTGACTACATCCTGCCTTTCTTTCAGTTTTTCTAGGTCCCAGGTCTGTCTTTCTCTTCTCGTTTTTCTTATTTGTTTGAGCTTTGTACTCACGTCAACTATTAGAAGGCTGTGATCTGAATCAATGTCCGCTCCTTGCAATGCCTTGGCATTCTTTATGCTGTTCCTGAATCTTTGTTTTACAAGGATGTAATCTATTTGGCATCTCATTCTATCTCCTGGGCTTTTCCATGTGTATAACCTTCGTTTATGGTTTTTGAACCATGTATTAGTCACTACAAGGTCATTATTGATGCAGAATTCTACGAGTTTCTCCCCTCCTCGATTTCTCTTTCCAAGTCCGTATAGCCCGACAACATTTTCTTCCTGTCCTTCTCCGACTATGCTGTTCCAATCTCCCATTATTATGCAGTTTACCTTTCCTCTTCCGTCTTCTTCGTAAATTTCATTAATTTGCTCATAGATCTCATCTATTTCTTCATCGTCATGAGCTGACGTTGGCATATATACCTGGATTATCAGCATGTCCACTGGGACTGCTTTTAGCTTTATTGCCATCAGTCTATCGTTCGTTGCTATTATCTTTGTCACGCTTTTCATCATATCATTCCTAAGTACCAGAGCTACTCCCCTTTCCCCACTATTTCCTCCAGAATAAACTACCGTGAATTCTTCCGAGTCGAACTGTCCTTCTCCCTCCCATCTAGTTTCGCTTAGCCCTATAATGTCAACTCTATTTCTTCTCATTTCTTCTTTCAAGTTCTCTAGCTTTCCTGCCTTTCTCATAGTTCTTACGTTCCAAGTCCCTATTCGTAATTTACTTTCGACAAATGTTTTCCTCAAGGCAGTCCCCGCCCGGAGATCCGATTGGGGGACTATTTTACCTCCGGATTGTTTTACCTCGAGAGAACTCATATTGTCCAACCATATAATCTTTACTAGGGATTGTAATGTGGTAGTTTCCCTCTTGCTTTCCACATCGCAGTACTGTAGCCGTTCAAATCGTCCTGATCACGCCTACAGCTGTATTGGATATAGACCCAACCAACATCATTTGTTTTCGGCTCTATACCATACTGGCAGTACTGCTGCCTACTGCCAGGCACTGATGATAGTTTTTTTTTTTTTTTTAAATAAAACCTCCATTCGAGGGGTTTGAACCCCCGAACTTTGCAATAGAAAGCCGACACGCTAACCACTACACCACCAGTGCGTATATATATATATATATATATATATATATATATATATATCATGCAAAATCCTACCCATGAAAAAATATTAGAATCTCCAGCACATTTGGAAGTGCCTAAACATTAGTATCCACCTATATGTTATCATTATATATCGACGTTTCTTACAGAGGAGGATATAACATACTAGTAGTTGGTGCTTGCATTCTGCAAGCATATCATCCCAACATACAAAAACATCCATTTTTCATATTTCATCATTACAAATATTTTTTTATTTCTAAATATTTCACCTCAGGAGGGGCAGCTTCATAGGATGGGCGGAAACATAGGAGGGGCGGCAACATAGGAGGGGCGGCAGCATAGGAGGGGCGGCAGCATATGAGGGGGCAACATAGGAGGGGCGGCAACATAGGAGGGGCGGCAACTCACCGGCGGATGCAAGAATTTTTCTTAATTTTTGTCATTTTTCAACCCGTATTATTATACGCAAATTCTTTTGTAATATTTAATATCAAAAGAATCATTTATTATTTTTTACTTATTAACAGTCTTGTTTTCTTTGAACACATGCAAATTCGGCACGGGTCCAAAGAGGAGGAACTGTCCCGAGGGCGGCATCAGTCCGCCACGATTTTGCTCTTTTCCCAGAGACTCCAAATCCGCCCCTAGCTCTCCGGGCGACAGCCGTGGGTGTGCCAACATTTTAGGAGAGGTTTTCTTTCATACAACCAGCAGAATATAGGGTGCTGCCTTTGGGCCGATGCTGTCCCGAGGAACGCACAGCCATAGTTCTTGATCGGCTTATGGATTGCTTCTTTCGCCAGGAAATGTCGCTTTTTGTATTCTAAAGCCGTTGGTAGGGTTCTAAGCTACGTTAACCATGATGTAAGCAGATGATGACTTCATAAAGTTTAGATACCCAATATTTGCATTATTTTTAATGAGATACACGCATCACCGATATTCTGAATAATGAATGTTATCTTTATCAATGGTAGAAATATGAAAAAGTTAAGTCTATTCTTCTGCATGAATTTTAAATATTTGTAAAATTAATAAAAGCTGCGGAAAATCTGTTTATTGTTTATGTAGCGCTAGAGTAGAAGCTTGTTACTTAGCCATAAAAATTTTAATGCCTTCTTTCATTAGTAAATAAACAAAAACCGAAGTCCGGTGATGATGTTTACCAGAAACCTGCAAGGTGAGTGTATTCTCTTCCATTTTACGTTGAAAAAGTTTTTGTTTATTTTCTACATATTGAATTGTTTCACCGTGTCTCGCAACCTTCCCTTTTCAAGACCTCTTCTACATCCAATTAATGCAAATAAAAATGATTGAGTAACTTTTGATAACAAAGTGTAATATAACAATAAGTCCAAACCAGGACTAATGCAGAATGGTTTCCCATAGTTTATTTCCCGAATAGATTACTTATATTGACAGAAATTTTTACAGTATGCGTTAATCATTCCAAAGAATTCTCATACCATAAATGCCATTTGTAATTCATTGTTCATCGTCCATTGCTGAAGGGTAGTCGAGTTGAAAATAAAAGGCATGGAATAAAACTGGTAGTAAAAAAATAAATTGGCATTAGAAAAAAGGATTATTTGGTAATAGAAAAATTAAATGGCAGTAAAAAAGATAAACTAGCATTATTCAAGCAGCAGTAAAAAGGCAGAAACTAGTAGTACGTATTTTAATGCAGCATGGTAGTACAAAAAATAAAATTTCAGCAAAAAAATAAAATGGCCCCAAACCCACGCTTTCTTAAGGTCGGGTAAAATGTTCCTTTGAGGAGGAACGAAAAACACTACAAGCCATTTACTCAAACCCGCGAGGATGAGCCAAATGTTCCTCCATGCAAACCTTTCCCAAAACAAAATGTTCGTTTCAGGAGGAATGAATAACTCTTCAACCAACTTACCCAATCCCGTGAGGACAAGCCAAATGTTCCTCCATGCAAACATTTCCCATAACAAAATGTTCCTTTGAGGAGAAAAGAAAAATATTTCACCAACTTTCCCCAACCCGGCGAGGACAAGAAAAATGTTCCTCCATGCAAACATTTACCAAAAAATGTTCCTTTAGGGAGAAACGAAAAACATTTCAACAAACCTACCCAATCCCGTGAGGACCAGCCAAATGTTCCTCCATGCAAACATTTCCCATAGCAAAATGTTCCTTTGGGGAGCAGCGAAAAACACTTTAACCAAATTACTCAACCCCGTGAGGACGAGCCAAATGTACCTCCATGCAATAATTTCCCAAAACAAAGTGTTCCTTTGATGAGGAACGAAAAACATTTCAACAAACCTACCCAATCCCGTGAGGACGAGCCAAATGTTCCTCCATGAAATAATTACCCAAAACAATTTTACTTTGAGGAGGTACGAAAAACACTTCAGCCAAATTACTCAACCCCGTGAGGACGAGTAATGTTCCTCCATGCAAACATTTCCCAAAATAAAAGGTTACTTTGAGGAGAAAATAAAAGCACTTCTACCAACACCCAACCGTAAGAGGACAAGCACAACATTCGTCCATACAAGTATTTAAAAAATATTTTTCCTTTGAAGAGGAGCGCAAAACACTTCCACCACCTAACCCAACCCCGTGAGAATGAGCCAAATGTTCCTCCATGCAAATATTACCCAAAATAATGTTCCATTGAGATGAAAAGAAAAACACTTAACCATATTTCACAACCCCGTGAAGACGTGCAAAATGTTCTTCCATGCAAACATTTCCCAAAACAAAGTGTTCCATTGAAAAGGAACGAAAAACACGTCAACCACTTTCATCAAACCCGTGAGGACGAGCTAAATGTTCATCTAAGCAAACAATTCCCAAAACAAAATGTTCCTTTGAGTAGGAACAAAGAACACTTCGACCAACTTACCCAACCCGGTGAGGAGGAGCAATATGTTCCTCCATGCATACACTACCCAAAAAAAATTTTCCTTAGAGAACAAACGATAACACTTCAACCAACTTACCTAACACCGTGAGGACGAGCCAAATGGTCCCCCATGCAAACATTTCTCAAAACAAAATGTTACTTTCAGGAGGAACGAAAAACACTTCAACCAACTTACTCAACCCCGTGAGGATGAGCCAAATGTACCTCAATGCAAACATTTCCCAAAACAAAATGTTCCTTTTAGGAGGAACGAAAAACACTTCAACCAATTTACCCAACCCGGTGAGGATGAGCAAAATTTTCCTCTATGCAATAATTTCCCAAAACAACAAAAGAAAATCGTAAATAAATATGGGTGACTTATACTGAAGCTTGGCCATAATTTGGTGTCCCTAATTGAAATTTCTTTACAGTTTATCTTTTTACCGCCATTTTATTTGTTACTGCCATTTTATTTTTCTACTGCCAATTTATTTTAATTTTGCTTGAGAAATTCTACTGGGAAAATATTTTTTTTACTGCCCAAATAAATTGTAGAGAAAAGAAAATAAGCCATTTGTTCACTCGTCTATGCTCAATCATAGATCAGTAGTAACCATCCCTATGGCATCAATCCGATAAAATGCGATTTAAAACGCAAAAAGGCTATGTTTTAGTAGAAATTCAAGAAAATATGATCAATTATCTAAATTCGGTGATAAGAATTAGAATCTACATTCATTTCCCCTTAGAACAGTGCAAATCTTGCTCTGATATCACAATTTTTAGATATTTTTAAGTATTAAAGAATACAGCTGCATGATGGATTTGAGACTTCCTATGTCAAACAAAAAGATATTAAGCGTTCCTGGAATCAAACCTGGGACTTCAATCATCGCCAAATAAAATATAGGCCAGAGGTGTGATCGTGCAGCACGAGCCTCATACTAAGTTTCATGAAAATCGGTCCATTGTTGCAAAAGTTGTTAGTAGGGGACACACAAACACAGACAGGACCTTTGGAAACCAGCCTAAAAACGGCATAATGATTGAAATTTCATACGGAATATTTGGAAGTAATTATTGACAAAAATTAATAACTACTCGGGGTTGGACGCCGTAGGCGCCAGGGGCGAGGCCCTTAGTTTTCTATAGTTTTTCTTTAATTAAATACAACTTGAATTCTAAAAACAGAAACAAATTTTAGCCAGAGGGCTTTTATAAGTTCGTGGCATAAACCGCTTGCACCCGGGCGGTAAATAAGCCCGGCGCCGGGCTGGTTATATTGACTGAAAAATCAGTTAAATACAGCGAAAAGAATTATAATGCCGGGCAGAACGCGGATAACGAGCAGGTGGAAGCTTGCTGTGGACGAGCCGTCGCGACACGCAAATCGCACGTAAAAAGTAAAAAATTTCTTAGATAAAAAATCTTACGTAAGCATTGGTCATACTCTCCTTCCCCCTAAGGGGGGTTATTTACGGGTGTCAGGGGCTTAGCTACCTAATGTTCCATATGAAAAGGGGTTCTTTGAAGCGCACCGACATCGTACAATCTGTGCCGACGAGGGGGCGAGTACCTGGGCCCGGCTCAGTTGAACAGGGCTTGTTTTTTATAATATTCGAATAGATCGCAAAGTGGATTGGTGCCAGCGAGCGACAGTGCGTGCGTTGTTTGTGTATCTGTGAAAGGTATATAGACGTAAAACTCGATGCTACGGAAAGTCTATTCATGCACAAACATAAGCAGGCGGTAATGAACAACGAACTCGGAGTAGTACAAAATACTCTCTTTCAACTGAGTCTCCCCTCCCCCATTCCCATCCGTAGATATAAAATTCCCCTTCCCCCTCTTCACTTGCGATTTGTTCTCTGGGTCACCAGGTAAATTCTCAAGTTTCTTTTTGCTCCGACGATGGTTACTTTGTAGCCGAAATACGTATCAGCAAACTTAACTCTTTTTGCTGGTTATTGGAGCCTTTTCCTTTACTCAATTTTCGCCAGTAGAAGCTGGTGCCCTTTCTCGTTTCAACTAAAGTAACATTACCTACGTATTGTACATAGAATGCATATTATAAAGTAATTCTTGATAAATAAATAAATAAAATTTCAAGCGCAACCCTGAATGACGGCTTGCGGACGTGTGTCGTGATCCAAGAGCTTCAGACTATTGCCGAGTTTCTTTCCCTCATTTTTATATCTGGGGCCCGAAAAAGTTGCTGCACCGGGGCCCGATCTTTCTTTCTTGGCGGCCCTGCGTACAATACACGGAATCGAATGCTTCACTTCCTCGCCAAAGCAATACTTTACATATTTTTATTCGTAAAATATCATCGACCTCGGCCGAGAATAGAACGCGCAATACTTGAAACCATTGACGATTATTTCAACCACTGCTCCACCGGCGTCGGCCGATAGCAGTAAGTTATCTCCAAATGGATTAAAGTTAATAAAAGAAACACTTATTAGTATAATTTTTTATATTTCCAGACTTCAAAATATCAGTAGTATTTGTGAGAGAGGGGTGAATTCGTCATTAATATACAGGCAATGATAAATAATTCAGCTTTGAAAATATTTAAGATTTACATAGGGGGCCCCGTATTGTTTGCTGCGAGGGGGGCAGCCCTCTTCATTAACTGACTAGCGCGCTCATACAACCTTGAAAGTTTATCTCTCTACGACTGGTGGTACTCATTAGCCTGGAAGGGAGACTTATCTCCGATACTCAATTCTTTATAAATCTCAAGGGGCCCCCGTAACTCACGTCCGAGGTTAAGTGCCGCCGGAGAGAAACTGGTGGATTCGCTCTGCGCTGTACGTAGGGCGAAGATCAAATGAGGTAAATTCTCGTCCCAGGTCCTCTGTGACCCTTGGCAGTACATTGCCAGCATAGTTTTCAAAGTTCGGATACACCTCTCCGCGAGGTTGGGCTAGCTTAATCTGATATGCGTCGCAAGCGCGCTGTAAGATTTTTGACTTAAACTGCGGCCCGTTATCCGTTAATAGTACCTCCGGGCAACCCCAATTGCTTATCACGCTGTTCATTAAATGACCAGACACGTCCTCCGCCTTCACAGAGGCCAAAGGGATAGCGATGGGCCAACGAGTACAGGTGTCCACGAACACTAAAATGTACCGTTTCCCTTTCTTCGATCTCGGCAGAGGCCCAACGATATCCGCAGCGACAACCGAACACGGCTCCACCATACTTTCCGGCTTCATCTTACCTGCCGGGCGGCGTTGCTCTACCTTGTATTGCTGACACTTTCGACAACCCCGTACATACCGTTTAACGCCCTTACTCAGAGTTGGCCAGTAGTAGAACCTCCGCAATCTTTAACAGGTTTTGCGAGAGCCTAAGTGACCCGCGGAGGGACTGTCGTGGTTTTCCGCTAAAAGAGCCTCGCGTTGTTCCATTGGAACCACCAACTTAGTCCTTGAGTCACTAGTTCCACCTTCTACATTCCGCCTATACAACTGGTTATCAACGAGAACCCAACGTGTGGAATTTTAGGGGTGGCTTTCGACCTCATTATAAGTTTCAAGGTACCAGAGATCAGTGATTTTTTCCCTCGCCACTCTGGCGTCCCCACGAAGTATACCCTTGACAGGGCGTCGGGCACCGTGTTCGACGTTCCCTTGCGATGATTAATTTCAAAATCGAACTGCTGCAATTGGGTAATCCATCGAGCAATCCGACCCTTTGGATTCTTTATATTTAGTAACCAAACCAGCGACGCGTGGTCCGTAAGTACGTTAAAATGTTATCCCTCGATATAAGGTTTAAATTTAATCACAGCGAATAGGACGGCTAGGCGGTTACCGAATAATTGCGCTCGGCCGTGTTGACGGTTCGGGACGCATATCGATCACTTTCTCGCCGTCGATCGTCTCTTGACACAACACGGCACCTACTCCTACTTCCGATGCATCGCACTGGAGGATGAAAGGGAGATCGAAGTCGGGGCTTAGCTTAGAATGGGAGCATTTACCAGACACTCTTTCAGTTTCTCAAACGCCACAGCCTGACGTTCTCGCCACCGCCACACCGATTTTTTCTCAATGAGCTCGTCAAAGGCTCCGCCACGGAAGAGAATCCCGGAATAAATCTTCTGAACCAACTTACGAAACCTAAAAACCGTTTAAGTTCCGTAACGTTTTTGGGGACCGAGTAATTGCTTACGGCTTCCACCCTTTCGGGATCGGTTTCTAGTTCGCCGTTGCCCACAATATAGCCTAGAAACTTAATTTTCTTCTTCAAGAAATTACATTTATCGTGATTAATTTTTAGCCCGGCCGCTCGTAACAATGAAAATACCCTTTCTAGCATATCTAGGTGTTTTTCGTAAGTTCCGCTTACGATTATTATATCATCCAAGCAAGAGAAACAGTACGGCTCCAGTTCTGGCCCGATAACACGGTCCATCAATCTCTGAAAGGTGGCTCCAGCGCTGTGTAGCCCGAAAGGCATAACACAGAACTGGAACAGCCCTTTCCCGGGCACCGTGAAGGCCGTTTTGTCTATACAGTGAGGATCTATCTCCACCTGCATATATCCCTTTTCCAAATCGATTGTGCTTACCCATCGTGCCCGCTTTAATTTGTCTATAATGGAAGAAATGTATGGGAGCGGGTAGGCGTCTTTTCGACTGACAGCGTTCACCTCACGGAATTCGACTACGAATCTGCGCGTTCCGTCCCTTTTTGGGACCAGTATTATGGGGGATGACCGCGGGCTATTCGAAGGTTCTATTACCCCATCGGCGAGCATTTTGTCCACTTGCGCGTTTATTTCCTCTTGCATTCGCGGAGAAACCGGGTAATACCTCTGCTTACCAGTGAAATAGAGGCTCCCGTGTCTAACAGGGCTCTCATATGCCGCCCCGCGACGTCCACCGACACGAAAAACCTTCCTTCGCCCCGGTCACAGGAACTTTCCTGCTCATTTGGCCGCATACATTTCCGGACCGTTTCCACCCAGTTTTTCCACTCTTCATTCCCGGTGGCATGGCAAAGGTCGCGGTTCCTTCGGTCCGAATTCAAGGAGTCACAGCCTCGTTTAAATCCACTGCCGAGAGGGTCGGACGGCGCTCTAGTTCGGACCGTTCTCGCGATGACGGGCATTGTCGGGAATAACGGCCCGTTCGACCACACCGCCAGAACATCCCACGGTCACTCCTCATCGGAGTACCAAGTCCCAGACCGAACGTTTGAGGTCGTGTGACGGGTGAAAAACCGAATTCCTGATCCACCATCTCGCTTGGCGGAGGAGGTGGTCGATAGAGCTTGCAAAGCTCTTGGCGGCCTTCTATCTCGCTCCCTACACGGGTAAGGTCTATGTAACTATTAATTTCCTGCGGCGTAATCCTCTCTAAATAGTAAGGGTGGAGGTTGTCCATCGTTAACAGTAAAAGTTCTTTCTCAGTCAGGGGTTTCTCTAAACGAGCGTTCATCATACTGAGGACTGTCACGAACCCGTTTAAGCGTTCCCCCTCCCCTTACGTCCGGAAAAACATTTCCTTCTTTAATCGCATGTCGTACCCGGCTGGACGGTACGCCCGTCTAATGCCGGCTTTTAATTCTGCACACGACGATACACTAAATCTGTTGGCTCTCACCCATTGCAAAGCTCTTGGCCCGAGCATCTCCGGTACCAATTTCCACATCTCATTGTCCGTCACACCATTGCCGTCTTTAAAGGTTTCCGCCCGCTCGAGAAAGTGACACGCTTTCGCCCTCTAATCCCTCAATCCTTAAACCCCGCCGACAAATATCTCCAGCGAGCCCCCTTATTCGCCTCTCGTCGGGATGCGTGGGATCGGTAGAAAGGTTAGATAAGGCGTGGATTAAATCAGCAAACGGGTCGATCGACTGGTCGTCACGCGCGTTAGAAAGTAATGGCACGTCTAACCCGCGAGCTGCACCATCTGCAGCGAAGTTCCTCTCCTCCGACGTCGGCTCTTCCTCGGCCATCCTTCTTACCGCGTCTCTAAGACGTTTGCGGAGGACATCTAAGGCACCCGAGTCGTCTAGGTGAAGACGAAGACACCATCAAGAGATCTCCTCTTTTGACAGGTCGTTGATCCTACTTGTCCCGGCTGGCAGGTCCATGTATCTATTTAATTTACGCCCTAAACGACAGGTAGGGAAAGGGTAACTACTTCTTCTCTCCCAGAGGTCCGCCGGGGCCTTAAACTACGGTAATGGGTAGACCTTGGGAAGGATACAAGAGGATTGGATTTACGACAATCTACAAAAGAAACCGGCCCCACGTCGGGCGCCATGTAACAATCCGCCCGAGAAATAAAAGGCACTGGGTCCAGTGACGGGTCTTTATTCGAAAAATCCGTCTAGCGGTTACACTCGTGCTCCACACAACCCAAATCCCCTCTTCCTCCCTTCACCCGATCCTCTCGCTCCTCCAGCCTATCCTCGACTCCCTCTCCTGCCGACGCCTTCCCCCCGACGCCGACCTCCGGTCTCCCCTTTCTCCTCTCCCTTCTCGCCAGCGTTGCCTGTTCGGTCGCCGCCGAATTCAAAAAGAGGTGAAAAGGCAACCATACCCAAACCCGTCACAATATATATATATATATATATATATATATATATATATATATATATATATATATATATATATATATATATATATACACACATATATACGTACATATAATAGTATATTTATGAATGCTATATTCTGTTGCAGCTCCCATAGCAAATTTCTGGGTGCGCCACTGTTTGGAAACCTTCGAAATGTGGGCATGGAGAAGAATGCTGAAGATAAAATGGAACAATATAAAATGGTAAACAAGGAAGTAGTAAGAAGAATAAGGATAGAGAAGCGATTATACAGAGTATAAGAATATAAGGAAGGGAAGCTGGATCGGACATTAACTGAGGAGTGAGAGAGAGAGTGTGTGTGAGAGAGAGAGAGACTGATTGATTGATTCAACCCTTTATTAGGCGAGGTTAGGAGATAGAGAGAGAGAGAGGGGGGAGTGAGAGGGGGGGAGTGAAGGAGGGGGAGAGAGGCAGAGGGGGGGGGGGAGAGAGAGAAACAAGATTAAAGACGTGTTAGATAGAAAGTTGGACGGGTAAACGGAAAGGAGGAAAGGTTTCAACTGATAGACGAATTAAAAATCAAAATATGAAGAAGTCTGCGAAAAATAGGACTATTATCTGGATAACCAGGTCTAACAAATAATAATCACGGGCATGTCTTCGGACAGACTACCTATGCTGATGATATACGTCTACAATTTCAGTCGTGTGTTTTTAATGTTCAGCAAAATGTGTAACGTTCATTATTATGACCCCTGTCCCGGCATATATATCGGAACCACGAAATGCGGCCGGTCATCTATTGCAGAATCTCCAGTATCGATACAGTTAATCGATACCTATAGGTACTACAGGTTCACATACAAATTCTATTTGGAACATCTAGGCTAGATCTTGACGTTCGGCTAACTTTTCACGAAATAGGAAGTAACTGCAAAACGGTTATTGCGCGTAAGATCTATGCTTGGGTCTGAGTCCCTCTTGAGAAAAATTTCTAAAAATAAATGTTTGCTTATATACCAACTCGAGAGAGGCAATCCTATGGCAAGATTTAGACAAAACTCAATATTACGAACATTCACGAAATTTACACCACAAAAATCGTAAAAGAAAGATAACAGAAAAGCCGAAAACTGAAATTCGTGCCATAAAGGCCGTTAATAACACACTACTATGCAACTGACAAGGATCATGTAACAGATTATGGTGATAAAATTCCCAAAAATGTTTTTTCCCGCAATTATTAAAGACTAAAATCTTTCGGGTTAGTGTATTATGCAATTACTTGAATTATATGTATTTATTTATTATTTATACAAAGAAATCATATAAAATAATATCTGAAATATATTTAATGCAATCTTAAATAAAAAATTTAGTTTACATATACAAACAAACATATCGAAAAAATCTATTTCTATCAATTACGTGCTAATGAAATACAAAGCAAATTTTAAGATCAAACTTTTGTATGACAGTTCAGTACATAGTTTAAAAATAACTATTTATGCTTAAAAAATAACTTTTTTCTTTCAGTGAAACTGCCTGCCAGTGTTACTGGCCATTTCCGGTGTCTAATAAAATTATTTTATTTTGAAATAGTCATTTCATTTATATTTTACTGGAGCAAATGCACTGTAACAATCGCTTCGACAGTCACTTTTCGATATCCACGTTGTTCGCATTATCGGCAAAGTCCTGATGAGTGACACTTGGATCCACACACCAGTCTCTTTTCCACCAACACTATCCTCGAAGAACAAATAAGGACTCGAAGATTGTGGTTACTCGAAACTCCGTTCGTCGCAACGATCGCCTTTGTTGCGGGATCAGGAGTTTGGAAACCTAAATTCATAGCCGATCGAGACGAACATTTTTAAGTACCCAGTCCCGACTCCATCAAATAATTATCCGAATTCTTAGGCGAGTTTTGGGAAAACTCTGTTCTGAGTATTACTCAAATGAAACTTTACAACTCGAGAATACTACTCGAGTGTCACAATGGCCGCCAAAATCTAAACGAATCGGATGATTTAATCTTTTTATGTACATACTGGGTTAAAAAACGGCATAAATGGTGCGTGAAAAAAATGTTTCAAATGGAATTTTTAAAAATTCAAACTAGAATAACTTTCCTTGTGAAACAGGGCTGAGGAGTTCAAATTTTGCTTTAAATTTTCAATGGCGCAATTTAGGCGGGTTTAACAGTTAAATTATGCCATCGCAAACAAACATCAGACTCCGCTATCCTTAAGCGAGGAAGAGGACATGCGCTTCGAAGCCTCCATCTCCAGCTTAGTCTCCACTGGCATTCTCTCTCCAACCGCAAAACCTATAAAGCAATAATGCAACAAATTTATTTAATTTTGATTTAGCATCGATTTTTACGTTTCAATATTTGAAGAATATAGATAAATTCACATAATCAGTTAATATCATAAAATAGAAATCAAGATTGTTTTTACGAACCTAAATTTAAAAACAGCAATACTTACTCTAAAAAAGGTTTTTTCATATTATCCATAAATAAAATCGCAAATGAAACATTTAAAATAGTAATTATTATATCATCCAAAAATGCTACTTGCCCGTTCAAAATATGGTACGATATAGGTTACTCTTACATTATAAAATATATAGGTAATGCGTAAACATTAAGGCTTCAAAATATTCCAAATATGGAATTTGGAATTAGGTAGTAAATGCATGTTGGTTACTTCTTGGAATCGCCAAGAAAAGAAAAGAGCCTTCCGCTTTACAGAACATTACCCATGTTAAGAATCTTCCTTTCCTAGATGCGATAATAAAGTGGTGTTATCTTCTTCCATAACGTGGATTATCGGACTCCGGCGAATAAACATGTCAATAGCCAAACGCTATAGTTTCAACCTTTTTAGTCTTGATAAAACGCCTAGATAGAAAGATGGCGTCGCAGGAGTGAATGAGGAATGGCAGAGGCAAACAAACCGGACGAAATAGGCGTTCTATTAAAAAAGAAAGCTAAACGAATCAATTGATGATGTCCATAGCATCCTAGAATAAATTAACAAATAAGAGTAACACACGCTCCACTTAATTACATTCCAATATTCCTAGCATTTACAATAATTCCCAACGTCTAATAACCGAGTAAAAGTTCTTTTTTAGTCTCTTATATCAGTGAATTGCCACTGATTACGACTGCTTTCTATAAAACTTACTGTTGTGGGCGTAACCTTGTGGAACTGCCCCATAATGAGCAAATAAAATAGCAATTTAGTATTTTATATCTCAACACTACTCAGGTGATTTATCCTCAGGTCCTAAAGATGATGCAGTATCATATCGAAATTCGGGTAGTGTTAAAATATTAAAACAATGAAAATACGAAATAGCAATTTTATTTGTTCGACTGATTTGTTGCCGAAATATGCATATGGTTATGCTTTTTAATGTATATCGGAGAAACATTGGTTTTAAAATAAGTTAGCAGTTTACTTATAAGTGATAATAACATGTCCGTGAGTTAGAGAAGCGACCGCGTCAGGTGGCGTTCATTCCATGGTGGGCATTCTATCGAAGCTGCCGCCGATTTGTCTTTTTCAGAGGGGCCATTTTGTCTTTTTGTCTCAGGTGGCAGAAGGTCACACCACTGTTCTGGATATTATTAAGAAAATAATTGTCTAAAGACACTCTCACTATTACCTCTTAGAATATGGTGCAAATCTGACGCAGTAGTTGAAGTGACAAAATCGGGTAGAGAGATTTCATCTAGGACCTTCTTCACCGGTGGATTCAATTTGTGAAACACCAAATGTCGACCAGTTCTCGTGAAGTCCATGATAAGCGCTTGGATTCCCTGCAAAGTAGAATTATTCACAGCGTTGTCAAAAATTGTAATCATAATAAATTAATAATAATTAGTAGCAGTACACCCATTAAGAAATTTTCATGGCTCAGATTACTCTGTATTAGCAATAACAATAATCATCGACATGACAATAGGCTGTGTTACACTAAAATTTAGGGAAAAATTGGGAGAAAGATTTGAGGTTTTCCCGGCGAATGGCTGCAATGAAGTTTTCTCGGGTTTCCACCCGTGTTAGGCTTATGGCGTATTCGAGAAATGAATTCACGAAATACGTATGACGTCATTATATTTTTTTTTCGTCGTTAGCAATAGATGTTTACGGAATTACTGTCGACAATTTCATCCAATCATATTTCAGTTCTCCGGTTCAATCCGTTTAGTGTTTGAAAAGAGCATAAAATTTATCAAAAAACTACGAAAGACGACATGAAAACATTTTTCACGTTCTAAAATATCGTTGTAGCAGTTGGAGATCAATGGCATCATACGATATAGTCCACTGATTCCTATTAGACGCATTAAATCGATGCTGTTGTGACAATGATCAATTCCCATTTAAAAACACTGTACTCATTGCAACGGCAGTTGAAATTTTTCATTGTTGAAATCTCTTTTTTCCGATTAAAAACAAATTTCTACGGTAAATTGTCACAAACCTGAATTTAGTCTTAAAAATTATAAATCACATTTTTTAGTCCCGAGTATCTATCTTAATTTCAACTAATTTTAAAATGCTTTTTTATAATGCCCTGGACAGATTTGCATGCTTTTCATATGGGGCATTGAAATAGAACAATGCGGTTGTTAATAAGACCCTAAAAATTAACATTTTTGGAATTATTAATTTTTCTCGTTGGTTGTACCTAATTACTTATCATACAGCCAAATTTCAGGTCTCTAGCTGTTCTAGAAATACCTAAACATGTATAACTTCTTATCCATACTATATAGATGATTCTTGTTTATGATATATCATGTTCATTAATGTTATACTAGCGTAATTGCCTTTTAAATATGACAGGTATGCGTGGATTGAGTATAAAATTTAAAGCACTTCACATTCTCCCTCCTTTTCTCTCTTCTTCTCCCCCATCTTTCCTCCCATTCTCTCTCCTTCTCTGTAAAAATAGACTTCCTAGTCTCAATCTCGCCCTAATAAAGAATATTATCTATCTCTCTCTCCTTCTCTGTCTCCCTCCTCTCCCTCCCTTTATCTCTCTCTTCTTCACTATCTCTCCCTCCCTCTCTTTCATTCTCAGGAAAAATAGAATTCCTAGTTCCAATCTCGCCCTAATAAAGAACATTATCTTTCTCTCCCTCTCCCTCCTTCACTGTCTGCCTCCCTCTCTCTTCTCTCTCACTCCCTCTCTCTCCTCTGGTCTCTCTCCTATTCTACATCTTCATCATACCCTGCAAGTCACCTTTTTGGTGGATGGCAGGGGGTGCAATGCACCAAGGGTCCCTAGTTTTCCTTTATCTTTTCCTATTATGTTCTCTTATCGTCCTAGGGAAAAACGATCCTCTATATCGCTCCGTTCTACAGTCGATCTCACGAATCTTATCCTTACTGTCCTGCCTTCCGAGATAGGTCGTGCTTCTGATAAGTCCTACTACCTCATTCGCTAGTCCCTCCGACATAAATTTTTCCAGTAGTTTAATTCTAGACTGCAGCCTACGTTCCTCTAACGATGTCCATTTTAGATTTTCTATTAATGATGTTACACTTTGTTTAATATCGTAATTCCTCTTTACAAATCTAGCTGCCCTGCGCTGAACCTTTTCTATCTCATAAGTCCCTTTTCGTAGGAATCCCACACAGCTGAAGCACCTGCGGTCTAAACAAGGATAAATAACATAATTCTTTCACTTTTTCGGAGCTATTTCGAACTATTCTCCCTATAAAGGCCAGCTTTTTGTTAGCGGCACCTATCAATCGGCGAATGTGGGTGTCCCACGAGAGATCACGATGGATCGTGACTCCAAGATATTTAATCGAGTCTGAAACTGGAATCTCTACTCCGTCCAACGAATAATTAACATCCAACGAGATAGTCTTAGTTCTCCATAAGCTGATGACGCAGCTTTTCTTTTGGTTGATCTCTATCTGCCAGGGGTGGCCAAACCGCGGCTCGCGAGCCGCATGTGTCTCTTTTAACTTAACGTGCGGCTCTTATTCATTTACACTCAATGGTGCATCAAGGCTTATCACGTCAGAATGCAATAATGCGGTGTGGCTAAGACGTTTTGGAAATGCTTAAGGGAGATGTATTCTCTCTGTATTGCTTCGAGTACAAGTTATGTTTACTGTTCATACGTTTTAGTGCGCAAAACGTGCGTATTGCGGCTCTCGAACTTAGGATACTTAGGATAAGCAGGTGTGTCCACCCGTGCTATATAATATGCTACGACATATTCTATGTAAGAATCAGCTCTCTTAGATCCGTAAAAGCCTTCTTCTGTCCCATTGTCACTTTGTCGCGTCATGGCTCCCTCCGTCACGCTACAAAAATGCAAATAACTCTATTAAGGATCGAGATTAATTTTTGAAATTTGGCAGGATTCACATATGTTGAGGTGACGACGTAAAAATATCAAAAAGAGTCCTAGGTTCGACTCCAAAGAAAACATTTCCATTTTCCATAAAATAATATCGACTTTTTCACGTGCTGGGTTTTATTCTTATTGATACCTTAATTCGAAAGAATTAACCTACGATCTTCGGACCTGAACCATTTGAAAGAAAAAATTAGAAAATTTCTTATTCTGTTAACCTTTTTTCGCCTGCTGTTCGAACTCCATTATGTTAAACGTTTAACTCACATACATTGGGTATATATTGCCATTTTAGCGGGATGTTGACTTTTCAACCAATTACAATGTTAAACCTCAAAATCCTATTGTTATTTCAATCCTTATGGGTGAAAGCGTGCTTTGAATGCTTTTAATACGAGAAAGAGAGAGGGAAATGATTTTCATAACAAACCAATGTAAACAACATTCATTGCGTTATTTACGAGAAGGAATACATTTGAATGTAGAGCATTAAGCATTCGCATATTAAAATCACATAGAATCATCGTAGAAGTTCGAGACTTGAAACTACAAACGACTAAAAGAAGGAAAGTTTGTTTTCCTGCCATCGGTTTTTGAATACGCGTCGAATCGATCAACAGATCAGTTTTTAACTAAAACGTTTGACGTATTGTTAGTGAGTTGCATTGTTGCCGGTTTCATTTATTTGTGTATCATTGATTTGGATAATAGCTTCGCGTCGCATCTATTCACGAAATTTCATAAAAACCTTTCCCGCTTAATTTCAACGTTCGTCTCCTTAGCTCATAGTAGAATACGCTCGCGACCTATGACCCGCAAACGTAGGACCGGTCTCGCTCGCATCCGAGAGAGAGGTGTCTGCCAAAAATTTCCGATTGAGGTCGTGAAGCATTGAATGTAGTGACGCCGAGGCAAAACTTGCGAGAGGGGAGGTCCAAGAAATAAAACGCACCAAGCGCCTGCCTTCTTTTTCATTACGTCTTTCCCCTGACGCAAAATGTTTCCAACATTCTCAAAGATGAAGAAACTCCGCCGCAGGCAGAATGGCCGAGAGGGAATCGTACGCATCCGACCGGAAACCGCTCACGTCGCCCGCTTTCTTCTCATTTCGTTTAAGGCCACATGGAGCTGATCGGAAAGCCAATGCGGCCGCGCCGACATTTCTCGAGTTTAAAGGAATTTAAGCGTTATTTAAAAAAGTAACAAGTAAGTCTTTGAGCGTCGCAGACCCATCACCTAATTGGTGGCACCGAACGTCGCATGTAGGCGCTGCCAGGGAAATTGGCGATGACACCAAAACCGTGTTGTTGCACCGTCTGAAAGGTTTCATTTACATCCGTGATAAATTATGGTGGCGCGACCAAGGTGGAGTCTTGTGTAAAAAACAGAGAAACCGGCGAAAAAAGCGCGAATGGGGAGCACAGCGCCTTCGGGAACTCACCTTCATGACGGTGAAGTCAGCCTGGTGCACGTTACTGCAGTCCACGACGACGGGCGGTGGCGCATTCGAGGGCATGTTTCCCTTGGTGCCCGCGCGAGATACGGCGTCGCGCAGGAAGTCGATGGCCGGAAAGAGGAGACCGGAGTCCGGAGTGACGACCGTGTGAGGAGGGACTCCGGGAAGGTCCTGTGGAAGAGGCAAGTGTTAGTACCGAAATTTTTCTCTCTCCGGTTTTTGTTCCGGTTTGCAATAAACCAAAAAATTCGGTTCGGTTCCGGTTTCGCTCCAGCAACCGCCGTTGGAACCGATTCGAACCGGTTTTTTTCGCTCCGACTTTGAATTTTTTGGGAAAATTTTCAAGAGAATTCCAAAATAATCTTTATTAATTAATGTTATTTTTTATTTAAACCAAATGAGTCCTATCTACCGCAAGTCAAGAAGACAAAAATAGATATCCGCACGTAACAACGCGCAAGCGTCCCCTCCCACTATGTAACGAACGGCAAAACATTGTATGAATTCCCTTCTTACATTTTTCGTTATTCAATTTTTAAACAGCTCCTTTATAATTAGCATTTTTACCGAAATGCAATGATGTAACTTTCAAGGTTCCATGACAAATGCTCACATGAAAAAAGCCCACACGAAAATTCCGCACAGGAAAAACCCCACTGTCATAAATGCTCACATGAAAAATACCCACACGGAAAATTGCTCACACTGAAAATTGCTCACACGGAAAATTGCTCACATGGAAAAATGCTCACACGGATAAATACTCACACGGACGAATGCTAACACAGAAAAATACGCACATAGAAAAATTCTCACATTCACAATACTCTGAAGTAATACAACTCTTAATAAAGTGTTATTTATGTGCATGCTATGAAAATAAGTTCAAATATGCAGTATTCTTATTGGCATGTACGCAGAATGTTTATAAATGAAATATTAATAAATGGAAAGTTCTATTTATATTACAATTACTTCTTTATTTACCATGTTTACAAAAAACAAATTATTTCATATTTCAAATCACAACAAAATGTTGAATTTATATTTCTGATTTCTACTTCTATACGATGTATTTTAATATAACTTTTATTTTTGTATTTCAACCTTGAATAAGTGTTAAAGTAAAGGTTGGTGACTGATTAACTTATGACTCGATTTACATAGGTGGGAAAATTCCTTAATGATGCATTTCGCCCACTAAGTGGGTATCTTCAAGGGCGTACTTCACACGACAGTGACTGAAAGTCAACTGAAGTCAACTGTGAGGACAATGAGGATTCAGGTAGTGAGGGGAACGAAAAAAAAAGAAATGCGAAAAACGTTTTAGGCGTCAATGTTGTGATTATCTGTCAGATTGTGCAGGGTTTTGTTGAATTCCATGTCTGTATTGATGATTGTTTGACGGTTTTTGTAAATGTGTAAGTTTTCCAAGGAGTTGAGAGTTGTTAGACGAAATAATTAATTTGATGTCGTTCACATTTATACTGTGTCCTGTTTCAAATATAGTTTTTATTTATTCATCAATATTTATATTCTCTCCTTAAAAGTAATCCCCATCAGATATAATGCACTTATGCCAACGTTTTTTCCAATCCTCAAAACATTTGTGGAACGCACTTTTTGGTATAGCTTTCAGCTCACTCTGCGATTTTGTCTTTATCTCCTCTATGGTCGCAAAACGTTGGCCTTTCAATGTCTTTTTCATCATTGGAAACAAAAAAAAAGTCGCAGGGGGCCATATCGGGTGAGTACGGTGGCTGCGGCATCACGACGGTGTTGGTTTTTGCTAAAAATTCACGTATTAGAAGTGAAGTGTGAGCCGGTGCGTTATCGTGGTGCAAAATCCACGAGTTGTTTTTCCAAAGTTCTGGTCGTTTTTTTCGAATTGACTCACGCAAATTACGTAAAACTTGAAGGTAATACTCCTTATTGACTGTGCAGCCTGGCGCTAAGAATTCGTAGTGAACAATGCCATGGTAATCGAAGAAAACGGTAAGAACCTTGACATTTGAACGAACATGGCGTGCTTTTTTGGGTCTTGGCTCTTCAGGAATCTTCCATTGGGATGATTGAGCCTTTGTTTCAATGTCGTAGCCATACACCCATGTTTCGTCACCTGTTATGACGCGTTTCAATAATTCTGGGTCGTCTGCAACTTGAGCTAACATTTCTTCAGCGATGTTATTGCGGTTCTGCTTTTGTTGAAAATTCAACAATTTTGGAACAAATTTGGCTGCCACTCGTTTCATGCCCAAAACTTTAGTAAAAATTGCTTCACATGAGCCGTATGAGATATCAACTTCCTCAGCAACCTCCCTTATAGTAGTTCTTCGATTACTAAGCACAATGTCTTTAATTTTTTTCACATTTTCATCAGTTGTTGATGTGCTAGGACGTCCAGCTCTCTTCTCATCTTCAACCTCTTCACGGCCTTCTTGGAAACGTTTGTACCATTCATAAATCCTTGTTTGTGACATAGTGTCTTTGCCGAAAGCCTTCTCCAACATTTGAACCACTTCACTGCACATTATTCCATTTTTAACGCAAAATTTAATGCAAATTCTTTGTTCCGTCATTTTAACAATTAAAAAATCGCCGAACACACTAAAATGGGTCTTACTTAATTGCTTGTCACAAACAAACTACATGTTCAATATGGCTAAAAATTTAGATATACATTATAGACAGTGCTGCCATTGCTAGGAAAAAAGACGAACTCAATTAAAAAGAAATTGAGCGCGAAATTTAAAAATTCCCGTTACTTTTTGATCACACTCGTATGATTAGCTACGCTCGATTTTTCGAAGCGATTGTGCTAAATGTTCCTTCAACCGTGTGATTATTTTCCTTTTAGTTTGGCCTATATATTGTTTGTCGCAATGTGAACATTGTATTTTATAGATCCCAGATTAAGGAGTTTCCCCACCTATGTAAATTGAATAAGTGTGAGAATTTCTTGAATTATTTTAAGTATAAAATATTTTAATAAGTATAAATATAAATAAATAAATAAAGGAGAAAAATTGGATGAAAATGTTTGTAAGGGAAATCACAGGAAATAAAATGCTCTGGTTTTATTGCAACTAAACCCTTTTATTTTATTTATAAAAAGGAATTATTTTTTCTTTGTCCTACAAAGTGAACAGCCGACACTTTTTGGTTTTTTAACAACAAACACCTAATTCAGACATATATCAGTGATTTATTTCTATGTCAAGGATTTGAATATACTGTAAGTTAGCCAATCTCCGCAAGTATTTCAGTTTGTCTTCCTTCTGCTCATATTCCTGCACAGATGTGGCAACCAAGTCATGCGGTATCTTCTCTTTTTCACCTCTAGACGAACTGCCTGTGCATTAGCCATTGTTAATCTGTGGCAAGCCAGGTCCCTCTGCAGTCCATCAAACAGAAACCACACGCTGGGATGACTGCAGTGGAATAGGGAATTTAGTGCATTGTGAAATCCCTCACAGCAGTTTGTAGTTATAGGCGACCGTTCAAGAGCTGCATCATGAAGATTCCATATTCTTATTGGAGACTGGGGATCTCTACCTGCTGCACCCTCAATATATGTAGAAAAGAAGTACGTGAGCACCTCATTATAGCTATCTTCGTTTGGATATGTGGCCGCAAGCTCATCAAAGACACTCCTCACATCATGGGCTGGGACAAAGGTTAATGCAGCAAGAGACTTCAGCTTGAGTTTTATATTTATATCAGTTTCAAATTCAGTCTTCAAGCAAGCATTGCTGACTTGCCTGATGAGACTATGACACAGATAGAAATAACACCCTTTGACCTCAGCGTGTGGCAAGGCAATCCCCACTGCACTCATGAAAGCCTTCTCAAAATCTACTAAAATCTTTTGAGGCGCCAGATTTGGAACCAACAGCTTCATGATTTCAAACATTCTATTATAAGTATCCAAGTTCTTTTTCTGTAACAAAATGTAAATACATGGTGGATATGAGTTACCCACTTTGGCATGCCACGTATACAGTTGGTAAAACATGTTTGGAACTTTATCAAAGGTGCCATCTCCATAGATTGTATCTTTGTTCAATTCAACTAAGAGTTCTTTATCACCTAAAACCAGAATTCTGCCTGGATCATCCACACCTGAATCATTAAGTACCAGTAGACTGTACTTCTCAGGAATGTCAAAATTTATTGTTGTTAGATTAGGCAAATGACCGTCTTTTCTGTGATTCAGAAGATTTCTTGCAAGGGATGATTGTTTGGGCATGTGGGTCAGTACCTCGTTGCTCAACTCTAACAACACATTCCCCATCACATTGCGAGGGGTAGCACTAACTACTCTCATGTCTTGCCTCATTCTGCTTCTGGCAATGTTAGCTTCTGCTTTTTGAGTACAAGAATCATGACAATGTTCGGTTGGTTGTTGTACAATGTTGCCATATTTTGTTTTCATAATTGAATGACACTTCATAGAGCGACTCTGTCTGCATCTCCAAGTCAGCACTCCATTTGTAGTGCGAAAATACAGATATTCAAAACCCAAGTAAGTCAAAACTTGGGTCCTTCTGACTGCTTGAAAACTCCATTGTTGGCACTACAAAAAATTAATTAATATAACTATAATATCTAATATAATAATGTAGATTTTAAAATAAAAAGCATTTATATAGAAATTAATCTGGAAATATCATAATCAGTATTTTACCTAATAACACTGATAATTGTTTAGAAATTCTTTACAAAATTCATGTATTCTATTAAGAAACTTAATAATAATACAGTAATATTGTCTTAAATGGTCCCCGGATATTACGATAAACTGCATTATGAAGTGGGGCAGATAAATAAGTTAGAAAAAGTCCAAAGAAAGGCTGCCAGATACGTGATGGGGAAGCATAAGATGACTGAATGTGTAACGGAAATGATAAGAGTGTTAGGTTGGGAATCATTGGAAAATAGAAGGAAACTCAACAGGCTATGTGGGATTTTAAAAATATTAAATAATAAAGGGGCATGGGAAAATTTATCATCTGGGATCGAGAAACCTCACTACATAGGAAAAAACGACCACAAATATAAAATTAAATACAGGCCGCAGAAGACAAACGTCGCCAAGAAGCAATTTAGGTCAAAATGTAAAGGTATTCTTTTTTTTAGAGGGTGACGAGTGAGCCGGAGGAAGTAGAGTGAATGCTTGGTAGGGTGAAGTACGGTGGGGACTTCCTGGGCCCCGGGACCGCTACGGTAACCGTGAAGGCCTACCATGAACCTCGAAAACTTCGGCTCAGATTAAAGCCAAGGGGAAAGTAATTGTATTATAAGTATTTTAGCCAAAATTGTATTATTTTTATAAAATTAATAATTTTATTCAGTTAAATTTTGGACAAATTACCTTGATCACGCAGTAAGTTAGATGATGTGAAATTTATTAACAATGAGTCATGTAATTTTGCCACCTGGCATGCAGCCAAATTGCAACTCATTTAGTAAACAATAAACAATAAATCATGTGGAAAAATACTGTTCACCCGGTATAAGATATTGTTAATCGTCCAAATTAAAGTCCTTGGCCGTAAGGTGCGAGCGTGTAGTCACAAATTGTTATGAAAAGGAAAGGCACTCACCGAAATGCTGTAAATAAACACCTGTTCAGGAAACACAGAACAGATCACGTCACTTTCACACACTAAAGTATTAATAAATACATTTTTCGGCAACCAAGGTGGCCTGGTGACGTTTAAAGAAAACAACGCGGAGGAGGGGATGGACCCGGGTTGGTATTCATAGCAATGCGTTTGTTTTTCCAAATGTATAAGCTTTCGTAAACTAAAAATAATGTGAGAATTTTTCTATGTGCGTATTTTTCTGTGAGCATTCATCCGTGTGAGCATTTTTGCTTGTGAGCAATTTTCCGTGTGAGCAATTTTCCATGTGGGTATTTTTCATGTGAGCATTTATGACAGTGGGGTTTTTTCTATGCGGAATTTTCGTGTGGGCTTTTTTCGTGTGCGCATTTATCTGGTCACCGGAAAATCCCACCTTTGAACCGACATATATTATCACAAAGATGCACCTTTCCAAAGGCTTTGGAGCCTATTCGATGTTGAAAAGTGAGGCTTTCAAAAAAGACTCATATTAAAGCAAAAGGAAAACACTTCTTTTGCTCCCACTGCTTATGCGAACCGAAAAAACGGAGCGAAATAAATAACGGTTTTCGGTTCGGGTTCGGAGAAATATTTTTTTCGGCACTGGTTCGGTTTCTCTCCAGTTAAAATAACGGTTTTTTTCGGTTTCCGGTTCGGTGCCCTGGTTAGAAACGGCGCGGAAGCGAAAAAGGGAGAGCCGTAGAAAAAGACGCGATGTCCGTCGACATGCAAAATCGTCTCTCTCGGGAGATCCAAATGGCGGCCGATCCAAAATCAAGGAGTAGGCGATTCTAGATGAATTGGCAAAATGCTTCCTCCGGTGGAACATTAAAATAGTTCAAAACTTCCATAAGGGAATCTAAATCACAGTTATAGTTTTTACGAAGATCAAATTCATTGGAAAACTCACATTTCTGTTTCAAACACTGAATCACTTAAAAGTCCAATATAACATATTGAGATAGTGGGACAAAAATAAGAATGATACATCTCACACGCGTGAGAGGTTAATTTATTTTAATTATTTCAATGGATTTCGTTTTAATTATTAAATAAGCGATTAGAATATCATCCCTATTCGAGTTTTGTTTACATTGATGCTTTTCCCATGTCATTTTAACTTTAAGAACTTCGTATTTTCACTTTCCTAGATCGATTTTTATATTTTGCTCATTGACGCTGGCCATTCCAAATGTGGTCGCAGGGCACCTAAGAGGCCCTTCGGCCTTGGGTTGACACCCCTGGCGCAAGAAATATAATTTTTATGAAATCGATAAAGTGATGTAATTACATGTGGGTGTATTTTGAATAATAAACTTATAATTAATACCAAAATATTTAAACAAGCTAATAAACATCGGAATGTATCATAGGCTATAATAACGACAGATCTATTTTTTCAGGTCTGAAAGAGTACATATGAATCTACATTTTATATAATTCAAATAGGTTGAAATAATAAGAAATTTTAAGAAAACGCAGTCTCTCATTCCATTCCACTGTCCCTCACCCCCTCCCTCTATTCAACTTCCCCTTTTCTTCCTCCACTCTCTCCCACCTCCCCTCCTTTCCATTTCCCCCTCCCTTCCTTTAACCCTCCCCTTGTCTGTACTCACAGATACGCCCTCCACTTTTAATTTGGGCCGCGCGCTGCCGTAAAGCAGGAAGGCCACGTCCACTGCAATGCCGACAAGGATGCCGTATTCCACGCCGATGAGAAGACAGGAGAAGAAGGTGACGAACGCGGAGACCAAGTCCCTTCCTGAGAACAGAGAGCGAATGGCGTTTGTTCGACGGTTTCTGTATTTGCCGCCGCACGCGGACGATTCTACTCACAGAGGAGAAACGGAATTAGCCCAAAACATCATACTTTCGGAAAATCGTAGCCCAAATTATCACACTTTTCATAGCCTAAAACATCCCACATTTATACAGGTATACTACGAAGGTTCCTCAATGGTTATAACCCAAAACATCTTACTTTTCAAGGTGGGTGAGGGGGTGTTTGAGGGTTAAGGTTTAAGAGGTAACCGATTAACCCCCTGTGGAGCGACCTGGGTTTGGGTGATAGGCTCTCTGACAAATATGATATACATATCTACATCTACATGTCACCCTGCAATTCACCTAACTGGTGGGTGGCAGGGGATGCAATGCACCAAAACCTACCTAAAGATTGTCAATCGCAGGTTGAAATTTTCTATTGTAATCTCGTATTGCCCTCGGAAATTACGAGCATAGATAACACTCCATCCTACAATCGATCTCACGTATCTTATCGTCACGGTCGTTCATACCTATACATCTACATCTACATATTACCCTGCAAGTCACCTTGACGGTGGATGGCAGGGGGTGCCGCGCACCAAGTTCCTAACTATTTATTATTCACAGTTATCTATTGTGGTCACGTATTGTCCTAGGGAAAAAGGACTCCTTATACCCCTCCGTCCTACTATCTATTTCGCGAATCTTGTCCTCATTATCCCTCCGTCCGATATACGTTGGTTGTCGAATAATATCCTTCATTTCATTTACGAATATCTCCGACCTATATTTATCTAGAAGTTTAAGTCTCGCCTGTAATCTACGATCTTTCAACGATGGCCAACTCAACTCTTCAATGAGTAACGTAACGCTCTTTTTTATCGTAATTCTTTTTCACGAATCTAGCTGCTCGCCGCTGTATTTTTTCTAAATCCTTTATGAGTCCCCTCTGATATTTATTTATTTATTTTTATTTTATTTATTTCCATGCGGCCCCTAAACAGCCGTAATCGGCCTTTTACAAGGGGCTCATTAACATAATAATAAGGACTATCACAAACATCCATACCCTAGGTGAAGAAAAACCCACCTTTTCCGTGCTTTTCCTGACTATTCTACGCACAAAAGCCAACTTCTTATTTGCCGCACCTATCACCCGTCTTATGTGGGTGTCCCAAGACAGGTCACGATTCAAGGTTACCCCGAGGTATTTCACGGATTCCGAAACAGGAATGCTCTCACCATATATCGAGTAGGTAAACACGGACGATGGGCTTCTAGATTTCCAAAAGTTCTTTTTCTGATTGATTTCTAGCTGCCATTCCTTGCACCAAACAGATAACGCATCCAGATCATCCTGAAGCTGACGATTGTCGCTAGGACCACTAATTTCTCTATAGACTACGGTGTCATCCGCAAAAAGTCTGATATTACTTTTCACAACTGAGCTGATGTCGTTTATATAAAGCAAGAAAAGCATAGGTCCGATCACACTACCCTGCGGCACTCCAGAGACTACATCTGCCACACTCGAGGACTTACCATCGAAGACTACTTTTTGTTTTCTATTCCAAAGGAAAGCGCGAACCCAGTTAACGACTTTAACATTAACGCCAAGATTTCCCAATTTTAATAACAACTTACGGTGGGGAACCTTGTCAAAAGCTTTTCTAAAATCAAGGAACACTGCATCGACCTACTTATTATTTTCGCCGCATGATAAAACATCATTCACAAACAGACCGAGTTGGGTGCCACAGGATCTACCTTTTCTGAAGCCATGTTGACAGCTGACTAAGAGCGATCTACTCTCAAGATAATTGTGTTGCTAACAATAATGTACTCCAAAATCTGATATGATAATAATGTTAGAGAAATCGGCCTATAATTTTCGGGGTTTTCTTTGTCACCTCCCTTATGAATGGGTGTGACGTGTGCTAGTCTCCAATCATCAGGAACCTCACAGAGGGTAAGGGATTTCTCGAATACTATCCGAAGGAAGGGAGCTATTTCTTCTGCTAGTTCTTTTAATACACGCGCGGGAAATCCTTCTGGTCCTGGGTTTTTGTTGGGCTTTATTGCACCCAGTTGCTTCGCTATTCCTGCCTCAGAGATTTTAATAGTTTCCATCCGAGTACATCCATCGGGAATAAGATTATCTTCAAGTCTATCTCCACCTGCCGTGAACGTCTTCGCGAAGTAAACGTTTAGTAGATTAGCTTTGTCCTCCCCATCGTGAAGGATGTCTCCGGAATCACATCGCAGGTATTGAAGGACCCCCTCCCTTGACTTCTCTTACATAGGACCAGAACGCTTTTGGATCCTCCTTCAATTTTGTATTTAATACCTCATTCCGGAAGGTGTTAAATGCGTTAAGCATGGGTTTTCTCGCTAATACGCGGGCACTGTTATACTCATGGACTATAGCTGTGCGATACTCATCGGAAGTGGTGGTAGGTATGTTTTTCAATTTTGCGTGGCTACGCCTCTGTCGTCTTAAGGCAATTCTGACTTCCTTATTAAACCAACGTGGTTCTCTCTTATCAGATTTTAACTTATTGGGGATAAATCTATTGATACCTTTTCCTAGTATATCCTTAAATAAATACCACGATGGCTCCATACCTAATCGTTCTGTCTTTTCACGATAACTGACAAAGGTACTTCTGAGATGTAAGCTGAAACTTTTAAAGTCGGCCTTGGCGAAAGCGTATACATTCCGAAGGGGCTTAGGATGTCTTTTGAGCTTTAATTCGCACTCCGCATACACAGCTCGATGGTCGCTAAGTCCCTCCTCTGTGGATACCTTAGTTATCCTATGCGGGATGTTAGAAGCAAGCAAGTCGAGAACATTGCCCGAACGCGTGGCTTTTCGTACCATCTGGATTAAGGAATATTCATGAAACGTGTCAATTAAGGCTTCACACGATTCGCGTTCTTTACCTCCCGTAACGAAACATAAGTTTTCCCAATCGATTGACGGTAAGTTAAAATCGCCTCCAATTATCACATAATCGTCGTTCATAAAAGATCTAAGCTCGGCTAATTGCCTCTCTAAACTTAAAATATAATCAACTTTGGCATTAGGTGGTCTGTAAAATGAGCATAAATATATCTTTTTCGAATTATCCTTACCTAGGCGGCACCACACGCTCTCGGTCGTTTCATCGATAATAGGGATCTGACAACTATCGTACTTTTCACTTATTGCCACCTATTCTATTGGCGCGGTCTTTTCTGTACACTCTATAGCTTTTCGGAAAAATTTCTTGGCTAGCGATATCTTCGGTGAGCCAACTTTCCGTACCTATAACTACATCAGCATGCAACGTGCGAATTACGTGTTCGAGTTCGGCAGACTTCCTACGAATGCTGCGGCAGTTTAAAACTACAATATTTAATTTCTCGTTATCGCCCGAAGCATTAACTGCTCTATTACGGCTTTTGCAGGTGGACTCTCTCACTTCGCGACCAGAAACTATTTATATACGTTGGTGCTTCAATTATTCCTACAACCTCGTCTTTTAGAGATTCCGATCTATATTTCTCAAGAAGCCGCCACCTTGAGTTCAATCTACGATCCTCCAGTTGTACCCAGTTCAAATCCCTCTATAATGAGGTGACGCTTTCCTTATGTTCGTACTTCTGTTTTACGAATCTGGCTGCTCTGCGCTGAACTCTTTCTAATTGAATTATATGTCCCTTCTCGTACGGATCCCACATGCATGAGACGTATTCCAGTTGTGGTCTAACCAGTGATAAGTAACATGTCCCACGTGACTTTTCTGTAGTGTTCCGTACTATTCTATGAAAGCCAGTTTCTTGTTGGCCGCGCCTATAACTCG
The DNA here is from genome assembly GCA_028673005.1 of Tanypteryx hageni. NCBI lineage: Eukaryota > Metazoa > Arthropoda > Insecta > Odonata > Petaluridae > Tanypteryx > Tanypteryx hageni. Next base: position 268,669,125 of record CM054112.1, read on the forward strand.
ACGAATGTGCACGTCCCACGAAAGATCTCGATAAATGGTTACTCCTAAATATTTTACATACTCGGCTGCTTGAATATTTATTTCATCTGTTTTATACTCGAAACCTACTTCTATGTTCTTACTTTTCCAGAACGTAACTGCGGTGCATTTAGTGTAATTAATTTCAATTTTACATTCTTGCCATATTCAACCCTGCATGTATTTTTTTAATTTTTTACTATTACACTTTGGTATTTAGTTTTGCTATTCACCTTTGAAGTAATAAATGAATGAATGGAGAGTTTACAACTGAAATCCGCCCCTCATTAACCCCATCGCGCTGGCGAACCTGACCCAACCCGACCCTCCTCGCGGTCAAAAAATGTGGAATATTTTGGGCTGTCTCAAAAGTAGGATGTTTTGGGCTATGGTGATTTTAGGGTCTGATAGAGAATGTAGGGTGTTTTGGGCAACCTCGGGAGAAACGAACAAACCGCGCCGATCTGATGGACTCACTTTTGGATCTCCACATGGGTTTGATTTTTCCGACGTCCACCATGAATATGACGGCGCAGATGATGACGGACGCCAAAGTGGCCTTCGGGATGAAGTAGAAATACGGCGTGAGGAGACTCAGCGCCAGCACCACCATTACCCCTGCGGCGAGAGAGAGCGGAAAGAGTCTATTAGCGCAGAGGAAAGAGCGAACCAAGGGCATTTCGCATCCGCAATCGCAACTATTGCTGCGGAAACCCGCAAGGCGGGTAAATGGCGAGTGTGCGCGTCTCTGGTTCCGTAGCCTATGAGGGACAGAGGGAAGGGCGTTTTAGTTGCCTGTGTAGATTCCTGCAAGCGGCGTGCGCACTCCGCTGGCGTTGCTGACGGCGCTTCGGGAGAAGGACCCGTTGACGGGCATCGAGCGGAAGAAGGAACCGAGGATGTTGCAGAACCCGAGAGCTATCATCTCCTGCGTTGCGTCGACCACTTTGCCATTCGCTAGAGGAAGAGCAAGAAGACGTAATGAGGGAAGGTTGTGTGCGGGGCCGTAGAGTTTTTAACCCGCTTAAAATACGGCAATGTTTCGAATAATTATCAATGCCCAGATATGCATATCGGTCCCGTCGATTAATCATTTAAAATATAAAAACATTCAACATATCGTAATTCATTTCTCTGTAGTTAAGTGTAGATTCAGGTCGTTATGAAACAGTTTATTTCCATTATACCGTATTTATCGGCAGCATACATTAATCATTTTACTATTGCTGCTGGACAAATAAAGAAGAGATTTTTTTCTCTATCTGGGTAAGTAAAATGTTTTTTAAGAGCCATGTTCTTAAAAATAGAACAGAATACATCTGTTTGTTCATAATAAATAAATAAGCTATCACATACTTTATATATTAATATCCACTGTGAAACTAATTTTGAAGCAATGGCAGTGTAAAATAGAGAAATGAATATTCCACAAATATGCGTCATAGGGAGATTCCAATATATTTGGCAAGCAGCTTATAAAGGCAGTAAATGATAAAAAAATCTAAACTCAGTTTTTGTAGCTGCGGATCAGAGAGAGGCGGTCGTCTTTCCACCGAATAACTCCACTTACCCTCTAATCGACGCATTCTATACACATTTCCGCGTGTAACGTCTTGATTTTGCGCTACCAATTAGTCCCAAAAGACGTTAGAAAGAAAGATTGTGATGGGAATTTTCAGAAGAGAGCGTCGTCGGCAATGGCCCATTTAAAGATGAGGGAAGGGCGATCGACTATCAGTCCATCGGAAAGGTTCTGGATCTGCCCCTTTTGTCGCATATTTGCTTTGCATAGGAGCAAGCACTGGGAAAAAATATCGCATTTCTACCAGACGAATAAGCCGCCAACTCTTAAATCGAGAAAATTTGTCCGAAATTAACAGAAATATCATTGGAAGAAAATATTTACTTAATACACAGATTGCTATTACCTTCGCTTAACGTGTACTCGAGTAAGCGATGAGGAGTAAAATGGCGACTCACCGAAAGCCTTCGCTATAGCGACATTTCCAATAATTCCGATGACAGGAGTGACGAGGATTCCGCTGCCAAGATATTTGCACATGTCGAGGAATCCGTAGGTCGTGTTCCCGAAACTGGTGGAGAAGGATGGAGGTCCGAAGGGAGGAAGGCCAACGTCGATGTCACCTGGTCCAGAGATAGAGAAACATTATCGAAAAATTTCAACGCTTTCCAGTGTGTCATGCGATATCAGTTCCACGGGATCTCGGTAGGTGGACCGTTTTCATATTAATTCTCGCATCTTTGATAGGCATCCCATATATGGAGAGGAGGGCAAAGGGTACGCACGGAGCCGGATGTTCAGGCTACGGCAGGTAGCTTAGCGGATAAAAATAGGTTTACAGACAGTAAAAGTTTGGAGAACAATTTAGAAAACGGGCTTCAGATGCTAGTAAGTACCTCGAATAAGAAACAAAGTCATTCGGCATTAAAATAAATCAGAAAAAATACCCTTGAGATTTCCCGAGAGGGAATAACTACAGTAGGTAAATGTTAAGGCAAAGAAAAAAAGATGCGCAGACACGGAGCGTTGTGGCTATCTCTGGAAGTAAAAAAGATTTGTATAATAAAGGCGAAAGAGACATTAATTCGACGAGGATATATGACAGCATTCAGTATGAATGAAAACATTAAAAATAGATAAGTAAAAAAGCCTATTTGAAGTGCAGCACTATATATATATATATATATATATATATATATATATATATATATATATGTGTGTGTGTGTGTGTGTGTGTGTGTGAGGCGAAGGCCATGACGCAGGTGTGTCCACTGGGATTCCTTCGCTTTCCATCTGCATATAACAATCATTTGCAAAAGTATTCCAACAATTTGAGCGGCGTCGCTTTCGCGGCAGATTGAATTTGACTTCCTATCTACGTGTACGTTATGTCAGTCGATGAATATTTATTCCTGTCGTGACGCCACCTCAGCCTTCAGGGTTTATTATTGTATAAAATACGACGTACTCTTGCGTATCGACCGGAGTTAACAAAGAGTATTCCGGGTCTTTCGCGTTTGTTTGAACGTACTATTATAATTCGCCATTGTTATTTAACAGTCATTCTGGCATCGTGATGATAGCGTAAGCAGGCCCTTGAAATTGTTTTTTTGTCCAAGTGAGGGGTTTCAGGGTGGGCTGAAGCAAACTCGCTGCGTAATTAGTTCTAATAGTAGAAGTACGGGTGGATTTACGAATTTCGAATCGACGATTTCATCGTTTTTATCAGATTCCTCCGTTAAATAATATTTGTTACCTAACGGAAATAGCAAAATTGACAAGTCAAAACTCTCAAAAACACTGCCCACGTTAAACACCGACATAAGAAGTCTGTTTTGCTGACGGATTGCACGAGATTGTAATGCGGTATATCAGTTTTAAATTCATTGCGTTTAATTGTTGTTGCAGCCATCATCAGTTCGTTTTACTTCGTTATCAGGTGAACCTTATTTTTACAAACTACGACTCGTAGGTAATTGCAAAGTAAATCAATCTCCGAACTATGTGTGACTGATGGGTTAAACATGCAGATTTCTGGGTGACTACGGAAACGATTTTGCGGGTACCACTAGATAATTTAATTCTTTTTCGTGCGCAGGGAGCATTTAAAAAATGAAGGGAAATGGATTATCTACGACGAAGAAATGAACATATACACAGTAAAAGTTCTTTAAACCGGCATGCCCGGGACCACAGCAATGCCAGATTAGAATGTCTACTACCAGTGTAACATCTGCTCCGAGCAGCCGAGTTATAACAGTTTATAAAACTTAAACTATTAATATATCTAATTTGTTATTTTATTAAACAAGAATAACTGCCGTTGGATAACAATAAAATGAAAACAATAAATAATCCTTAATAAACCATACTATTTATACATACAAGAAAGATTCACAACTTCTTTTAAAAAACAATACTATTATGTTCAAAATGAAAATGAAAACATTTCAACATTTATTTCTGCTATGTTCCTACATACTTAGATAACATTGTAAAAGATTTTAAGTGTATTATAAAGTCCCGGACACAATCATGTTAACAAAATCCTTAATAAACAATAATATTCATTTGTTGAGGTTATCGCTGATACCACTTGAAGTTGCAGCTGGAGTTGCAATTAAATTCAGATGCCTTTTTGAATAGATCACGAATATTGCCTTGCCTGGATCTTTCAGCTCTCTTAGCCTGAAATTTATTTCTCAAAATGCGAAGCTGCATAATCTCTTGCGCGAAAAACAGTGACGTCTTTCGTTTTTCTATGCTTTAATATCATAGTGTAGATGAATGAAATATTATGTTCCGACATTTTTATATTGCGACTGACACCACTATCCAGTTTATTACAAATATCAATTTTCTGTGCTAATAAAAAAACTCGCTTCCTTTTCATCGCGCCACTAGTAGAAGGTTTGTTTTTTGAGGTCATAATAAAATAAATAAAGTTTTTCATAGTTACGAAGCATAAACGCACAGCATAAGCAAGTAGGGGCAACGACGATTGGTTTATAGCGCCCTATACGGGAGAAAATAAAATAAAGCAATTTCAGCTAGAAGATGAGTTACGAAATTACGATGAAAAAAATTATCAGGTTATCGATAGGGATATAGATTTTAGAGATTGGAAGTGCCGGTTTACAAGATGCCGGATGAAAGGAATTCTACTGTACGTCTATTTACTTTGCGTATACACAACGTTTGTAAATGAAAAGAACTGGGTAATTTACGACGAAGGAATGAACGTGAACAGAGATTAATTGACTAATATTCGAGGTAAGTTGTAAATAATTGTCGATTGTTTTATTAAATACAATTGATTAGGAAATTAGAAGGGGAATAAAAATTTCGATCTTTCCTTGGCATAACTACTAGAGTTTCAGTTCGTAGACTTTCTACAAAGTCATTAATATTTTCTGTTTTGACATGATTCCATAAATAGTAAAGAATGCCTCTGCCACGCATATCTGCACGCATGAAGTGTGCATCATTCCACCCTTCCTTGCTTACTCCATACGTAGTAAAGGGGAAAGTAATGTTTTCATGAAAAAAATCGATTTCGAGATTTCAGTGGAAATTCACGTTTTGAAGCCCCCTGAACACGTTTGGACTATTTTCTCGATTGTCTGTGTGTGTGTACTATAGAAATATTTTAGCTGCTCGAACTCAAAAACTATTAATCGTGTCAACGCGAAATTTCATATTTGATATATTCGTTAATGGGACAAGAGTTGAATAGTATATGGTAAAAATCGATGAAGCGGAAGTGGTCACTTATCCGATTTTTAAAATAATTGCGGTGGTGGCGGTGAGCGTGTTAGTGGTGGTGGTGAGCTTGGTAGTTGTGAGGCTTCTGTGCTGGTGGTGGGGTGAGCACGGTCGTGGTGGCGGTGGTGAGTGTGGTGGTGGTGAGCGTGCTGGTCGTGAGCATGCTGATGCTAGTGGTGGTGAGCGTGGTAGTGGTGGTGAGCGTGCTGGTGATGGTCTATAAAAAGTAACAAAATAACCACTTATGGTCACGTTGTGTCTGCCCATCCACATGTTTCATATCAGAAACTACTGTACGGATTTTGACGAAATTTGGTATTTAGGACATTGCGGCAAAGAAGCTAGGAAAATGATATAAATAGTTTACGTGGTCTAATCGGGAGTGCCACTTTACTGATGACAAATAATTAACTTTTGATTATATTTCGTAAAATATTATTATAACTAAAAAGTCATCAAATGAGTTTGTAGAAATTTTGCAATTTCATGTGTTTTGTTCTGTACATTGTTATCGAAGGAGAACCCGATTTCAAGAAAAGCGAAAGCGACGCCGCTCATCTTGTTGGAATACTTTTGGAAATGAGGTACATACATTCTAGAGCCGAGCAACTAAATTAGTACGTTGAGCGGGCCACTTTGTGAATGTTCAAATATTTGAGGTTGAAGGGGAAACGGAATTTGGTATATATGATTTTTATTTAGATATTGGGTATATATTTAAGTATTAATATATTTATACTTGTTTCATAAATAGGATTAGAAAAAGAACTCAATGAAGTAAGCATGAAATTCAGTTGTATTATAAAAGTTGCATCATAAATGTAAAGCGAACATTTTTAGTTTATTAGTGAGAAAAGTGGCATTTTCTGTTTGTAGCTAACTATGCAAGGTTAGGCCTATTTGACGCCAGCCTAATTTGGAGGCAATCTTGCAAGTTTTCGTTACTGAGTGAGCTGCATGTATTGTACTTAATTGCATTCATGTGCGAAAAGTTCGATTCGCAGGTATACGCAGGGGCGCGCCGGCACAGTGTGCAATGTGCGCGACGCACACAGGCGCCAGGTTAGTAAAGGAGCCAAAGATTTCAGGCTTGATTAGTTCGGCGTATAAGAGCGGATACAATGTATACGTGGGAGACTATTTGGCGGAAGTAGGGCGGCAGTAGTGAGCATTCGCGATTGGTTTTGTTATCGTCTCGGCTTCTTATTACGCTTACTTTGTACTTACCCTATGACTGACTCGTGAGTTAAAATGAATACATAGTCAGCCTACTTTAATGTGTGAAAATTCCATGTCCGAGGGTTAATCCTAATCAAACTCGCATTTGCTCTAAACATATATAAGAAAATCTGCTGCAGTTTTTAACTTTATTCTATATTCTGCTGTTACAGTGTACGTACTGTATCCCATCACTAATCAAAAAGGTATCAGCAATAAGATTTTGTAATTAGATATAGGACAGTAAAGTGCAGTGCATCAGTAATAACATAATAACAAGAACAAGAATTTGAACTAAGATTTAAGGTAAGTTATTCATTCTTTTCTCGTACATTTAACGTAATATATTTCTTATTTTTAAATTTTGTTAAACTGTCATGAAAAAATTAAATTTTCACGGTTTTAGATATTTCGCTAAAGAAATTAATATATATTTTTTTAATAATTCGACTTTTTCTTTTAATATTAATTTTTATTTAAGTTTGTACATTTATGCATGGAATATTCATTGTAATAATTGTACCTAAGTTTCTTTATTAATATTATGAAAATATACCTAATTTCGAATTTTAATAATAAAATTTATTAAAATTGAGTACTTTTTTCTTTAATTAGATTTTTGGAACATGTTCCAAAAGGAAATGAAAAAGAAACTTTCGGGGTATCAAAATTTAATAAATAATAGAAAACGGGAAGAAGAAAGAGAGAGAAATGCTTCCAGAACTACTCAGTACTTCACTAAACAAGTAACGAAGAATGACTCGGTGTCAATTCCTGGTTTGCAGTAAGGATATTTTTGATACACTCAGTCAGTTGGAAAGGAATTCCAGTGAAGATAGTGAACATGCTGAAGAAACTGTCGCTCATCTGGGGCCCAAAGACAATACAGAAAAAACAATAAATGAAGATACTGAAGACATTTTCGTTAATTCGGAACATGTAGAATCTACTGAAGGTACAAGAAGTGTCTTTAATTTTGATGATCCCGAACTTTGGCCGGAAACATTTTCTCATACAACAAGGCAAGCCATTTTAGAGATGGGTCCTAAACAAATTAAAAATTAAAATTTTCCACACGATTCTTCCGGACGAAAATTTTCACATACATATTATAAAAGGCATTTAAAAAATGGCGAAGAATACAATAGAAATTGGTTAATTTATTCAGTTTAAAAAAAAACTCAGTTTATTGCTTTTGCTGCAAACTTTTCGAACTTTACAATTCCGAACATAATAAATTTATTCAGGGACTTAATGACTGGTAACATATTGCAATGTACCTGAATCGTCATGAGAGAAATTTAAATCATTTGAACAATTACAAAAAATGGACAGAATTAATTAAATCCTTAAAAAATAAAACTTGTATTGATCATTTCCAACAAACAGTTTTAGATAATGAAAGGAAACGTTGGTATGAAGTTATAAAAAGAATAATTTTTGTAGTACAGTTTTTAGGCAAACAAAATCTAGCTCTTCGTGGTAAAAGTAATAAACTTTACTAATGCAACAATGGCAATTTAAAAAAAAGCATTGAGATGTTAGAAAAGTTTGATCCTTTTATATCGGAACACACGCGACGTGTAGCTAATGATCCTGACTTTAAAAATATGCCCTCCTATTTAGGAGATATAATTCAAAATGAAATACTCACTTTATTGGCATCAAATATTAAAAATAATATTAATAACCTGTGTCAAAAAAACAAATATTTTTCAATTATTTTAGATTGTACTCCGGACGTATCACATACTGAACAAATAAGTGTGATAGTCAGATTCGTTCATTTCAACTCAGGATATAAAAGTGTGGAAATACATGAACACTTTTTAGCATTCTATCCAATTTCAGATGCTACAGGGGCTGGATTGACAATATTTCTTACTGATTTACTGAAAAAGTTAAATTTAGACATAAATAACTTAAGAGGTCAGGGCTATGATAATGGCTCTAATATGCGCGGCAAAAATATAGGTTTACAAAAAAGAATTTTAGATTTAAATCCCCACGTATTTTATGTCCCATGTTCAAATCATTGTCTAAACCTGATAGTTAATGATGCTGCGAATATCAATCATGAACCTATTGGTTTCTTTAATATAGTACAAGAGTTATATAATTTTTTTCCTCTTCTGTTTACCGATGGAATATTTTAACTACTCATGTAATTGATTTAACCTTAAAGCCATTATCTGAAACACGGTGGTCGAGCAGAATTGATGCCATAAAACTCCTTCATAAATATTTACCTGAAGTGTATGATGCCTTATTTGAAATTTGTAATGACTCTTCAAAATTGGACGAACAACCCAAATATCAGGCAAAATGTCTAGGTGAAAAAACTGCTACATTTACATTTATTTGTTGTATTAGAGTTTGGTATGATATTTTAAATAAAGTGAATTTTGTCAGCAAAATACTGCAGTCTTCATCTTTGAATCTCCAACTTGCTTTAGCTGCACTGAATGATCTAAATCAATTTTTAAATGATTATAGGTCTGATGAAACTTTCAAAGAAATTGTAGAAAGCTCAAAATTAATTGCAGCAAAATTTGACGCAGAATCTGTATTTTGTGGTAGTAGACCACTAAGGCGACGTAAAAAGACAACACATTTTGATTACGAACATGAAGATGAAAATATAGTAGATCCTGAAATTTCATTAAAATAAATTTTTTTCTCTGCATAATAGATCAAACATTACTATCTTTGCAGGAAAGATTTACTTTATTAAAAGAACATATGAATTCATTTCAGTTTTTGTATTTGTTAAGTACTCCACAAAATAAAAAATATTTATTATCTTGTTGTAAAAAGTTAGGACAAAAATTAACACATGAGAATCGTTCAGACATTGACGCAGACGATTTATGCAAAGAAATTTTAAACTGTCAACCATTTATTTCTAATTTAAAAAACGATATATATCAGATAATTCAGTATATTTATTTAAACGACTTAATCATAGTTGATCCAAACTTGACAGTTGCTCTTCAGATTCTTTTGTCATTACCAGTATCTGTAGCATCTGCGGAACGGTCCTTTTCTAAACTTAAAATTATTAAAAACTACTTGCGCTCCACAATGGTACAAGACAGACTTTCAAATCTTGCCATTATATCAATAGAGTCAGATATTTTGGATCAACTTGATATATATGATATTATTCGAGAATTATCATTAATGAAAACTAGAAAAGTTCAATTCACTAAGTGATTTTTCTTTCTGTTTAAATATTTATTGACCTATTTCTTTACTCAATTATGTTTAATATGTTCCTATTTCATATACTTGTAAGTTTATATGTTTCTTATTTATACCTATACAAAGTACAAATGACAAAGTGATTTTCTTGCCAAATAAAATATAGTTAGTTTAATTTTGTACCAAAAAATACTTAATATTTTTGTTTTTATAAAACTGTAAGTTTATCTGTTAATTTACGTAAAACTATATAAGGTGCAATTCACAAATGGTTTTCTTGACAAATAACATAAATTACTCTATTTTTTCAAATTATTTTTGTTGTTTTTGTTTTGGTGCCTTTCTTGTATGTTTATTGTTTTTATACATTTTTCTAATTTCTGCTTTTTGTTCAATAAACTTATAATTAATATATTTCGTATTTCATTTTTACTCACTGATATGTTTTTATAAAGTGATTTTTGATTGGGGGGAGGGGTATAGGGGCGCCAACTAAAGTTTTGCACACAGGCGCCGGACACTACTGGCGCGCCCCTGGGTATAGTTTCATGGTAAGAAAGAGCATGACATGTTTCTTCACATTTGGAAATACGTTTAAATCAACATCAATCCAAAACTTTAACGAAGATGATGATCTCATATAAATGGTTTCCAGCTGTAATCGAACTTATTCTATCCCAGGGAGAAGTTGTTCACATTTAGCGGAAAATTTTTTCGCAGTGAAGTACTGAAGGGGTTCCCGGCAAACATCACTATTTCATTGTCCAGATTACAGTCTTGAAATCGTTCTTCAAAATTGTTCTTTAAATTAATTAAGAAATCTATCGTGACCGGGGTGACCTCCACAGAATTAGAAGGCATAATTTTATACAATTTTGGGAAATAGAGAAGCTTTATGGAAGTTGAATCAACGGAAAATAATGTTTTCTTCATATGGAAAGCATTCAGTTTCTCGAAAAGATCAGCAATGTTTTTATCTCTTCCTTGGTGTTGTTCATTCAGAATATTAAGGTGACCAACTATTTCGCAGAGAAAAAAAACTATTTTTGTGAGAACGAACTTCAAGAAATATTATTATATCATCTCTGAGATCAATAAATCTCCCCAGCACCTTGCCCTTGCGTCACACATCATTGCGTAACAAGAGATCTTGATGTTCAGCGGGCACTTCAGCGTACGCTGAAGACGTTGATCTGATAAATTTAACGATTTTCATGATCGTATTCACCGCATCTTTAAGATCACATAATGTTAGGCACACAATATACGTTGGTGGATAATCAATGCAAGGACTTCATGCGTGGAAATGCAGACCTTGCAACTATTCCTTTTACCTTTCCAGCCATTGAGGAAGCACCGTCCGCGACTAGAAGACATATTTTACTTATAATAAGTTCGTGATCGTTGAAATAAGTATTTAATTTTTCAAGTAATATTTCTCCACTTGCATGCGCTTCTAACGGAAGTAACACTATAAAATTCTTCGCGAAAACGCTCCCTATCGAAAAATCGGGAGAACACGTACAACTGAACAACATCTCTAATATTTTTTGATTCACCAATAGCGATAGACATCATCTCAGCTCTTTAAGTTTTATTAGAAGGTGGTTGAAAACCAAAGCTCCAGGCATTTCAAATCTGCCGTTCGTACTTGTATCTGACAATGGAATTTGTTGAACCGAAGAAATTACGCTCGACGCGGTTTTTTCGTAGCTAATGACTTCATTCAATACAGCTAGCATGCACAACTTAAACGTTTCTGAATCGGTAAAAGGTTTCTTCTTTCTTGACAATACCCAAGCCACGCGTAGTGACGCTGCAATTGCTTTTTCGTTGGAAGAATGCGCCTACGAGAATCGCATTTCAGTGTTGGTTGGTTGTCGTAAGTGACTAAATTTTCGAACGCCTTGCAGTTGAATCCGTTGGGTGCGAGTGTTCATATGACTTGTGTTTCGTTTCAAAAAGTCTTTTAATGTTGTATTCCTCTGATGCCGATACACATACATTACTTAACAATACACTTTGGTGATAAAGAGAAGAGGAGACTACGGATTGGAGTTGAATCTTCAATTCATTTAATACACTTTGGTTTTGAATTCGGTGCACTCATTAATCTTTTATATATAATTACTCAATGTCTGTCCGTCCATCGGTCTATCTGTCCGTCCGCACGTACCCCTTTTATCTCTTTCATTTTTTCAAGAATCTGGCACCGGGAACACGACTAAGATTCGTACAATCAGTCAAAGAGATTTTCTTTATATATTCTTCAGCTTCAATGCCAAATATTGTTTGCATAATGGCTTCGCAAGATGGATGAATTAATCTTTCTTTTTTGAGGTCTGTGGTATTAATATCTTTTATATATAATTACTCAATGTCTTTCCGTCTGTCTGTCCGTCCCCCCTTTTATCTCTCGAACAGTTTGTCATACAGAAATGCTGTAAACGCCATTTTGTTTCCGCCAACTAGGAGACCCCGGGAAAACTTTTTTTGTGTACGGAAGTGTCCCAGGTTAGACTCCAGGAGGCAATTATATTTTCCCCACATGTTTACACAGGAGTTTTCGATTTTCCAAGGTGCAAGGTTTATTTTCTTCATTCATTTTAAAACTCGGGAACCGCTGGACGTATTTTGATGACATTTGATATTATTTATTTAGTTTCAAAAACACCACAGAGGCCCCATTACGTTGAAACATATAACTGTAACAAATAATATAACATTAAAATAAATGACTATAATAAATACGAGACAATAATATTAACAGCAATTGAAATCATCAAAACAAAACAGCGCCAGAAATGAGGGAAATGTAGGATTATGTAGTAGGTAGTTGATTACGGAAAGAAGTGGGTGAGAAAATGTCAAGATTCGGACGTGAAGCCAGTAAGGAATTATATGCAAACGGGAGGTGGTAAGAGAGAGAGAGAGAGAGAGAGAGAGAGCGTTGGGAGATGGAAAGTCAAAACTTTGGTAAATAAAAAAAGATTTTGAAGGCGAGTGGAGCGAGATGGAACACGAGAGAAAAAATAGGATGAATGCACAGGGGAGCGATAGAAACCATTGATGAGAGAATGAAGGTAATTAAGATCTGTAATAAGACGATTATGAGAAATGGTGGGGATGTTTAAAGAGGGTGCTCTACCCCGCGTGCGATGTCGAACTATGGCGTAGAAGAACTTTAGTATAGAGTCAAGCCGTTTTATGTTTGAAGGAGCAGCAGTGGACCATATAGGAGAGCAGTAATTTAGTATGGGAGCAACACAGCCATTAAAGAATGTCTTAAGAGCTAACGGATTGGAAATTTCAGTGAATCTGTAGAGAACACCAAGTAAAGACATCGCTTTCGCAGAAATCTTCTCGATGTGTTGGGAAAAATTTAATTTAGCATCAAAAATCACTTCAAGATCTTCATGGGATTGAACTATAGGAATAGGTTTACCCTGTAAACTATAGTAGGAAGGGAAATGTGAGGAATTAAGGGTAAAGGACAAATGTTTGCTTTTAGATGGATTTATTTTAAGTTTCCACTTGGAGCACCACTCCGTCAACGAGTTATGTGCAGCTTGGAGACATTGCTTGTCTTCATCGGAGTCAACCCTTTTGAAAATTTTACAGTCATCATTGTATAAAAGAATTTGGCAATCATGCGGTGCAATAACCTCGACTAAATCATCAATGTAAAGACTAAATAGGAAAAGTCCCAGGTTGCTACCCTGGGGCACACCGGGCAAGACTGGAGTAGTGGACGAGGAGTGGCCGTTAAGTACAAAACGCTCTGTTCGGGAATAGCGATAATTTTCCAGGAGAGAGAGAGAGAGAGA